>PKRV01000249.1:291998-434315 GCA_003709505.1 Hyphantria cunea
ATATATATATATATATATACAAGCACCTGTAAATCGAAAAGATTAGAAAAGGGTGTATTAAACATCTACTATTATAATATGCTTGTAATTCAGCTTTTAAGAAATTAAAATTGGGAAATTGAAGTGATTTGTACATTTACTTTATTTTTTATGGGCTTTGTCGGGCAATCTGGATTGTCTTATGTACAGTCTAATCTACAGTTCAGCGTCATCTTACTGCCATCATCCTGAGCTTATCCAAGCATAAATAAACAATTTCTAAGGTAGTAGAGCCACGCTGATTTCAATACAAACTAGCCAGCTCGACTGGTGCGGTTCTACCCACGGACAGAAGATCAACGTAAAATGACAGCAGGCTGTTGCGTTTTGTTGTAAAGTGGGAGACCGGGGAACCCACGGTGCAAAAGCGTCACAAGGCTGCCATGGTGTAGTTAACCATGCTGCATTGTAGCATCGTCTGCATTCGCAATGAATGTGGTGAATTCTGCTTTTTCTTTCCGTCATGCAGAGAAGAGTCAAAGTTTGTGATGAGTACATTAATTTGTTCTGATACGATTCTTTGTATAATATAATGATCTCAACTAAAGAATACGACTAAAAAATACTTACTAACCTTCAGAATCAAAACCTGATTATTTAAATCAACTAACACACTTTATAACAATCAAAAGTTACACCTAATGTAATAAAACAACACATAAATATACACACGTGATTTTTAATTAACATAAACATGGCCTTAAAATGTAAGCGAAATGTAGCAACTAGCGTAAATCCCTTCAGTAACGTATGTCGTGAAATAATCCACCCCCTGCACGCCCTTACCTCGTCCCTGTCGCCCCCATTATTTGTACTTAGCTACTAAATAAAATAAATACGGATTACGGAGAACGTCTCCTCAAACGTAGTGATGTGTATTCTCAGATATCGACATAAATAAAATGACCATTTTAGTGACTATTGTTCCGGTATTTATTGTAAGGGATTAGGTGTTGGCAGCTGTACATAATAAAATATTATTGCAGCATTGTATATAAATGTTTTCAATTGCTTGGACATACAAGTACCTAACGCGATATTTAAAAAATTTGATTACTATTAAGATCTATATCTGCCCAGAACTTTTTAGAGCATCATTTTTAAAATTTCATATATAATGTAACTTGAATTTGTAGATAGCAGTATTGAAAGCTTTTTATTAGGTACATAAGGTCGATTTCCCAACTGGCCAAGAAGATCATCACAAATATAGTATCATTATGCGAAAATCACTCTTAATGTTAAAGAACATATTGTTGTTGCTAAATCACAGTATGTTACCATTAATTACCTCCAATGGCAAACTAGCAAACATCGATATTAAAACCTAGTTCTATATACTCCGTTCATGATCAATATCAATGATGCAAATTTCCCATTTGTTTCATTACTATTAAACAAATGCTGCTCCCAAAATGGCAGGGCACATCTTTCTGTCACATTTTAATGGTTCTTCTTTCAGAAGAAGAAGAGCAAGAACATTTCTAAGAAGTTAACCTTCGTGGCCTTCGAGTGGCAGTTTTTCTGCCGCAGGGTTGTGGGTTTTGACATTTTGAGTAGTAGTTCAATCGGACAGTCGTTATAGCTTTCTTAGCATCTCCACACTGAATAGTTGATCTTAATTCAATCGGTTTATATTATTGCAATCCTTATGTCGTGCAATAAAGTACTATTAGACGGCGTATCTACTTACACATCTACGTCCTGTATACCTTAATTAACATGGAGTATTCCAATGCATCACACATGTTTGTGGATAGTAAATCTAAAAATGACAGTAAAACAATTTAAACCAGTGTATTGCACAAGAGCTTATTATGGTCCCAACAAAATGTTTTGTATTTATAACATGATCGATTGCACTGTATGTTCGGCCAACACTAACGCACTATGGGGTAATTTTTTTACATTTTCCACACAACTTTCTGTTAGTGTTTACATCAATCTCTGCATTAGTGCGTCCAGCGATGGTGATACATAGTGATGCCCGTTATTAGTGTCTGTTATACGTGTATTTATAAACACATATTAAATGTTAGATGCTCGCTGTTAATAAATATTAATAATTATAATAAATTATAATTAATAAAAAAATAATAAATAAAATTGAGTTATCCGTTTGAAAATTAATAGCTCCCCACTAAATATATCCTGGTTATACCCATAACACAAATTAAATCTTAACATGGGTGCCAGAGTTTTATTTAAAAAATTTTTTTTTAAATATTTGAAAGTAAATAATTATGACTCTTAAATTAAAATATCAATTCATAATTTTATTGTCTGTCTGTTTGTACCAGCTAATCTCTGGAAACCCTAAGCCAATTTTGATAGAACTTTATAACTAAGGCTTGGTTTGTAACTAAGGCAACATTTATTTAACACTAACTTTGTCCATCGGTTGTTGGTGTTTGTACCTCAACAACCACGGGTAACACTTCAGATGGATAAAGAATGGGAGTTGTCAGTAAATAAAAAAATAAATATTTTCGGACATCTAACACTCAACGCCACCTTGTTCCAAACTAAGCAGAGCTTGTATCATGAGTACTAACCAACTGATATAAATACATATATAGTTTTTGTATACAGAAAACACCCCAAAGAAAAGAAATATTTACAGATCACTTTACCATTTGGTCATTTCGGGAATCGACCCTGAGACCTCGTGCACAGCAGTCATATTCGCTACCGCTGCGCCAACGGGGCATTCAATTTGATTTATAAAGAGAAATCGAAAAAATATTGAGATTTAGAAAAAAGATTCTTAATGTAAACATTTACCTAAATATCGATTTACCTGTGAGAGAGACCTGAGGCACATAAATGGACCGATTGTAGTTTAGTGACACAAAAAAAGGCTTACGGACTTATATAAAACCGATTTTAAGTAAATGTTCTCAATTCGCAAGTCATTTGTTGAATATATTTCTAAAACTCAATCTACATTTTTTATAGAATAGGGGACAGACGAGCATACATATTGCCTGATGGTAAGCGATTACCGCCGCCCATAAACACCCCCAACCTCAAAGGTGTCACAAGTGCATTGCTGGCTTTAGGGGTATGGGCCTTCTGTATCCTCCCTCACTCGAAGAAACACAGCGCAAGCGCTGTTCCACACCAGTTTTTTGTGAGGCCGTGATATGACTCCGGTCGAGCCAGCACATTCATGCTGAAACATGACTCTCCTACGGTAACATTTTATCAGGGTAACTACACTTTTATTTTCAACTCCCATTATATGCTAACTGTTGTTTGCGGTGGTAATGGTATTAATATCTATTTTCTCACCCAATTTTAAAGAGAGGTATATAAACATGAAGACTTATAGTTATTTTAGACTAAAATCTATCTCTGCTAATTGCATCTATATCGGTTGAGTCGCTCTAGTTAATTTGAGTAAATAGCCTATAGCCTTTCTCAATAAATGGGCTACCTAACATTGAAATATTTTTTTCAAATCGCATCAGTAGTTCCTGAAATTAGCATGTTCAAGTAAACAAAGAAACTTTTCAGCTTCATATATTCCGGTGGTACTAAAATCAAGCAACAATCGATATCATGGTTTGCTATAAAATAATATATTTATAATTAAAATAAGACTAAAAAGTGATAAAATAATAATCTAATGTGAGTCGAACTCCCGTAGGCAGGGTTCCTTACAATTATCTATACATTTCAAGCGTCTACCTATTGCCGTTATCAATATGGAGCAAAAACGAAAAAAAAAACCACGTTTGATGAATGGTAGCCCCTTAAATATTTATTTTAGTCTGTTTTTAGTATTAGTTATTAGAGCGGCAACAGAAATAAATCATCTCTGAAAATTTCAACAGTCTAGCCATCACGGCTAATGACACACATCCTAGTGACCGACGGACGGACAGACCAGCAGCGATGTCTTGGTAATAGGATCCCGTTTAACCCTTTGGGCACGGAAGTCTATAAAGAGAATTTGAATTTGCGACTAATAGAACCAGTACATACTTCAAAAACCATTTTATTTCTAAATTAATTTTGAAAACCCGCATGGCGCTAACATTAGCTTACAGTCGTGTTAATCTTTATTAGGACAAACTGCATCGTATACTGTAATGCAATTAGTGGGCGAGTTTGTTTGTGTAAAACGTTTGGTTAAATTGTTTATAATTTGCGCAATCAGATTATCTTGCTTTCATTTTAAATATTACCAGCTGCTACTGCTGGTGGCACTGCTCTGACTCCAAAGTCCTTTTTATCGAAATATTTGTAATGTGTATAATCATTTTTCACTATGTAAGTTTGTATGTATGAAGTGAATACATTGGTAAAAATTCAGGGATATGGTATCCGATGTTAATTTACCATTATACAGTGTCAAATACGTTGGTATGGTACGCGCCCATTAAAGACAAGTAGTACCTGGATGTCTTTTATTTGGTATTGTTTTTTTGAGACATTTTCTAAAATTGAATCCTAAAAAGATATATTTATCATTCATGAAACCCCCTGCGTACTCATGAAAATCGTTGGAGCCGTTTCCAATATTCAGATTATAAATATAGAAGCACTAGCTGACCGGACAAACATTGTTTTGCGATAAAATTAAAAAATATATTAATTCACTTTAATCATTTAGGGGTATGAAAAATAGATGTTGGCCAATTCTCAGTCCGGTTTCGGAGGAGCTTCGTAACAAACACCGAGACACGAGAATTTTTTATATTAGATAGTCAAGGATTACTCGTTTAAAGGCATTAGATAGATAGATTAGTTTTAGACAGTAATATTTTTAATATTCTTTCAATCTCAATTATTTTCTGTATACCATTAACAGTATCTAAAGTAATTGATTAAAATACAATTACTCTTTCTATCTATTTCTGAAATAATTGATTAAATTTTTTCCTGAACACGATTTCATTTCATCCCAGAACTTTCATTCGTAATAAAATTAAAACCCTTTAAAACTTCAGTAAGATTACCAAGTCTTTTTCTGATATTTAATATTAAAATTATGAAAATATACCTACATATACATTTCATCATCATCAGCCTACCGGAGTCCGCGTATAGAGGGTTTTACCCATAATCACCACGTTGGGCACGTGGGTTCGTGATCGCAGTGCGTAGATTGTTGCATCGGTGAAGCTGCTGCTCCGCATCGGCTTATTGTATCTAGTAACGCCTGTTGGGATGGATATACTGCCATCAGTCCGTCGCCAGAACCTCGTTCGTCATTCAACAGGGTACACCGTGTACAGGCTAGGTTGGCTGAGAGCGAAAGATTGTATTTCGCCCCTTACACCCCTTATAGATATATATATTTATGTAGGATTTTTTTTATATACATGAAGTAAAGTGATTTAGAGTTGAAATAATATATTGTTAAGCTTTTGAGAAATGTAACAATTTAATAGTCTTAATTAAAATGAAGGATTGTATATTACTTTTATATGAAATGGGGCAACAGATGTAGATATGTTTTCTGATTTTGATTACCGCCACTTATGGCTTTTTTAACCAACTTCGAAAAGAAGTAGGTTATCAATTCGACTATTTTTTTATGTTTGTTACCTCATAACTTTCGAATGGGTGAACCGATTTTGATGATCCTTTTTTTATTTGAAAGCTGATCCAGTTCTCAAAGTATGTCTTTTCATTTAAATTTGTGATTATATGCAACTTAAGAGTCATGAATCCGATTCGGTCATGTAACGCTATTTCGGAAAATCTGAAGGTAGTTACGGTCACGCAATAGTGCAGTGATGATTTGTTACGCTATCTGCGTGTCTACGATCTCATTCATTATCATTGCCATCATCTTTTACAGTCCTCTGTAGCATACAGGCTTTAAAGGAGCTTTTTTTTTTAAAGGAGTTTTTTTTTTTAAAGGAGGTCCTCCTTTGATGGTAATGATGAATAATAAACGACAAAGTAATATACTGGAAAGTTAATTAGACTAAAAGCCCATGAACGTTTATAGGTCTGGCTTCTATCAAACGACTATTAAAGCGGCCAAAAGCTAGATTCTGTGCAGATTGTTTTTGCTGTTAAATTTGCATACCTCTGCTCCGAAAGTTTGAGGCACTTTTGTTGATAGCTGTGTTTAGTAGTTGAGGCACTTTTGTTGATTTTCATGTGTATTCCAGTAGTATTTCGAGGTCTTAACACACATACGCTGGTTTTAAGACACCACTGTTATATAAAATATAGCGCTGTTGTTGCTTTACAAAAGTTAGCATTTTATACATAACTACGATTTGAATAATCATTGAAAGATTTACTCTGACTTTGCTAACCTTGACAGTTACTGAATGAATAAAGTTACGGTATATTGTTAGAGACATATACAAAACATATTTTTGGGTTGTTATATACCTATACCTTTAAACGAGATTTTCCTTTATATATATAATCTAAACTTTGGAAACGGCTCCAATGGTAGTGGTTAACATAATATATATACATACTATATATACATGATATATATACATATATAATAACGGTATATTTTTTTAGAACATTTAGAAAATAAAAATACCGAGCAAAGATTGGTCATCGAGGTACTATCGGTAATAAAATCAGCAGCACGTATATTACGTGAAATTATAAAATATTGGATAAAAACAACTTGGTATTAAAAATAAATATACCGGAATATGAAGTTAGTATATATATGTACATTTGTTTGCTGGGATTGGTGAGAAAAACTGTTTTGAGTTTATTAGAAACGATATATTTAATTTTAAGAGAGTACAAATTTGTGGACTGAATGCCTTGATATTCAGCGGCTTCTGTCTACTAGAGACTGCTTGCTGTTTCTTCCTGTTTGTCTGAGCTGTACTGTACTGTGCTGAACTGAGCTGTTGAACTGTTGAACTGTTCACCTGTCGACCTGAACTGAACTGTTAACTGTTGAACTGTTGACCTGAACTGAACTGTGTAGGACCCAATTGTGGCCCTCCTTTTATATGGTTTCTTCTGAATTAATGTAGGCCCTCCTATTGACTAACCAATCACAACGCTTACATTTTAACCAATGAGATTAGTGTGGCTAATGCTTAGCTACCTTGACCCGTAACGAGAGCCGCGTGACAATTTTCAGCGATTTCGTCTGTTAATTTACTTTTTTGGCTATTAAAATATACATTTTCTTAATCCTAAACTTATAATCTAATACAGAAAAATAGGAAAATAACAATATATTATATGCACAAGTAATTGTCCTTCATCCGTTATCAGTCATATCGCCACCGTCCCGCACCATACGTTTCCCCTAATGAAAATACTTAATAAAAAATAAATACTGTAAATAATTAAATCTTACTTTTTAAATCAAAGATAATAAAAATATTTTAAAATACATGTTTTCCCAAACTTCGAGGTAGATTTTTTTGATTACATTAACGGGGAAATTTATATTTGTTATTTATACAAAAATACATCAAGTTTTTATAAAACGATTGCCCGAGGGTCCTCCGCAAATATTACAAAACGTAGAAGGAATAGATTATAATACGGATCTTGTCATTTTTTCCCTCGAGGCCTTGAGTTATCAGTGGGTTACAAATGACATTTTTTTAAATTGAATTAATGAAATTTACAACAGCATCATTTTGTTTTTGTAAGTCATTTTATTTGCTTAGGTTATTTCTTTAAGTAATTTTTGAATAAATAAATAATTTTTGAAAATACACAAAATTCGCGATACTTTTTGAACACCCTACGTATATATACGTATATAGGTAATCGGTAGGAAATCGGTATAGTATGTGAAGGTATAAATAATTTTATTTATAAGTTATCACTTCATTCAAGTCAAGCAATCTATAGCAGGAATTGGAAGTGGACCATAATAAAAAAAAGACATCTGAGATACAACGCCATCTAGCTTCAAACTTCGCAGAGCTTGTTATATGAAAGCCAGATTGACTGATAGAATTATTATATACTTTTTTGTAAATATATACACAACAATAACCAAACTAGATTGAACAAACATTTGTTCCATTTGCAGATATGTGGATGATGAGGACATTCAGTAATCCATTAGATTTAGATAAAGTTATCTTTTAAATATTACGTACTATCGACAAAAAATATATTTGTATTTATACAGCAGTAGCAGTATTATATGAGATATATCTCGTAATTTTTAGTTAATTTTAGTTAATTCCAAAGAGTACGGCTTCAAAATATGATTATTACTGTTTTAAATAATATAAAGTATCTACTGCAGTGATGACAAAGATTAAAAATGCACAAATCTCCGGCCGTTGACGTAGTTTACTTAATATTAAAAATGTCTTGAGTACAGCATACATTGCAAAGAAGGAAAATCTTTGTTATTTTCATGGTTTCAAAAATTACGTAAATACGTTTTCACCCGCAAGAATACATAAAAGCATCTAATCAAACGTTTATATCTAGCCGATTATTATTTTAGTTCCTTCTACTCAAACGTGGGCCACCATTGATCCATTAGTGCCCAGATGAAAGCTCACGTAGGTGACATGTTCCTTCAATATAAATGGAGTATCCCTGACTAAATTAATTCATTCTCACAAAACTTTTTTATGCTATTCTACAAAATACCACATTAATCAGTATATTTCGTGAGAGTCTGAGTACATCACTTAAGCAATCAGCTTATCATGTTTGGGGGACAACAGCCCAATGTTTGATGTTGAAATATTGTTTGATGCTATTATGCGCGAGAATTTTTATAACGCGGAACAGGATTAGTTACTCAGCAGTTCGGAGTGTCTTCGATAGAGGGTGCTAGTATGTCTTTGTTTGCGCTGTATGTGCTGCATCCAAATTGTTGGCATACTCATAAATGTCCACGCATTTCTAAATCTAGTGTGGGTATGTAATGGTCTTTAAATAAAATCAGCAGTTGTCTTTTTTAACCTTACCTTTGCCAATAATACTTATTTACACCCTGTTAGATTAGTTTCGCAAAATAATAACCTTATGTTGGCAAAATAGTTACCAGATAAGGTATGTCAGCGCATCCAGTTGACAACATTGGTTAGTTTATTTTATTTTTGGTGACAAACAATATTCTTGTACGCATAAGCCCTCGCCAGCACTATGTTTAATAAGGATGATTAAAAATCGTATGTTATTCTTATTTGGCTAAGTTTTTAATACAATTCATTAGTTAATCCATATTTTTACATAATATAAAATGAAGTCACTTCCGCTGTATATTTGCTTAGATCTTTTAAACTTTTAAGCAATATATAGAGGGATTCTGGAGAAAAGTTTTTATGTATATGATCTACACATAAGGAACTAACGGGAAGCCGGGCCAGGTCGCTAGTAATATTATAAATTCTAAAGAAACTCAGTCTGTCTCTATGTTACACTTACAGGACTAAACAATAGAACCGATTTCAATTTAATTTGGCATGGAGATATTTTGATGTTTTAGGCCGGCAATAGGCTCTTCTATACTGCAGTAACTTACATACACATTGACGGAGCCGTGCGTTGGTCAAAAAGGTTAGCCTAATCTACTTATAGAGATATAAAAAGGTCAAAATTTCTCAGTTACTTTAGCATTGCCTCAAATGCGTCAAATTGCTGTACTTTTACACGTAGGTATTTCAACTGTTATTATTAATTTTCTCATTCAGTCGTCAATCAGCCTGATACTCGTAACAAATGGTTTACATAAAAAGAGAATAAGTCAACGAGCCGTTGTGAGTGTCCTCGTTAATAACGCGTGTCCCTTGTGACTAACCGAATAAGTGACTATCATTGTCTGTCGAAATGAAGTACTCACTTGCTATTTTTGATGAATTTTGTTACAAGCTCGGTTTGAATTACTTTTGCTGAACCTTTTTTAGGATAGAAGATCGATGAGCATAATCTGATGGTAGCTTGGTGCCCTGCAATAAAAGAGACATCAAACCTTTGCCAGACTTTCAGATATCCCCCTCCTTTCATTCATTATGATGCTGTACAAACCAAATATACTTTAGAAGCCTTAAGGAAAACATTAAAATACTATAATAAATTATTTACCTATATAATTCATATGGGTAAATAATTCAATTTCGGCCATAATTGATTAAGACCTAACAAAAGTTATATTCTCTATAATAATTTATTTTTTCATCGGTTCAGGAATAATGGATGTCAAAAATAAACACGACAACGATCACATTGTGAAACTCTTCCTCTTTTGAAGTGAGTCAGTAATATCTCACTTATTTAGTACAGCAATCTGTGGGCAGCTGTATGTGATCGGTTCATGCAAAACGTGTTAATATTTTATGTGCGAATGTTTGGTTTTGTGGTCGCCTCGAGACCACTACAGGTCAAGCATCGATTTATTCAACGTACGCTAGTAATCTCATGTATGGTTTGTTTTAATTTACTTACTATTGAAAGCTATTTTAAGACCTTTAGCAGGTACACCAGGTAAATGAATTACAACATTACTTCAGTATATTTGATAAAAAAACAATTTAGTAACTTTGATTTTAATATCTTGTTCTGGCGTAAACGGGAGCGTGCTAAAATTTAAACGTAATCAACGGTCTCTTCATAAAGATAATAATGTTTATACTATTGGAGACTTCTTGTTTAAATGTTTGATCAATTGCAAAAAAAATGTTGATGTCCTTGCCATTAATTTTTATTGAGACTTCGCACTAAAAAAAAACAAAAGTGATAAGTCAAAATATCAAGGTGTTAACCTTGATATTTTGACTTATTTTTTTTGACTAAATCATCCACAAAATATAATCGATGCGTTAAAAAACGCGCTACTAATCTACATAAAAATGTATGTAATCGCATGTCTAAGGATTGACTGTACAAAATTGGATAATTATTTTTTTATATAGTTATTATTGTCAGGACAAGGTTTGTATAGAAAAAAAAAGCAAACCGGAGGTGTCATATTTACTTAGTCGACTTAGTCATCGTCACTTGCGGGAAGTTAATACGGACTTGCTAAAATAAGTAAATAGGTAATTCAGAAATTTTTCACAAAAATGAATAGGGCGGTACAAATTCGCCGGGTCAGCTAGTTAAAGATAATTAATCCGTAACATTCGTGACATGGATAAGTATATACTTTGTCCAAACGATAAAGGATGTTATACATATTAAAAGATATCTTCAGTTAAATATGATATATTTTCGGTGAATGTAATAAAAATAAAATAAATAAATAAAATAAGCCCTTATTGCTGTTTGTTTATTCTACATTTTAATGATAAGTTTGTAACTTCAATTAAAGTAACTTACCCCTAGGTTTTTCATTAAAGTCAATTGTTACAAACGGTAACGGGTTTGAACTTCTTGCTGACAGCTTGTCTTGTCTCTATCCTTAGCGATTCGGCACGATATTGGAGCGGCTACTTGTTTAATAACATCTTCCCAGCGTTTAGTCTGCCTCCCTTTACTTATTTTACAGGTGAATGTAATATGCATAAGCATGATAAATTCGTGAAACGGTAAGACGCAGTGATAAATTTTATGCTTCGTATAAAACAAAACTGTATTATAATACTTGTAGAAGCAATTTATAAATCAGTCTTACAAAAGATCGACAGTAGAAAAACAATTAAAAAAACAGTAGAATGCTTTCATGAAATCAATTGCGCATCAGAAAACCAGTGAGTAATTTATTGTATTTTAAATTGCAATCGACCAAATAGATTTAATTAAAATTGCTGCCAATGCGATTGTTGTAACTGAATTGAATTTATTTGCATTTGACACGACGAAATAGGCCTCTGTTAAATATTTATATGGGCTCGAGTGATCTGACAGCGAAAATTTTGTATGTATTAATACGAATTAGGCGACAAAGGGTTGATTGAATTATAGTGGCTATTTACTATTTGAAATGGTTTTGCATTTGATAGGTCATTAGTGTCACGCGATCTCATCAAGTCAACACATTTATTTATTTCACTTTATATGATTTATAAACTATCGACTATTTTGTACATTTGTGGAGCAGAGAGGAGAATATATTAAAGGGAAATAAAAAAAGGAAAGACAGGTTAAAAATTAGGAGTTACAGTTCTTGTTATTTTTTTTCCTTAGCAAATATAACGCCCGCATTAATAAATCAATATTTCGGACATCTAACACACAACGCCTTCTAATCGCAAACCAAGCAGAGCTTTTATTATGGGTACTGGACAACTGATATGAATATATAAATACTTGATTTTTGTAAATACATATTTATTATACATAAAAAACACCCAAACTCCGAAACAAATATTTGCAGATCATACAAATGTGTGGTCCGACCCAGGATTTGAACCGTGACCTCATGGGGAGCAGTCGCGTACGCTACCACTGCGCGACCGACTTAGTACACGAACGAGATTAATAGTGGTGGTCACTAACCATATTCCCTAATCCGTTGCAACGAAGACAACAGCAACAGCTCGGGGATATAAAGTTTAGTAATAGTTCTGCAATTAGTCTATGAGTTCAATACAGTATATTGAAGACTGGCATCTGACAATATCCATCATAGAACCAACCAGCCAATTCGATATTTGGTAAATTTCAGCTATTTTTTCCTTAGGTCTTATCTCCATAAAGCGAGTAGCATTCTACTTTTTAAATACCAGTTAGCGTTGTTCAATATACTTTTAGTTAGAAGCTGAACCTCAAGGAAATCACAATATTCAATGATTTAACAAAAAAAAACTGTCGTCTGTATGTAACCAGCAAGTCAATGTTTATGTTTCTCCATAGCCGGAGGATTTCAAAAGTTCAACGCCTGGAAAAACTGAGATGGCATTTCGACTTGCTACCATTTTGTACACTTTCTTGGCAAAGAAATGCCCAAGGCGCTATTCCAGCAATTTTGGCACACTGTGTTTACTCAAAACTGATATTAGTTTTGGGGCGAGATACAAGCTAGAGAGTTTATTTATTTAGGCTTATGCAGTATCGCAATAGTTGAAAAATTAAATTCCTGGAGCAACTGTGTAGTTTGGGAAATGTTTATTGACATTTTATAGGACCGAAATATGTTTGACCATTCTGTTTTTTTACTTATTACCAACTAAGTTGATACTCTCTGTCTCTTCTTGTGGTGGCGTGTTCAGAATACGAGTGTCAGTACCTCTAGTCTTACCGCGTCGTAACAGGCGACTAAGGGAGCAGACTGCGCAGGAGAACATCATTGTATATATGTCTCGTATGGCTAGTGCAGTTTAATAGTCTAAAATCTCCTTGCTAATTAGCAAAACATACTTTAATCTCTAAGATTGAAAATAGTATTATAAAATCAGTTTATCTTTTTGCGTGTCATTACAAAATTTTAGTCCAAATTTTAAAATTTGTTTTGTATCTTTTAGATTTCAGAGTGAAAAATTATAACACTAAATTCCTTGTGGGCATATATGATAAGGTCTACTTTTGAAACTAAGTGCCGTAATGAAAACGAAATTAACTTCTGCTAATATATTGTTTACAAGTCAATAAAGAATAATATCGAATGACTGCTCTATCATGTTTGTACAAAGAATAATTAATCTTTATTCTCCTTCTCAACTCTGAACCGAACTCCCGACGATTCTACATGGTGTTTGTTATAGACATCGTAGTGTACATCTAACTTATAGACCTTGGGTTCTGCTTGAGATAGCAAATGGCGACTTAGAGAACGTGGCACATCTGATTTGACATACTGGAAAAAATGATATACTGATTATAATCCTGACAACATTGCTGTACTGGTATTAATGAGCATACATATAAATGTGTCGGCGCATCTGCCTCTCGATACGTCTGATGTCACTATATAATATGTCAATGTCAAACGTCAATGTCAAACGTTACTATCAGATGTCAAATGTCAAAGTCCATAGCGAACACCGAGCAGTCGTGGAGCGCGCACGCAACCACGTACTCGGTGGACGTTAAGTTCTAAATCCGTACTAATCTTAACAAACCTTAATTAATTTGTGAAAGTAATAATTGTGATATCAAAAATTATAAGCGAAGTGATTATAGCAACAGCTAATTTATTTCTTGAGATCTATTCTTAAAAACACTTACAACTCTTGAATCGTATTGCTTCCTTAGGTTTCTCACAGAAAATTCTTTTGGACCCCATTGAGGATCCGGACTGAATAACTGACTTATGCTCTGAAACATAGTACTTTCATTAAATAATATAAATTATAACACAATGGAACATAACGGAACACATTATATTTATGCATTTAAGATGACTCCTGTCATTAACAACCCATAAAGTCCCACTGTTGTGCTCGGGTCTCCTCTCAGGAGAGAGTAAAATCTATACGTCCCCACGTTGTGCCAAGTGCGGGTTGGGAACTGGTAAGACATCATTGTGGCTGCGTAATCTTTCCGTCGGAAGTTTCGAAGCCGCCTAAACACCTTCACGACTGTAATTCTATGAAAACAACGAGGACCGACCGATTATCGTAACCTTTGAATAACAGCGAGACTCATTTTATCATACTTCCAGCGATCACTCTTACAGGTACTGACTGCGACGTCGTTGTTTACCGTTTGTGATTGTTTCTAATCACCGAGTGCAATCGGCCTATGAGCGCCTCGATGAACACTGGATTAGGAACATATACTATATCATGAATTATGTAAAATATATATACATGTAACAAACACAAAGAATACCCAGATTTTTTATATGAGTATATTGTATTGTACGAAGCGACGAGGTGATCGCTAAATCACTACGCCACCTGTGCAGTCAAATTGAATTTTAGGAACGATTGAGTGTAAAAAATATTTTATTTTCGCGTTATATTAAATAAAGGATTTGGAGTTTTTTTTTAAAGTAAATCTTTTCCCACTATATAAAATCATGTGTTAGTTGTAAATGAAGTCATACGAAAATTATAATAATTAAAATATGGATATAAAATGTTGTATACAATCTATAGGTAACCAAAGTTGTACTAAGTCTTCTTACATGCTATGAAATTTAACGCACGCTACACTGAAGCATAAGGTTTTAATAACTTACAGCTTTACGTGTGACGTGTTGCTTGAAAATCTTGTATATCATGCCCAGAACTAAAGGAACTAACGTTAGGTACCAAAGCCACAAATATTGAGAAGCTACAAATTTCGTACTGTTGCGCATATCATACAATGAGTACAACAGTGCGAAAAATTTAATCTGTAACAGATGTTTAAGTATTTACTTTAACTTATTAAATTTTCAAAATAAATTTAATAAAAGTCAATTCATAGGTAAAGAGTTTTCATTCTTTGTTGCAACTTTGTAGCAGTCCAATCGTAAACAAACATGCACATAACACTAATCAAAAGTGTTTCTAGTAGAATCGAGTAGCAAGCGACATTTTACCATTTGGAGATGCCTATGTCTAGTAGTGGACTGCGGTAGGCAGGTAATTATTATACCAAAATACTACACTGTTGACCCCAGTCTGATTAGCAATAATTAAGAAAACGAGTTTTAAAAAATAATTTATGCTCTAACTAGTTAATTGTAACTAATGTTTTATATCAAAATGTGAATTTGTTTTTTGTTACGCTTTTACGCTTAAAGTACTATACCTATTCTGGCTAGTCTTTATTATTGCCAAGATAATATACTTTGTATGTATATCGCGCGATAACCGGATGGAGCCATTGTCAAAACGCCTCCATCGAATATCGTGTAGTTTTATCTTTAAATATTAACATAGTCACCAACAGATAAAGTTACCGTTTATATCGCTTTTACATTCGTATCGCATGCTTACATCGCTTACATGGCATTTAGATGGTTGGCAATCCACAACTGTGAGCTAGAAACTTCCTACCTCGCACAACAAAATTGTGGAATGAACTGTCGCCTACGGTTTTGCCGGAGCAATATGATCTTCAAACTTTCAAGAAAAGAGTTTCTTCCCTTTTTAAGAGGCCGGCAATGCTCTTGTGATGCCTCTGGTGTTAAGGGTGTCTATGGGCGGCGGTTATCTCTTACCATCAGATAGGACCCGTCTGCACGTTTACCCCCCTATTAAAAAAAGCTGTGTAATTGTATAAATAATAGTAAAAAATACCATATAATAGAACGGTACAACTTGTAGGCTTAGTTTTCTCAATCTTGTAGGTGGCACTCCGTAATGGAAAGTGTAATCGTCAATAAGTCTCCCAAGAGGATAAAAAATGTACAGTATTATAATTTCCGATAACGTCGCAAATCCGATAGTGTATAAGCATAGAAATCCTAGAACCTGTAAGAAAAAAATAATGAACGCTGAAATTTGCGGGTTCGATCTTCACGTGGAACTATTTATACCATATGTTTTCGTATTTGTTTTTTTTTTACCTTATTTATCTTCCCATTCCAAGGTTGCCTGGAAGAAATTGCTTTTTAGCGATAAGGTCGCCATTTGTACACGGTGATTCAATTCATGTATTGTGTAAACTATATATTTATGTAAACTGTTACATCTGTTGTACAATAAAGTGTATTCTATTCTATTCTATTCTATTTATTCACAAACTATTGTTTTAGTATGAGTGTTCTTTGTGTATGTTCCAAGAATGTACGTTTTGGGGCTTTAAACTGCAAGAATGCCCTTGTGTCTTCAAATGCAGATATAAATGTTAGTCGTGTTAGATATCCTGAATCGTAAACATTTATACTTTTCCTTAAAATGCGATATATATTTCCACTTTACTAAAGCCCAGTCGTACACAGGTAACAGGTAGTAGAGCCAAGCTGACTTCAGCACGAACTGGCTGCCTCAACCGGGGCGGTACGACTCTCGCATAGACGATCAACGTGAAATGACAGCATTCGTGCTGTCATATTTCCTTGGTGAGTGCGAGACCGGAGGCCCAATTTTGCAGAAACAGCGGCCTAGTGACCGCCATGGTATAGGTCACCATGCTGCATTATTGCAACTAATATGGTGACTACCACTTTTGGATTCTGCTTATGCTTTCCAACAGGCAGAGCAGAGTCATTTAACTGCCTCTGTGGCGTAGTGGTAGCGAATGCGACTGCTGTGTAAGAGGTCTCGGGTTCGATTCCTGAGTCGGACCAAATGTTTGTATGATCTGCAAATGTTTGTTTCGGTGTTTTCTATGTATAATATGTATGTATTTACAAAAAAAAAGTATATAAGTATTAATATCAGTTGTCTAGTACCCATAGTACAAGCTCTGCTTAGTTTGGGACTAGATGGCTTTGTGTGTTAAAATGTCTGAACATATTTATTATTATTTATTTATTTATTTGTCAGGGCCATACATAATATGGCCCCATATTCTTACTAATGTTATACATATTAACAAGTAACTCTACCTGTATGTTAGTCCAAAACTACTCAACCAATTTAAATTAATTTTGGCACACAAATAGTATAGAACCTGAGGAAGGACAAAGACTACTGCAGCGATAACCGACATAGCCGATCCGCGTTCATAACCTAGTTTATTATACTAGTACGTATATCGCCATTTAAGCGTACCCATATAATATTTTAATGTTATCACATAGTGTCTTAAGTAAGAATTATTTAGAAAAGAAATATTTACTTGTTGATTAAATAATATGATTAGCAGGATAACAGTGAGATATACCACGCTAATAACCATCCAAACTTCTAGCTTTATCTTTTCCCTCCATTCATAAATTACCATTTCAATAAGGCAGCGAAATGTGACTGACTGAAACAAAAATAAAGTAATTCTTGAAACTTTTGAACCTACGGAAACTCCAAACAAAGCAAAAATTAAACATTATTTTATCAACAAATGAAGAAATACAGGTTTGATACTCACAGAAGACAAAAGAGCTGCTACAAAATTTAACCCAAAAAATATTAGACTGTACAAATCGCCCAAGTAAAAATGCATGTAAAATATTGGCCAGATTAAAAAGAAAACGTATCCTGAAAGCAGTTAATAGTGGGTGATTATCTAAATAATTAACTTTCAATGAGTGTTTCAGACTTCATAATAAAATTAAAATAAACTATTTTTTGGTTGCTTAATTTTTTCACCTTCATTATAATACTGTCACTTAAAAATATTAAACTAGCCCAAAAAGACCTTGGAAACTAGAGCTAGACCTAAAAAATGCTAAATAAATACATAGTGTAATAAAATTGTACGAGGTCGATGTCTGTACATTATTCATTAAAATAATGGAACTTTAAATATCAAATTTTGTAAGTTTGTTTGCTTGCGTGTGTGTGTGTGTGTGTGTGTGTGTGTGTGTGTGTGTGTTTGCGTGCTTATCTCAAAAGTTACTTAATCGATCGCGATGTGGTTTTCTTTTATATATGGTGGTAAACTTCACTTTGTGTTTTGTGTTTGTTTATTTCAATCGGTTGACAAACTAAAAAGTTATAGCAACTTGAAGCAACGTCGCGATAACCGCATGTGTGCAGGCGGACCCGCTAGTAAAAGCTAGTCGGTTTCTAAAAGGTAAAATTTTTAGGTACTCTTTTTAAGGGGCTTTTTAACCCACCATGCCCCGCCCCCCTTCAGTTTAAATAGGGGATCAAAATGGACTTTGTACTTTTAAAAACTTCCAAATGAATCTCTTAGAGGATTTAAATGGAAATAAAATCCAAAAAGATTCCCTAAGGGATCAGTGTGGATGAAAATTCCTGGAATTTTTGGAAGCAGGGGATCATCGTGAACATGTCTTTCAAAATAATGTTAAAACAAAACTGAATACGACTGTCAGTTGTCATCTTAAAGTTATTTAGACATCATAGCACGGAACATAGCTTTTCCAATAAATAAACTAAATACTTCTCTATCAAAGTAATAGCAAAATCACTTTGAACATCGCAGTGAAGTTTCATCTAGTAGAGTAATATTCTCAGCTACATGTTTTCAAGCGCTTTCCTGTTTACTGCAACTATGTGATCTGTGTGCTGTGTTATTAAATTTGAACAAGACATGCTACGCTTGTCATTTTGCTTTTCCTGTGAATTTCAAATGTAAAATAAATAACATGTTCCTACTGTTTGCCAAACGTTAAAAAGTTACCTAGTACTTAAAGTCAGTGGTTTGAGTATAAATAGTTCTATTAGTGTAGATGACACGACACTAGACGTACCTACTAACAACCTAAATACCCGTATATCTGATATTCCATTTAGATAAGTTTTTATTAGGCATGATCCGTGACGAAATATTCTTTGAAATAGGTTGATAATATGTATGTATCGGTATTAAAGGCAAACAGTAGTATTAAGTTCATAGATATAGTGGTAAAACGATTATAACTTATTTTGTATCTGGATGTAATTGAAGATATTTTAAAACTGCCGTGATTTAAATATATCAGTCAGTAAAAAAAATAAGATTACAATAATAGCAACATTTTTTTTTATTTCACTGTCATTGCCAAATACAAAACAATAGCGGGCAATAATACCTACAAAAGTTGTCTGGAAGAGATCGCCGTGAGCGATAAGACCGCTTATCATTATGCCAATTGTAGTTTTTCATGTATTTATGTTTGTAATATTTTTTATACTAAGTGATGTTTAATGAACTGTATAACTAAAAAGTAATAAAATAATACCTATTAAGAACTTTCATCTTTACGAAGAGAAATTTTTTTTTATTGTTGGCAATTACACCACATTTAACTATTTTATAATGGGCCTGCTAAAGTGACACTACTCTGTTTGATAGAAAACATGAGCAGAATCCAAGACTGGAACAGCAAACCGCCATATTATTTTCGTGAATATTTTTTTTTTTCAAAAGACTTGTTTGAGTATTTATGCCCACCTTAGTTTCCCACTGGTAATGTATAGTCGCAAAGTAAGAAAATATGAAACTTCCAGTTTACTTTTAATTTTCTTTTATGATGACAATAATAAACACATAAAAGAGAGAATTATACAAATTGATGCAGTCGGTCCGAAGTTATGCGCGTACATACATTTTGATGATTCGTTTTTATTTATATAGATAAAGATTAAAGTAGTCTTGATGTTGAAGTTGATAAATTATAATACAACAACTTACTGTAAGAGAAATCATCCAGTGCTATTCCAATGACACTCTTACAAAATGTAGACATCTTACCCGACAAATATATTCTGAATAGATAGTAGGTTGCATTAGAAATAATAATTACGGTACTGTCACTACTTGGTTCTATCTGTGGCATAAAAAAGAAACAACGAATTAATGGAAATCACACATAAGTTTTTCTTTGTTCGGTAAAATATGATTATCTCAGTTATACACTGAATATTTTGTTGGAAAAGTTTGCAATAGAAATTAAGATTCACTAAGTTTTCAGCCTTCATAAGTATTTGATAAAATAGAGTAATATTAACCAGTGATATGGCCTAAAATATTTTATAAACTTCTTTTTTTTTTTATACTGCCAAAATGACTCTGCCCTGCCTGATGGAAAGCATGAGCAGAATCCAAGAGTGGTGGTCACCATCCTCAATGCGAAAAAGAACAATGCAGCATGGTGACCCACACTATGGCGGCCTGGGGGGGAAAGGGGATGGTGAGGGGGATAGGGGGCGTTGGATTGGGGTATGGGCCTCCGGTATCGTCACTCACTCGATGAAACACAGCGTAAGCGCTGTTTCACACCGGTTTTCTGTGAGGCCGTGGTATCACTCCGGTCGAGCCGGCCCATTCATGCCGAAGCGTGGCTCTCCCACGGTAGCTACCGTGGTGGTGTACGAGAATTTTCCAATACTCATTAGAAATTTAAACAACATTCAACAATGCAGCATTATTCCATATAATATCATGATACACATTTTGAACATATGTGTTATTATTATACGAGCCTGTACGTTCATGCATTTAGTAAATGTAAGGACAGCAGCTGTTTCACAGTTTACAGTTTGAGCTATTCAAGTTTAAAATCTGTCATGAAGGTTTTGAAAATGACCGGTGGCCGAACACTATTAAACCGTCGTGTTGTTGATGTTGGTTTAAGCACAATAGGTTAGCCTCTATCTATGTATACAGTATTGCACACAGAGCCTGCATAAATAAAGATAATAATGTATATATATTTATATTAAACAAAGTTACATAGAAGCAGAAATAAAATTAGTTTTGGGGTTGAATTTTATGAAAAATAATTTTATTAATTTTCGGTTAGAAAGTATAAATTTGGCATATACAGGCCATTTGAAAAAACAGTTTCTGCATTGGAAATAAATCCACTATTTCAGGGATTTTAAAAACATACATGAAATGACACCCAAAGTAAGACCAACAATTTATGAATCATTAAAAAATGTTGTCCCATGTGGGGTTTGGCCCCACAAAGCTCAAGCAGAGCACACAAAACGTAGAAGAAAGCAGTGTGGCGGCTGCTTAAATCTCTACGCTAGCCGTGCAGCCAGCCCGTTAGAACGGAGTGATACCGCGAACTAACGACAACACCGGTATTGTGCGATCTTTTCAGTTCTATTTACCTAATAAGTTAGGTTACTTGAGCCTCGACCACATTCTATCTGGTAATGCATTTCTATCTTTTGAGACACCTAAGAATCGTATGTAACGACATTTGTCTATACGCTGCAATACATATTGGGTGACCTGCTTGTCGTTTGTATTTGTAATTTTTTAATTACATTTTATATGAATTGTAATATTATCTGTGCCATTACTTTTTTCATTCATCTTAATCACTCTTAATCGTATTTCTTAAAATTAAATCATAATTTACCGATTGTGTACTCCTAGAAGACAAAATATGCGCAAATGGAGGAGCAGTGGTAATCCCTTCTATTATATTTAGATCTGTAAGCTAAAAATGAAAGTATTATTATTATAGTATAGTAATATTATTAATTTCATCATCAGCCTATCGCAGTCCACTGCTGGACATAGGCCTCTCCAATTTCACNTGCAGGGCGTAACTTGTTGCATCGGTGACGCTGCTGCCCATCACCGGCCTATTGTATTTAGTTACGCCTTTTAGGATGGATATACCGCCATCGGTCGGTCGCCAGAGCCTCGTTTGTTATCTAGCAGGGTGCACCGCGTGCAGGTGAGGTTGGCTGGGGGCGAAAGATTTTGGTTCGCCCCCACACACCCCAATATTATTAATTTAGTTAATAATTATTCTAAGATATAAATGAATCATACAGAGGTGAAAATCAATGAAAATATTGTCAACACTATTAACACATGCAATAATGAACTATTATTGAAACGCTAAATTTTATCTAATATAGATTGCTTTCAATACTTTCTGTTGTAATTATTTTGAACTCTGTATAAAATTTTATATGTATGAGCTTGCCAAAATGACTGTATTCTAAAGTTTAAGCAGAATCCAAGATAAGTGGTCACCACACTCATTGCAAATGCTCACGAAGCAGCATGGTGACCCAGGCAGATTGAGATGCTTTTTTTGCATCTTATTTAATATTGGCTTAATTTTATGATTATATGATAAGACATTATTTACTATGATTATTTTCAGTCAGTTATTTCACTTAATTTATTTAAATTATGAAACTACGGGGTATTCAGAAACATCCAACCATTTACTTTCAATGATTTACAAAGAAAAAAAACAATAGTAAATAAAAACACAGTCTAATTTCTGAATACATTTCAGGAATTATTAAATACTTTAAATTAACTATAACCAATTGTTATTAATATATTCTTACCCAATACTTATAATTAATAGTATGAGATGTATGAGTCACACTATCCCTTTTCCCTTTAAATCCTGATAGTATTAATAGTATGTACAATACTGTCAAGATATTTGTCAAAATTATTGACCAGTGAGCGTAATGTAATACCTGTTTAAACAGACAATACTTTTTAAACCTTACTAATTTTATTTAACTTTCAAAAGTAACTCTGTCTGTCTGTTTTTAGAGCTAAACCGCTTAACCGATTTTAATGATATTGTGCATGGAGATATTATGGTATGATTCTTCAGAAAAGACATTTACCGCGATAACTGATATTAAAGAGGGATTGGATTACCGAGAGCCATCAAAAAAAGACGAGCATGCATGCAGCAATGTCAGGACCGTACTAGGTGGAGGTCAATTGTCCCGGCCTGTTCCTTCGGGGATTAGCTACGACGTAGTGTATGGTATATGGAAATATGCTATATGCATCTGTTTTGAGTTTTAAGTACGTTTCCAGCTATTAATTTTCAGAAGAATATACTAAAGTATTCTAAAACGTTTAAACCCCAACGATGTGTTAGGTCTAATCTAGGCTGGCTCTAACAATTTTATAGTATTGCTTGCGGTTTATTAAAAAGAAAGAAATTACAACCCACGAACCAAAATGTTACTGATGGTGCTACGTACCTTCCAAAAGAAATTCTTTGAAACGTATAAAGTTAGAAGGGCAGTCACAGCCCACAAAACAGCAAAGTATACTAGAGACATATTGCCAAAACTGTAATCTTGCTCAAAGATATATCTGAAAACAAAAGAGGGTAATGGTTTTGAACACAATTACACATATCTATATTTAAGAATGTCTTTATTGTATACCAGGTAAATTATCAAAGGTCTTAACGTAAGATTAGTAAGTAAAATTGGCGGCCTTATCGACCGGGGCCAATCACTTACAGGCAATTGTAGGATGGAGAGGAAACAAAATAGGGAAAGTAGAAGATTGTGTCTGGTGTATTAAAGGTTATATAAAAAGGGGAAATTGAAGGCAGTATACACGACATATAAGCTGAAAGTTGGACAAAAATGTGGATTATTAAATAAATTTTTAAAAGTGTGAGTGAAATGCCCATAAAATATTATTAACATGCTTATATGGAGTAAAGTGACCTAAAAACTACGCGAGAGAAGTACATAGGTTATGGGACCTAGATACCTCTCAGGTAACGCTCTTTTACTAGTCTCTTGAAGACAGTTATTGTTGGTGTACTTGTTTGTATATAAAATACATTTATTTTAAGTATGTTCATCAGTAGTCTCATTACTATGGCAGGTACAGGTTCTGATTAGTTTAGGATGAGACGGCTGTGTGAGAGATATTATTATAATGTCTCTTAAGTACATAGCCGCCCTTTTAAGTTAAACCATTTGACGATTTGCTGTAGTGTGTTGTGATTGCATTGATGAATATTATAAACGCGAAAGTTTGTAAGTGTAGATGGATGTTTTTTACTCTTTTACGTAAAAATTACTAAATGGATGTTAATGAAAGTTTACTATAATAAACCTCATACATCAGAATAACACCCAGGCAACATTTTATGAAGAAACAATTCACGCAATATTTTGTAGCGCGGGTAACACCGCAAAGCTCAGCTAGTAAAGAACACAACTGACGGTAAGAATAGATATTTGAAATGGGTTGTATTTCATGTCAAAATCTTACCGCAAATAGTGCAGATCTTTACAGAGCAAACCAACTAAGTAGATTAACTAAGTTTTGGAAAAGAAATTGGGTTCCATGTTACTATAATTATTTGGTATTAGGAATAAATACGAATCAAGTAACTTGGTCGAAATCTTAGAAGGGCTGATAATGTTTCTATGTTGTTGTACCATTAAACTTTATTCTGGTCTCCTTCAATTTGCTAATTTCTCCTCGAAATTAATAGTAGATCACACACAGCAGTGACATCCTTCAAAGCATACATTTTGTCCCTCTACAAACACACGGATTTCCACCACACTTGACATTGGCAGAATTGTCTACATACAGAAAAAGTAATATGCTTAAAAAGAAATTACCTCAAGTATTCATATTGCGCTAGTGAAAGATAATCGTGATTTGAATTCATAAATAAATGTTTTGAGCGATCAAAAGTCATATTAACAGACTGTCGAATGAAATCATCTAGTTCCAAGCAATTAATAATAATATTGAATTTCACATCGTAGTAAGTACTATTTCTGCATCTGAAATTTTATATCTAGTTACAAGCAGTTCTAGGCACGAATGGGCCAGCTCAACAGGAATGATACCACGGCCTCGAAAAAAAGTGACGCTTGCGCTGTGTTTCACCGAGTGAGTGCGGATACCCATTTTAGAACAAATGCCAAATTTAGAATTTATAACTAAAGAAATGGCTGTATGACGTTTACCGGGTCAGCTAGTAAAATATAATGTTCTCTCACCTATTCCATGGGTTTTTATTAAGAAATCCGTTGATAAAGTAATAAAATGTTAGGTATAGTGAGTTCATTGACACCACTAAGGCTGCAAGTGATGCTACTAATACCAGAAACTTGTGACCTGAAAATTACAAAACAAACACATGTACATTTTTTGTTTTCGGTCGACATGTACATTTTGAGTACAGCTACTTATTTTTATTATGGTGGACCTAGAATTATGACACAAAGAAAATCTGTCACATTCCTATTTACAAACAAAATAGGGAAAGTAGAAGATTGTGTCTGGTGTATTAAAGGTTATATAAAAAGGGGAAATCGAATATACACCAAGAATTGCAGACTGTTGACTAGCGTCGATAAATAAATCTGGCAAGCAAGATTCTAATGATTCAGTATTGGTAGTAGTTTCTTTGATTCTACAATAGTTTGAACCACATTGGATCGTTACAAGGTTATTTATTACAAGCTTTATTTAATTTCACTTGTCCCGATGTTTGTCTGTAATCAAATCTTGCAAGTAAATATTGGAACCACTTCTCGATTTCCGATGGAACTGAAATTTTAAATGTCCCTTTAAACGTTCTGATGACAATGCCATTATGTATAATCGGTATTATTATTAATCATAAATGGCCACCGTAACAATATGGCGGCTTACAAATTTCTGAACAAGCCACCCAATATGGGAATCAAATGAAAGGGGTTAAAGTTATTATTTCCTAAGCAAGTAATAAAACTTTTTTTTGAAGCCTTCTTAAATAAATTATTTGTTTATTTATTTAAGCTTCTTATAATAGGCATTATCTTCCAGTGAACATTTGAGTTATACTAGAGACTTCTATGCTGATTCTAGTGCGGTATTTGTCTCTCTGTGAGTCTGTAAGCTCCTGTTCCCTTCACAATAAAACAACTTACGCATAGAAAGCTTGTTGGTCTTATTATGGACATAATGGACAAGACGAGTCAAAACTATAAACTATGGTTCTATAAAAGGCCTACCCAGACTTTATGCTGTGCTCGCATAGTTTTATTTTATCAGTGTTCACAGACTTAAAAGAAATGGTTTGTTTCGACATGTCATTCCATGTTGGTTTAGCTGTAAAGTCCGACTTGTAAAAATATGTTTAAACAATTTACTTACAAAAATAAATACCATTTATCATTGCATTCAAAAGAGCAAAGTCAGCTTGTATTTAGAAATATATATTATAGCTACTATAATCTCTGTTTTGAAACATATCTATTTATATTTTTCGGCAAAGGGTAACTTATACATAGAAATATTAACGTAATATAGTAAAAATATTTGGTGCATTGAACAAATTGTGCTTAAAAATGAAATTCAACTTAACAACTATGATTATACTATATTTAAGAACATAAAATTCTTTAGGACATACCGACGCAAAACGGCACCATTTTAGTGGGAAATATGTGCTCCTCTGGGGAGTATGAGGCGTAGAATATGTGAACAAAAGTATGCGATAAGCTCTTGAACATAAAGTTGCCTATATGAAGCCATATTAAACTGGAAAGAAAAATGTAATTATAATTTTGCTAAGAACTTTAGAGGTGGAACGAAAATCTTCTTTTTCCAATCCTAGACATGATTTTTTAATCAATGCGCTCTTTGGGTCCTTCATGTCTTAGTACGAAACCGTTTGATAATCAAAAATAGGTACCATTCTCCCAATTGTCCTTAAGCCTGGCCAGCGATCCAATGATTAATGTTGGAAAGTTTTGTATAGATATTAATCTGCAGAAGTTCTTTTCATATAGGACATTTTTCGGTTAGATAACAGAATCTTTTCTTTTCTAATAGCTATACGGTCAATTAATGAATATAGAGGTCACAAATCTGTGATAACTCCAATCGATCCAAGTTTTAGTAGAATATTCTCATGAGAAAAATATCAGTCCTTAATTTAATATTGATTACCTGTTATGATGAACAATTTCTTTGGATATAGGTTCAGTTTTCCAAGCCGGTATAGTATACGTGTTGTAAAATGATAATCTTTCGAACTTAGTTGATATTATCAAAGGCTTCTTATATTTTGGTACTTTCTGCAACAATAGGTAACGAAATAAAATCAATTTTAAGGATTGCACCCTTTAGCTCTCAGTTCGCTTATGTCATTGATTGCAGAAAAAAGTAGCCTATCTTTTATACTGAAGTATAAGCCATATTATTGTAAAGTTTTCTCTAAATTCGTTCAGTAACTTTTGCATAAAAAAATAACAAACATTCTCACAAACTTTTCAA
The DNA here is from genome assembly GCA_003709505.1 of Hyphantria cunea. Classification (NCBI taxonomy): domain Eukaryota; kingdom Metazoa; phylum Arthropoda; class Insecta; order Lepidoptera; family Erebidae; genus Hyphantria; species Hyphantria cunea. The sequence continues at coordinate 319,380 of PKRV01000249.1, forward strand.
TATTACTAGGATACACTTGAATATCGGTAATGCCGATAAATAATAGCCTGTTTATTTCCTTGAGAATTTCCATGGCAAGTTTTATTGAAATCGGTGCAGCACTTTCGCCATGAAACCGTAACGGACAGATATATTTCCTAATATAAAATATTACTATGGATTATCAATCTGAACCCCCCCCCGTTCTTTTTTGTGCGGATATCCCCTCGAATACCACCGACTGGTTGTTATATCGGACTCAAACCAACTAAAAACCGTATACCATCTCGGGTACTAGAAGCCGGGGATCCAGGTATGCCCTCGGAAGGAAATCCCTGGAACCCCGACGTACTTCGGGTCACCCTCTGTTTGTAGGTAGCCCCCTTCTGTATGGGAACCCTGATGTTTCCGTTACTATCCCTCTAAGCGCACACGCTCCACAGCGTCCGCCCCTCCATCCGAGCCTGCTTCTGCTAGGGTGACAGATGGCCTCATCTGTCACCTTCAGGCTTGCATTTATGGAGGACGGAGATCCTTCTGCGGTCTCCGACGACTGAGATTCCTGCGGCACCTGGCCCTTTCCCGGGCTATCAATCTGACCCCCAGGATCTCGGTGACCTTATTCCCTCACTCTCACTCGGTAAAATGCAATGAGAAAATTGCTGAATATTGATTTTCCGTGTCTTTAAGAACCGCGCCTACTTTTACAAGGTATTTTAAAATAGTTAAACAACTTATAAGTATGTTTCAAATCAAGTACAAATAAGACCCGTGTTAGTTCGTGACGTGATGTGTTAAGAATACAAAGTACCATCTGCCTTATTCATCTCATTGGTGTAGTAAACGGCGACTGAGGGAGCAAACTGTGGGAGATAACATCACTGCAAAGAGAAAGAAATCTTGGAACACACCCTATAGTTACTTGTCTTGACAGCTGCTTGACCTGCTGGTAAGCGAATACCGTTGCCTATGGACACTCGCAATACTTGAGGTGTCACAAGTGTGTTGCCGGCCTTTTGGGGGATGAGAGAAGGGGTTGGGGGATGGTCCTCCGATATTCTCACTCTCTTGGTAAAACTTAGGGCAGGTGCTGTTTCACACCGGTTTTCTGTAGGCCGTGGCTTTCTTAGACGAGACCTGTCTCCTGTTGTAGCAGTGGACTATTAAAGGCTGTTACTGAATACTCACCTTTGAAATAAGATACAACTGGAAAATTGGCCTGATGTCGCTCACTTGAGCGCTTAGTTCCGAAGACATCTCACTAGCCTTAGCTTCCCATGAGTCTCTTCTTGTCTCTTCACTTCTGATTTTTAAGTCTTCAGTATTCATAATTAAAGTACTAAATATACCGTTTTATTCACAAAACTACTATGAGAGTAATATCAAGTTTAATATTTAGAATAGAACCTCACTATTCGAGTTTCTTCTTAATAAATGTAATATGTAAAGTACGATTTTCGCAAAAATAATATTAAAATAGAATATCTGTCAAATACAGAATTGTATATAAACAACAATACATTTTTAATTTACAATCTCCTTTGTTTGAATACTGTTGAACATGACCACTTCCACAAATAAATTATAACACTGGAATGTTTTTATATCTATAAGTAATGCGTGAAGCAAAACTTTGTATTCTTTTTAGAAAATTGTGAGGAATATGGATTTTGGCAAAGTTACAAAATATATCCTGGAGAAGAGCAGAAAGCTAAAAATAATAACAAATAAATGAATTATAGGCAAATTCCGACCACTAGGCGACCACCAGTAAGACAAATAAAAATATATCAAAATTGTATCTATAGCCATCATTTATCGGTTATATTCTATTTATAGTATCTTCTAATTATGATTTTGTATATAGCAATTCGACGTTGGTCGTTAGTTCAGACACTTCAAAGGCATAAATTTTTTATTTTTACATATTAATGCGTTTCTTTGCTAATGGATAATTATTATGAGCAACACCGTCATAATTGTGGCTAGCTTCCACAAAAAAAATATTATTAATATATAATTATTTCCCAGTCCCAAGGTAAGCTGAGCTTGTGTTCTACATTGAAACTTAACTTACTTTAAATTGAAAAGTGAGCAAACGAGCTGACGTATTGCTTGATGGTAAGCGATTACCACCACCCATATTTATCGCAATACTAGGCATCATAAGTGGGTTCCGGCCTTTTGGGAGTTGGAGAAGAGGTTGGGGTAATGGAATTTGCTATCCTCATTTACACAGTGAAACACAACGCAAGTACTGTTTCACAACGGTTTTCTGTGAGGCCGTGGTATCACACCGATCAAGCCGGCCTATACATACCAAAGCGTGGCTCGTGGCGAGATAAAAATGAGACAAATATCACTAAAGGAGCTGGAGTTTACACTAGGTTCCAGATTTGTAGTACACTAGGATTTGTATAGGCTTGCACCCACTGACGCTGTACAAACTTTAAGTATATCTACAAGCTGCCCTGAGAGACTTCGTTCTGTTGTAACCGGCAGAAGTTTCAGTTTATTCTACGTTTTTTTTTAAATTTTGGTTTTACTATATTTGTAGTAGTTTTCACGTTATTTCTCGCCATAAGAATTTTCCTTGTGCCATAACGAAAATATATAAGAAAATAACAGAGTTGCTAGAGCGATTTCCGAGTTTTGAGCTTATTATAGCTGCACATCTTCTCGAGATAACATAGGCTATATTATATTTTCTATAAAGAGCCCGTGCGAACCTAAGACGGGCTACTAGTAAGCAATATTTGTTTATACATAAATATGTAAAGCTAAACACCTCATAAAGACTCTGAGATATTCTTAATATCTAGACGCATATGTAATCTGAATCTCAGAAAATGCTTCAAAGATTTTCATAAAATTTAGTATGTAGTTTCGGGACCGATAAATCGATATGGCTAGCATTAATTTTAAGAAAATTTAAAATAAAAAACCGACCAAAGCTCAGTCATCCAAGTACTCTTCTCAAAAATATACTTACAACAAAATATTCTTGAGTACTCCAGTATTTCACTCTCCAAACAAAACAAAAGTCCAACTTAAAAACATAAAAAATGTTCTCACGTACACAAAGAACTAGTAATTATATTGTAAATTGGCCGTGTAATCCTTCACGGCAACTAATAAACTGGATATTATGTGAACGAAATAGGTTCGACTCGAGTGGATAAATGCGCTGGCTCAATCAACGTCTCGCTACGAGTCTTGAGCATTTGTTATCGCACTTACCTGATAGAACAGTGCTGTTAGAATGGCGTTTTAAGAACATTAATTTAAATTAATCTATAGGCAGCTATTTTGAAATAAGTTAATTTCTAAAATTTATTGTACACAACTTTATTGCATACTACTGAAGTATAATAATTTGTTCAGATATACACGATACAACATAACATGCGTTTGATCGTATTCGGCTCGAGGGACCATAAGACCCTGTAAGTGTGTAATACTCGCTATAAATAAGTTAAACGTGTACCAAATAATGTTAGCGAATACTGGTAGAAATTTTACTTTTGATATTACGGCAGATGGTCTTATCTTATCTTATCTATATCTCACGGCGACCTATTCCAGACAACCTTTGTACGGATTTTGTAAAATTTTATTTGGGTAGTATGAGGTGTAAATATATCTGTGCATGTTAATTCTATTTATTTATTTATAACTTTATGCAATCTAAGTTCAAAGTCGCTCAGCGTGCTATGGAGAGGGCTATGCTCGGCGTTTCTCTAAGGAATCGCATCAGAAACGAGGTGATCCTACAAAGAAGCAGGGTCATCGACATAGCCCACAGGATTAACAAGCTGGAGTGGCAGTGGGCTGGCCACATTTGCCGAAGAACCGATAACCGTTGGGGTAAACGAGTTCTTGAGTGGAGACCGCGTCTCGGCTAACGTATTGTAGGACATCCACAGGTCAGGTGGAGCGATGATCTGCGCAGGACGGCTGGCAGGAGCTGGATGCGAGAAGCCATAGATCGAACTAAGTGTCGTGAAATTGGAGAGGCCTATGTCTAGCAGTGGACTGCGATAGGCTGATGATGATGATGATGATTATGCAATTTTGAACACCGGCAGACTTAATACCCAGGTCATTAAGTCTGCCAATTCTCTACCAGTCAACGTTAGGGTGGTGTAGAAATCCACTGAGATAGGCGCACATAGGTTTCATACTTTACTGAAATATACATAGCGTTATTAATATGCATAACAAAATAAATAAATTTAATATAAAAATGATATATTAAGGTTTATATGCAAATACGATAAATACATAAACAGTGTAACTAAATATAATATTACATTTACATAAAAGTATATTTAGATTACATTCGTATATACTTGTATGTAAATTTAATATTTTAATATCATACACTACGATTATTAAAAAAATTGGTTATAGTGTTATCGTTTTAATGACTCGGCCGTGCCAATGAGAAAAAGGTCATGTACCTCTCTTAAATTTAATTTTATACAGTAAATAGTTGATGAAGGTATTAGAAAACTTATGAGAAATGATTGCCCAGCGTAGATGCTGGGTAAATATTTCTAATGAGTGCATAGCATATTTTCTAACATATGCTATGTACTCATCTACACTATAATCTGTACCTAAGTCCAAATTTATTCAGATATTCTGTCATGACTGTAGCAGATATTCATTCAAACTTTTGCTTATTATTTAAAGGTAGATTAAAATGATTGCGCTCCAAACACATCTTGAACACTCCAAATCCGAAGCAGCCAAAACACTTGTACACCATTAACTGGTAAGATATGGCGTGGCTCAGTGATAAAATATACATTTTATGTGCTTTAGGTCTCAAGTTCGATTCTGCAATTGTTTGTTTCAAAGTTTAAGTGCATTTTGTGTACGTATGTATCTATTTCCAAAAAAAGAATATAATGTTTTATATCAGTTGTCTTGTACCCCCTAAAAAAATAAAAAAGTGAGCAGTGTGTTTGTAAATTAACAAAATTTAAATTTTTTAATTTACAAACTCACTGCATTCTATCACACAAACATTTAAATTATACTCAAAACTGAACATAATACATTTTTCTCTTAAAATATAGAATTTTGAATTTTATTCTTAATCTTTTTGTTAAAATTTAGTACTCTTATCAAATTTTATGAAAAAGTGACCTGAAAAGTGTTATTTGAATTTTAACATGAGGTGCTATGTTTTGTAATACCATATTACGTAAGAATGTATTATTAGTTGTTAAAATTTAAATATTTTATTATTTCATTATTTTTATTAGTTACAGTGGTTTGATGTGAAAAAGTTGGGCATTAAATATTTCTTTTTAAATATGCATCTTAAAATGTATGCGTCTTACTATTGCAGGGTACCCTAAGTAATGACAGTTACCATAAATTCCTACAAAGGTTGTCTGTAAGAGATCGCATTGCAACTATTTTTAACCTACTTCAATAAAGGAGGAGGTTATCAATTCGACTTTTTTATGTTTGTAACCTCAAAAGTTTCGACCGGGTGAACCGATTTTGATGACTCTTTTTCATTTAAAAACTGTTGCTTTCCGTTTGATCCCATTTCAATTTGGTCCCGTTCGTGAGGTCGGTTTTGTTTCCGGTAAAATTTTGCTTTTTTTTTCTATCTATATGTGTTGGCAATAAAGATAAATAAATAAATTAATATAGTTTTTTGTGTTTTTTTTTTAACTTATATATAAAAGTTCAAGTGCAGTCGTTTCCACGCCATATTGTTCTATGTATAACCCATAAAGTAAGAACGCTCTGTATTGCACTGATTCAGTAGCTACACGAGACTGGAATAATAAATATTTGGTACTAACTGACCCGGCGAATTTTGTGTTGCCTTATTTATTTTTGTACATATTTTTATAAATTATCGAATAAAAACTTTCAGTACGCCCTTATCAACTTCCCGTAGCGCTGCAGTGTATAGAACTAAGCGGAGTAAGAGAATATAACACCTCACTTTTTTATTTTCTTCAATACAAAACTTGTCCTGACAATAACAAATAGATAAAAAAAGAATGATTCAATTTGGTGCAGTCGACCGAAAGTCATGGGAGTACATATTTTACATTTTTATGATTCGTCTTTATTAATATAGATAGATTTTGATAGATTAGTAAGATAAAACCTGAGAAACGTTAAACTAAAATACTTTCAGGTGTTTATTATTGACAAATGATTTTGGTAACTATCCAGTATTCAAATCGGGGATTGTTTTTTGTTTTTTCGAATGACGGTCCCCATTCGGACTATCTCGAAGTTTAGGTTCGTTTCGAAGTTTAATTTGAATTTGAAGACTTTAAATATTTAACACTGGTCGAAATAGCTGGTAAGCTGGTTGCCATCTCATCGAACGAAGAAGTTACCACATCCCTGTTTGGGTTCCTTTTTTCAAGGTATGTAAACATTTTATTTTCTGCTGATAAAAAAATAAAAATAATTAATGTAATCGTTTAGACAGATTATATGACTAAGAGAAAAGAAGAACGATATTGTGAGATTGCAAAACTGAGGCTAAGTATTTGCCATAATTTAGCACATAGTGGTCAGCTAGACATGGCATCAGAGGAAATAACAGCTCAAAGAGCAGCAACACACTTGAGTTGCATCTATTCATAAGCGGCGATAGTGGCTTGCCATGAGTTGCAATTGTAATATCGGATTAATCCTTTTTAAAGAAATAAATTTCCACTTAAGGTGACAAAAACAGTATATAAGAGTCGTATATATATATAAGAGTTCTATCAGTTAATCTAGCTTTCGTCGTAAGCAGAGCTACTATGAAAGCTAGTAAAGGTGGCTAGCTTTTCTAAATTTCATAGTAGCTCTTCTAAGTTTGAGGCTAGATGACGTGTGTCAGGTGTACGAAATATTTATTTATTTAAGGTTTAAAAATCGTTAGTATGTTATGTTTGATATTTACTACGAAGTGTTAGTGACAATTTGATTAATTCTCTTGTAGTGAAACACAGTTTCGAGTCAGATTTAATCTATTCCTCTGTATACATCTAAGGTAAATAGATACCTTAACACGTAAAGGAAGCGAACTGCCATCAAAATACTTAGTATGCAGATTAAATAAGGTTGGAAGTCAGTGGAAGATATCCACGTGTTGTCACTGGATTCTCGAGAATGATATGAATGAATTTCATATAAACTCAGGTTTTCGTTTCGAATTGTCTTTTTTTTATTTTCAACACTAAGTTTTTTTTACTTCTGGAAAACCAAATTATTTTTTTATAAAAATATACAAAAATTCATAGGTTTTTTTTCCAGATTCAGTGATAGTACACCATTCTATCCAAGAATTTTCATTGTGCGATGCAGCTTTAGTAGTCACGAAGTAGTTTGAATTGCTTCGTTAGATGGCGGTGGCATTTTCCAAACGAAGATAAACATTTAAAAGAATTTCTACATACATATTACGAAAAACTATAGCGTAAATCGTCTGGTTATTCAATATTCGCGGCAACCCAAGTTATTGGTGCTGAGGTGACACTATAATGAAATATGACAGACAATTCATACTTCTTTATGGACCTCCGGTATCCTCACTCACTGAAACGCACTGCTGTTTCACACCAATGTTCTATGAGGTTGTTGTATCACTCCGGTCGAGCCGCCCCATTCATGCTGAAGCGAGGCTCTCACATGGTAGATAGGTAAATTGACGAAACCTGATTTTATTATAATAGTATATTAAAATACAATTCATAAAATGAAAAGTACGCTACCTTTCTTAGCTATAGGCAAAGTACAAATATCCAAAAATATAATGTGTAAAATGCTAGTATAAGCTTTCCGTTACCTTTTCGTTTGAAACCTTATATTCTACTATTGTGACGCACGTTCCTAAAACAACAAATCCCAAACTTGTGTACAACGCAAGTTTTTGGGCTATTTTTAAATCGTTTGAAATTATTAAAATACCTGTGGAATAAATGTATACGGTGTTTTTGGACATTTGCTAACCTTAAACTTTTAGGAAAAGACTGTACTTCTCACGCTTCACTTCGAAGGTATTCCATCCATCCATCCATTTGTTAATTTGCTACTGATTAATATGGTAGAAGCATCAGCAGATTTATGTCAGGATATTCGCTGTAATTGTTACTGTACTGAACTCTGAATGGTGAATATTGAATGTTTCTTATCTATACTAATATCATAAAAATGTAAAACTTATGAGTTAATTAGGGATTAGGGAGAGAAATCTCTGGATGCAATAAACCGATTTTGAAAATAATTTTACTATTATAAAGTTACATTATTTGGGAGTGTCTTATATATCTCGAAAAATGATGACCTCGATATCTAAGATACACGCGTGCTTAGCCCCGGGTAAAAGAGATACATCTAAGTATAACTAACTGACCATTTATGTTTACGCGTTGAAAATCTTCAGTCAGTCCGTCAGCGGTGTGGGACTCACGGTGAACCAATATACCTCCTAAGCCACCGTATAGGCCTACCTCGGCTGTCTGGAGGAGCACCGGGAACGCATCAGCGGCTTCTGGAGTCCCAACTGCTTTACCTCATGACTGAGGTACATATCGGGGTGACCAGAGTCACCCCTATGGCAAGTCGATGTCGCGCCTTTCACCGCTCTACACAGTAAGAGGCGGAAAACCGCCCCGCGTTAGATGACACCCCCGACCGGTCACCGGTCTCGGGTCGCCTACAGCGGTTACATATTATAGTTAACTGAATCGGCAAACATCACACTGCCATATTTTTCAATCGTAAATATTTTCACGCTGACCCGCGTGCGGGTTGGGGGCTGGCACGACAACGTTGTAGCTACGTAGTCTTACCGTTGAATGTTTTCAAGCTGCCCAAAGGGCTCCAACTAAGCTTTACAACTGATCTCCTGTTATAATAACCAGGACCATATGCTTAAGGTGACCTCGGAATCACGGAGACGCTCATGTTGTCATACCACTAGCGGTCACCCATCGAGGTTCCGACCGCGCAGCCGTTGCTTACCCTCGCTGATTGTTTCTAATTGCAACTGGGATATAAACGTATCTACAACTAATTAAATAGGTAAGTAAAATATAAATGTTACTATTGTTAACTAACGCTAGTGAAAAGTTTTCCAATAAATATTTTCATCGTATGTTTCTGAAGTTGTGACTAAGAGTGTACATCGGAGTGCACTTACACCCAGTTTCCGATTCCTTCTATAACGTGTCAGTGCTATGTTCAACATTTCGCAGTCACACGGACATACGTAGAAAGCAATTTGGGATATCTACATCAAATTTATTAGTAAAGAATCAGTAAAAATCTATAACTTTTCTTGATTAGATTGTATTAATACAAAAGTTACCAAATATATGCCTGTTGACTGCCTCGGTGGCGCAGTGGCAGCGTATATGACTGCTGCATTTGAGGTCTCGGGTTAGATTTCCGGGTCTGGTATGATTAATTGTTGATGCAATTATTTGTTTCAGAGTTTGGGTGTTTTCTATGTATAATATAATAAGGAGAAGGATGCGAGAAGCCATAGATCGAACTAGGTGGCGTGAAATTAGAGACGCCTATGTCTAGCAGTGGACTGCGATAGGCTGATGATGATGATGATGTTATAATACATGTATTGGCAAAAAAGTATATATGTATTTACATCATTTGTCTATCTATGATATAAACTCTGCTCAGTTTGGGACTAGATGGTAATATTTTAATTTATTTTTTTAAACAGAACATTTGACAGTGTTTATTTAATTACACGCAAGTAAAATACATTTGAGTATTTAACAAGTATCTAATAGAAATAGTAAAACGAAAGAGAATACTTGTTAACCCAATAGGCGTGACGCCATTTTTTACAAGCCGTCATTAAGTTTCACCTGTCCCGATGTTTGTCTGGAATCAAATCTTGCAAGTTAAATTTGATCCACTTCCCGATTTTCGATTGAGCTGAAGTTTGAAATATACCATTAGTTCTGAGGATATTTCAATTATTTTTATTCAGTATATATTAATCCAATATAGCAACCACAATAAAATTCCTGCGTACATATTTCTAGGTAATCCACTCAATATGGGTATCGCATGAAAGGATTTAAAGTTATTGTTTTAATAACAAGTAATAAAAACGTGTATTTAAAAATTAATCACTTGTTGCCAAATATGCGCAATCCATGACGCGCCTTTGATAGTACTCCCGGCTTAGTCCCGACCCTCATCAAAGTAACAATCACAAAAAAAATATTTTGTAGGGGCTGTATTAATTTTTCATATCATTAGAATATTCATTAAATTAGCTATAACCCTATGGTACTTTGACAGCGTTTAAGGTTAATGAAATCATTAAATTTTCCATATTATTTTTCTACTTAAGTATTGTGATTTATAGTTAATAACTATCGTTTAAAATACAATATGTCTTTACAGAAGGCTCTTTAACCTCATACTACTAACACTTTAATGAACCTTGAGCTCATTCTTGTTGAATTGTAAGAAAATCGCTCAATCACCCTGCTACCCAATAGCTGATGTTGAACTTTCTCGGCCTTAAACATTATATTATTGAACTCCGAGACTTTAATAATAAAATTTTAGTTTAACTCAACTAGAAAGTAAAGATAAGACTTTATTTGCTAATTATTATGAAGGTTCTTTATGCATTTTACGCATATATTTTTTATGTATTGCCGAGTAGCCATAGCGGTAGCGTATGCGACTGCTGTGCCCATCTTGAGTTCAAATCTTGAATCGGACCGAATGTCAATTGTATGATCTTCAAATATTTATTTCAGAGTCCGAACTCCGAAACAAATATTTCTTCGTTCCTATTAAACATGGTATTTCCTATGTTCGTATTTACAAAAAAGTATACATGTATTTGTATTAGTTGTCTAGTACCTATAGTATAATCTCTGCTTAGTTCAGGACGTTCTTCGATCAATCATCTCAGACGGCGTTATGTGTCGATGATGTCCGAAATATTTTTATTTATCTCACGTCATTCTGTAAGACAGTAATAAATAAATACATCTCAAATACCATTATTTGTTATCTGATCCCAGACTAGGCAGATGTTGTACTATGGTTTAGATTAACTGATAAGTATACTGTACATTAGTACAGTATCGCATTAGCGTAAGCTAATATGAAGAATAGATAAAAAAAAAATTTGAATTTGTTGTGCATTGTGTCCAAATTGATGCTTAATCAGTGTAGAGCTTTTTGTATTTTAAATTATACAACAGCTTGCTTTACATTTTATTTATTATTGTGTTTAAAAGTAAAATTCCAGTCCCAAGATAACCGGAATAAACAGAATGTCAGACTACAATTTTAAGCAATGTTTTTTTATGTAAGTGCTGTTTATACTTGCTGTGCATTTAGTGAAAAACTGTAATTTAAAACTACAAACAGACACATCAATTATTTCAACAGACACTTCAACTGAATTTATTTGTATGTACAGATTACATATAAACACAGAACAAACGGTAGTGTTCATCATACAAAGATTTGTCCTGAGTAGGAATGGAACCAACGACCTTTGGTTTTGCAGTCAGGCTACAGCCCAGCTACATCAATCGACTAGGGCTTGTCAAATATGAAACCCCAAAGTATTTAACGATCAATATAAATTCAATTTTGCAAGTCAGTTTATATTCATTAACAAGCATAAAAAAAGTTTTGTGCAAAAATTAAAGACCGTTATTGCCTCACAATAGGTGGTATATATTTATGCAAAAAAATATGAATAGCCTCCCCCGTGACCTTTGGGTGCAACAATACATCTTTTTGTGAAACACTTAAATCGATGTTAGTATAGTGGATGCGGATGTTCTTAATACTTTTAAACGTGGCAGTTGCTGCTAAAAATGTACACAAATTTTGATAGCAAATTTTTATAAAGAAATTTACCGAGAAAAATCCAAAGAACGACCTTCTATTAATCTATTTTCTAGTTTGAATGATGATTTTTTAGGTTCGAAAACAACTTCTCAATTCAACTATTATCATATTCTATTACCATCACTATTTATTTAATATCAAATTAGTTGCTGTTTCAAGCAAGACTTATCTATAAGTTTTAGATGAAAACAGTAAATTTTCATTCTTACTTAAATTTACTGATATCAAAAACGATTTTTTTTTAATTTATAATCATTTTAATATTTTTAAAACAATACACATAGTCGAAAATTTAAAAAAAACAATTATAATTAAACATTATGTTTAATTAATAGAATTACTTTTTTTTTAGATTGATGCTTTATCTGATTAGGACAGTTTTAAAAAAAAAAACAAAACTAGCACCGCTGATTTTTATCCAAATCCAATCTCAATGTGGATAAGCCACATTTACTTTTTATTGTAACTTTAGGTTAAAAAGTGTTAAATTGCAATTTAATGCTTCAAGTATCAAGAAAGCTACACACGACTATTCGAACCAGTATCGGTTAACTCTTTCAATAAAAACATACATATTCTAACCGTACGCCGTGACAGTACTCTCTCAAGAATTAAATAACTGCAAAAACTAAGTGACGTAATGCAAAACACGAGTAAAAACATTATAAATCGTTGGAAAAATGTTAAAAATTTAACACAAGACAAAGTAAATGAAGAAAAAAATGAAACACCGCCGGGCCTTGCGAAAGTTATTAATCTTTCAAGGGAAAAAGGTGAGAGTCACTTTTGCGTCATTTTTCGCTTGCAAGACACAACTGTAGCTGTAGGTGTAAGGTTTTCGTCCAAATTACCTTAATTGTCTTTTTCTTATATACCCACAACCATTAGAAAGAATTAATATTTTTTTATGTAATAAATACTTACTAGTAGTTTTTTTTTTAACTTAACTTTTACGGTGCTTTAAATATCATTTTTCCCTGTTCGCATATTTTTCGTAAAAGAGGGTACAAAGTTTTTGCTTGACGTATCAATATACAGATAACGTGGAACGATAGACGAGGAACGAGGAAATATAGGAATTTCTATAATCAGTCTTTAACAGTCCACTTCTAGACAAAGAAGAGCTCCATAAAAAGGAGGGTTTTATATTTTTTTTTATGTATGGCCCAGCCATATTAACTTTACTCTGCTTAATGGGAAGCGTTAGCGGAAATCAAGAATAATGGTCACCACACTCATTGCTAGTACAGAGAATACAACAATGCAGCACGGAGGCCAACACCATGGCGGCCTAGTGATCCTTCTTATCCTTGAATCTCCGGTCTCGCACTCACCAACGAAACACGACAGCACGAACGCTGTTAATTTACGTTGATCTTCTGTGCGAGACTAGTACGGCTTCGGACGAGTCAACCCGTTCGTGCTGAAATCAGCGTGGCTCTGCTATCTATTATTATATCTTATAAAATCTTAAAAAATGGAGTCTCAGGTAAAAAGCTGTGAAAAAGATGCCTATAAAGAAACCTTATATGTACGAAGGTACTGCTCTATATTGCTATATATCGCTAGCTACATAAATATTTATTTAGGTAGTTTTACAATTTTAGTGACTAATATCCAGTTGAAATACAAGGATTTACATGGAGAGATCAGCGAGTCGCTCCTGACCCTCAAACTAGGTAGAAACCCGTGTAATGAGTCGTAAGTGGTTTGTCACTCTGGCCATTTACTAGGTACAAACTCTTAGTACTAAATAACAAACTAGTAAACGGAGCATGTAGTATGTGTATCAGGTATTATCGTATTTATTTTATAAGTTACAATATAATTACCTTACAGAAGACCTTCGCAATAACTTTTCTGTTAATAGTTTAAATTCTTTCAATAAACCGAAGAAAACTCTTCGAAGACTTTGAAAAGTCCTTTTTTTGTTGCGCAAATGACTAAAACGTCGACAAATATATATGACATTATATGGTTATTAGGCCTAATGGTGTCGGAACGTGACTCACGATAGTCGAGTGTCTTGTTCATTTAAAATCGCTGCTGATATAATCGAAAGTGAAACTTCACTAAAAATGGCAAATGTTAAAAAGACTAGATTGGCTACTGTAGATCCTGAAATGTGTTCTGATTGGCAGGAATTAAATAAAAAAGAAATGGGTGAGTGTGTAAAATTTTTGAAAATAAGTTACCTCTCTTGAACGAATAAGTAGAAATGACATAGATATACTTAGTTGATGCAATAAGAGAACAGATTTATTATGACATCTTGTTTAAATTGTGATTAGCTTTGTCAAGGATTTCAATATGTTTTGGGATGTACGTGTAATGAACAAATAAGAGGAAGTTTGCTAATTTGAAATGAACTTAATAAAGACAGAGTTTAGTTAACCTTTCAAATATAGTACTAACCTTCTTTAAATCTATTTTATGTATTGCCCCCTTCCTCCTTTATTAAAGATATGTGAATGCGTCACTTGTACCGTCTAAATTACAGGCGTCCACGAACGGCATTACTCACTTAACTTCAAGTGATCCCTTTGCCCTTTTCCCACTATAAAACTATTGTGTCTTGCAAGTTTTTTTATCAATGCTAAAACAAGAAAGCAGCAGGCGATGCGGTTGTTTTGTGTAAATGAAAACATTTTTCCAACAGATACCATTCAATACGTAACTATTTCGAATGTATTTGGTTTTAGCTTAAGCCTCCGCTTGCTGCACTCTTGTTTTGCAATTTTAAAGTTAAAATTTTGTATTTTTATTTATTAGGCTAGTGTAAATTGGCTTAAAGTAAATATTTTTTAGACTGTCAGGAATTTCTGTATGCATTTACAATTTCAAAAACAAAACAATTTTGGAATATGGTAATAAATAATAAATTATATCTTACGATTTCTGAAATATTAACGAATAATATTGAGATTAATATTACTTAAATGTATTTATTTATTTGTGAACCAAATAAAATAATTAGTACGTTACAAAATAAAAATCAAATTATCTTATCACACTTGTAGACTATCTAGTTTTGAAATACTTGGAAGTTCAAAGGTTTACGTTTGGAGCTAGACAATTAAAACCAGTTAACCAACCAACCCCGTAAAACCAATACCAGTGGTGGTTCACCCAATTTGTAGCACGATTCTATAGAATCAATGTTCTATAGGATTGAGCAATTGTGTAGATCATATAGAGTTGAAAATAAATACGAGATAAAAACTGGCTCATTTATAAACAATTTGTTTCAGAAATGATAGTTATTTTTTTTCAGAATATGTTTTTTTCTCTTGTTTATTTTTACCACATAGGCAATAGGGAGCAAGTCTAATGATATAAATATATTTGAAATAAACATACTCTGATATATTTATAAATAATTTGCATAATTTTATAGTCGTACATATAATTTTGCATTTTTGGTTCGTCTGTATTGGCAATGAGTATGGTGACCACTACTTCGGATTTCGCTTTCCATCAGGCAGTGTAGTCACTTGAGCAGGCAGGATATACAAAGAAAAAAAATTGTATACATTTTTTTCTTTCTATATAATTGGGAATGGAATTTCTGGCACGACTGTTTAGGTTCATAAAGCAGATACCCTGTTGAATAAGGATTGAATATCGTAAAGCTTGTTACTTATACATTATATTAACTGATACATTTACTTTGTCTGCGTCTTTTTTTAGTCTTGCGCGTCTCCTTCTAAGTTTAAGCGTGATGTTAATTATCGTATCTTAGACACGTATGCAAAACACATATTTTAAAAAGAACGTGAAAGTTGGTCTGGAATGTACGGAAGTCTTTTGAAACACGTCGTAACGTGAAATGAGAACTATTAATAACAGATATAATTAATTCACATTTCAACTTTTTCAACAACATTTCATTCACAGAAGTACAAGTATTTAATGCGATCTCTGTTTACTTACTCATAATAGTAACTTTTAAAGCACAGTTCGTGTAATATTTAAGTAAATAATTGGATACAAGTTCCGTGAAAATTCAAGCACTTTAATATCCATCGTTAGTTTATAATCATGGTCATGCAAATGGGTAAGCTTTTCATATGTTATGCTAAATGAATTACCTGCCTATGGGTTTTGCGAAATGTTATATAGCCTATAATGAATCTTAGTCAAAAATAAATTGCTAGTTAAATTAAAATACTTAATAAAAACATTTACAATACTTGAGTTAAAGCGTTATAATATTTTTGTAAATGATCGCCTCCTGATAGCGTTCATGTATTAATCAATAAAAAAATGTGTTTTTTAAGCTTGTTTATAAAGATTGTGAATATTTACATTGCTTCATTTTTTATTTTTCTAATATTTTAGTTTATTTTTTGAATAGGATGCTTGGGTTCGTTGTTCGTTCGTAGGTATAAGTCCGCCAATGTACCTAAAGTGCATGATGTATTAAATAAATATACTGATAAAGAAAGAATCGCTAATACTTATTATGAGTTTTTATTTATTTGAACAACTAATTGCAATATTATATTAAATATTTCATGAAATATATAATGTTAGTTTTATATTTCCACTGTTGTTGTTACTAAAATGCATATTTTTTATATTTCAACTACAAACTATTAAATACAAAATTTTCAATGTTCCAAACCTCGCCGCAATTAGCGAGAGCTGCAGGTGTTACTGTAACATATGGAAATGCCCTATCATTATTTACTTATCTACCTACCGAAACACCCCTGTTTGTGTATATACATATACTAGATTAATGAATTTTGTAACCTGTTTAATTTATCATTCAGTAAACTGTTAGATTTCACATTTTTAGTATTTTTGTTATTTTCTAAAGCTCAGTTTTATTTAAACTACACAGTACACAATTTTTAAAATATTAAAAAAGTTAATAATGCTGTTCCTCTTTACACCGTACTCGTATATACCACTACACTCGCATTCATCAAATAGTTCTCAAATAGATAAGTCGTTTTCACACGATAAGCTTTACGAACCTCCATATGTAAATACTACATTTACATAGGTATTTCTTTATCAAACTCTAGTTAGTCCACTTTCTGCACTAGCGAGGCTTGAGCGCCTTAATTTGCCTACATTCGAAATATAAATAATGTCAATAAGTTCATCTAAATCAAATTACGATAAACCAAATATTAAGTTATGTTTAAAGAAAAAGTGAACAAAACAGTTATAACTAGGTAATTGACATAAAAATTAATAAGCAAAATGGATCCATTAACTAAATACTTAGTGTACAACAAAACACCAACAACAAGACACCCCATGGATTACGATACCATAAAAGCACAGAAGAAAGACGTTAAAGAAAAAGGTGCAGCGATTGATAGGAGAGTTCTTCTGCTATCGCCTGATATTGAAAAAGTATACGAAGGTGAGTTTGAAGTTATTAAAGTACTGAATTTGAGAATGAACGGTTTTAATCTGTTTTATTGTAGGAGAAAACGTAATTTTAAAGTAGATTCAATCGAAAAATAATTACCATAATTAACTAGTTAGCCGTAATTCAATACACGAGTCGCCTCGACCGGAGTGATGATCCGGTATCACAGAATACTTGTGTTAAGCATGTACGTTGACATTTTTCAAATAATAAGGCTACTAAGCCTCTGAATTCCTCCCTGATTCTGAGAAAAAGAGTAATCTCAAAGAGGACCAAAAGGAAAATCCCGGCTTTAAAACAAAAATAGAATTACCAAAATCAGTTCACCCAGTCGAAAGTACTGAGGTAACAAACATAAAAAAAACAGTGGAATTAAGCACCTCCTCCTTTTTTGAAGTCGGTTGAAAATAATAATTTGATGAGGTAATTATTTGGTACTAAACGGTAGTAAGTTGTTTGTATCTAAAGACTTTATTTGGACATCGTTATCATCAATAGCTTTTAGTGGTCTATTGCCAGGCCTCTCCTTACAAGGGAGGTCTTGGCCAAAAGAGTTGTTTAAGGGTCTTTATAGTTTTCCCTATCTTTGCAGCACTCCCGCATAATTTTATCCTTTAATCGTCTCTTGCGATACCCAACGGATTGATAGACGTTCACCACCAAATTCTGCCCCCTCAATCCGTCACCACATAAGGACGAACTGATCAATTAATTAAGAGCTAGTCAAATGTTACCAATCTGAATTCCTATTTAATTACAACTCCCTTTTTTTTATATAACAGTATCAAAAAAACCAAAACCCATATATCACCATACACGTCGAAAATTTAAAAAATCGTAACCGACGCCACGCTATTTTGAAATATGGCTGCAACATATTATTGCTCGGATACACGAACACGCGCACGATATTGGAGCTAAAAATAAAATATTAATTTCCTATTAGGTTGGTAGGTGGCATGACTTTAATTTAAAACAGTGATGTAAGGAGCTGCATATGAAGTTTAGTCTGGGATTTATAATTTGATGGTGATAAGATTTCCAAGTACAGTTTCAGCAAATATGTTTCATTTCTTTACAGAAGATAGGTGCTTCTTTTCAATGACGTATTCAATTGATTCCTTTTGTTTTATTATTATTGTCTGAGTCTTGAATTCGATAAAATAGATTTTGACAAATCCCCCCACTTGATGTTGGTATCACTAAATTTGAATGTGTTTGTGACTAAAATTAACAATGCACATAGAGGTTTCTTTGTGAAAAATACAGAGAAATTACTTTAAAAAATGAATCTATTTACTACCTATTAAAAATTACTAAAAAATTATCCATGCTATTTGCAGAGACAAGCTTTGGACTCTATCTATACACTAGAATTGTGGGTCTTGTCGTTTGGGGGTACGAAAAATAGATGTTGGCCGATTTTCAGGTGTACCGGAAATGCTCACAAAATGTTGTAAAAATCGAGCCAGCCGTTTCGGAGGAGTTTGGTAACAAATACCGCAACAAGAGATTTTACATATTACATTATTCACGTAAATTGTTTATTTATCGTTTGCAAAATGGAAAGGTAAAGGGCGTTTAAATATACTATAGGCTTTATACTTTAGTAGCCCCTAGGATACGGTAATAATTTAAACAATTTAACAATATAACAGTGTTCAGGAATATTTTACTATACAGTAAGTAATAATGCAAGCATCAAATCAGTTATAATACAGTCAAGTTCTCTGGAACGGAATTTCATACACAATATTTAATATCATGCCAAATATTTTTCTTTCATTTCCATAAACACACATACGTTTCCACCAAAAATATTTTGCAATGTATTTACTAAACTGTTTAGCCTTGACAGTGATATACTACTAATTATCGTGCCTTCATTTTTCAAAGTGCCGTATCCACTGGCATACTGCAGTTTATTTAGCACGCAGGTACAACCCTAAGCTTATCTACATTATAATGTACAGGTGAACGGTGTGAAGCGAATGCAACCATTTCCAAACAATCACCTCCGCTGCTTTGACGTGCAATATTTCTGCATCGAATTGTAATCAAATTGAGCTTTAGCACACTAACATAGGATCAATTTTGGTTAAGCACGGTAAGTTTTGAATATTTCTGATTGGAAGTCTACAGTCATTTTGTGAAATTTGATTGACTGAAATAACGAGCGATGATTGTCAAACTTGAAATTCCATTTCGTTTATCTAATAATTTGATCTATTGATGTTAGAATTGAAACGTTGTTCGCACCCTACAGTGAGATTTTTTATAATATATTTTTATTCAAATATTATTGATTTTATTGTTTTTGTAGAAGTCTTAGTAAAATGCATCGACTTTCTCGTGACGGACCCGCACTTCATCCATGCGAAGGTAATTTTTACTTATACAATGTTTATCTAACTAAGAATTAGTTCGTAATTGCTTTCACTAATGATTTTTTTTACCACTATGCTTAATCAACGTACATTCTATTTTAACGTGTAATAAAGGATTACTATTAAACAGGGTTCAATGATTTTGAGCGTCTGTGGTCTAAAAAAAAGATGATGGAGTTCAATTGCAGTATGTTATTAAGGAGACAACTTAACTCGTGTTTTACAAAATGTGCACTTAGAAATAGACTATTTTGTATATACATATTTTTTTCCACATACACAAACTTACATGTTATACACATTTAGCCTCTTTCGTTCAAATTTAAACAGTATAAATACAAATATTTAGCTATCTCACGGGATCTTTATAATTATTTTTTTAACAATAAAACGCTTCAATAACTTATAAATTTCGAAAAGTTGTTATGTGTGTATCAAGAACTTTTACTAGAAGAAAATATAACAATACAAAAAATCGCTTAAACTGCTAAATCAAACTACCTAAGGACACTGTATGTATGAAAATATTTGAAAAACTATTACGTTATAATAAGTTTGTGATTACTATTTTATTTGACAGCCTCTGTATCGCAGTGGTAGCGTATGCGACTGCTGTGTTTGAGGTCTCGGGTTCGATTCCCGTGTTGCTCTAAATGTTTATATGATCTGAAAATATTTCCTTCAGAGTTTGGATGTTTTCTGTGTATAATATGTAAATATTAACAAAAAAGTATACATGTATTTATATCAGTTGTCTAGTACCCGTAACACAAGCTGCTGCATATTAGACGTCTGAAATATTTATTAAATGTATCTTCAGTATTCTGAAACTTAAATTTAATCAACTTTGTAACGAGAACAATTGTTATTGTAAACGTAACCAATGCATTTTTAATTTAAAAAGCGCAGATAAATTGAATGTCGGGTACTACTCACGTTGATTGGCACTCTATTATAAACCTTCAGCGACGGTGTTCATGAGGGGAAGTCTAATCGTGTCATTCATTCCTGTTAGATTCTCTTGACATTTTTTAATATAATCATAGTTTTAGTATTATACTTTACATGACTACGTCTAAATCAAAAGAAAGGGTAATAGTTTGGCAGTATATGTATGTATATATAAATGATCCAAAGTAGCGCCTGAACCACTGAATTGAACATAATAAACAAGATGTAAATATATATATATGTTAGAAAGAAAGAAGAAAGAAAAGTAATTTATTTTAACGACATTGCAACACAACAAATTGTAATAGGCATTGGTATATAATACAGCATTAAAATATTAACTATTAATAGCTCGGGCGACATTACATATATGAATATAAATTTTGACAAAAAAAATACATAGTTGGTTCACAGTTTTAATATCAGCAATTTTATTGACATTTTCTGTTTAAAATTTTCCTTCCCAATTAATAATTTGAAAACTCCCCTTTGCCTCTTTTACGGAAGTGAGACTAACATTATGGTTTCTGGGTGTTAAACAAACTTCTACCTATCGCTCTATGAATATAAGAGTGAGTATGTTATAATTATAATATACTTACCTATGTGATATTTATCAATCCTTGCTCTATGATCAGTTATCACATACTATTTCTTAGAGTTTTAATTTTAAAAAAATTACAGTTTTTATAATAGGGTAGTTGACACCTTAGTCAAATTAGTTAATTTCTATTATCTGTCAAAACGATAACTTTGTTTGAAAAATGTACTAAATACAAACTTGTGACGTCACTGTTTTAGACTATTCAATTTAACAATATATTTTAATGTTTCTTTAATTAAAATAAGTCATAGGAATGTAAAGTTGTAATAATTATATTTTCCGAAATGTTTTGTAATATTCGTTTAAGGAAGGAGACGTAGGTATTTATTTACGATACAGTCAACTACCCTATTCAACAAAAAATATAGTTAATATTAGTAATATCCAATGCCATTTTTATTACTCTTGGTGTTTGAAAATAACATCCCAGTACAATTAATGGGACAGAATAGCATGCCCCAGATATAATTCTAAAGTTACCTCCTACGGTACCTGGGGGAAATTATGTAGCGGTCAATTCGTATCTGTATCTTCAACACAGAATGCACTTTCTTTTATATTTACTTTACATTTCTTTATATTTCATTTTCTTTGCACCTTTAGTGGTGGCAATCAGGTCAAAATGAAATAATAAACAGGAAAACGCAATTTCATTTAGCATCAAATCACAGTTGCATATCTCTTTGCTTCTATTTTTATAATTGAAACATTTGTAACTACATTTTATAAATAACTCGTAAGTTACAAGAAACGTTATAAATCATAATTGGTGGTACACTTTTTTGGGCATTCAAGCTTTTCTTTCTTGTTCGACTATATTAGTAAACATATAAAATTTTTTTGCTTGTTTATAATGATCGTAGACCTAATGAGCTAATAAAAGGACAAGAGAACTGCGCAGCAGCAGTGCTTAGTTGCCAAGTTGCGGTATATGCTGGCCAATTTCTCAATCAGAAATTAATAAAGTCTCTTAACGTTTGTTAGCCTTTCATGAAATCAATTTTGTTTTATGATGGTTTTTATCATCATCTATCATTATCACCATTTGATAGTCTACCTATGGACATAGGTCACTCCTTGGAAAGCAAGTTTTGAGTTGCTACAACAAGTTGGCCGGATGGTTTGGTATTGGATTAGTTTCAAGTTTACCAGCGCCTCATGCTGCCCTAAGTGGGGTAGCGGATGGCAGGGACAGGTTTTACTCTCCATTTTAGTGGCAAGTCGCGAAGAGGTGACATGAAAAATTTTCGATTCGATTGAAACATGGGCTGTGCTTCAGTCTCTCCAGCAGTGCTAAGTTGACTACCGATACATCGACGTGTTTGTACGAAAACACTACTATGTCGGGCTGTCTACAGGATCGGTACTCGAAGCATATACGACTGCAGCGAGGAGTGAGGCAGGGAGACATAATACCTCCGAAAGTGTTTACCGCAGCTCTGGAAGAAGTTTTTAGGCTTTTTGACTGGAACGAACTTTGCATCAACATTAATGGCGAGTATAGCACCCAAAATCGATTCGCCGATGATACAGTTTTAGCCATGCTAAAACTATGGAAGGCCTTAGCATGATGCTCGATAGCATCAGTAGTTTACCTAAACGGGTGGGTATTAAAATGAATATGGACATGAAGAAAATTATGTCGAACGACAATATCGCACCCACTCCAGAGAAAATGGGAGACTCTATGTTCGAAGTTTGATTTGAGAAAGAAGTCGGTCGTCGAACCGTGATGCGTTCAGAAAGATGCATGACATTTTCTCGTCCTAAATACCAGTAACAAGACGAAAGTTTTTGACCAGTGTGTATTTCCAGTGATGATCTATGTAACAGAGACCTAGTCGCTCATAATGGGCCTCATAAGAAGGCCCAAACTCGCTCAAAGAGCAACGGAGAGAGCACTGTTCTCTGCGTGTTTAAATTTCTCTGCGGAGGACGAACCGATATTACCCGTAGAATTGCCAGCTGTAAGTGACAGTGGGCGGGGCATATTGCTCACAGACAGGATGGCCGTTGGGGCCAAAGAGTTCTGGAGTGGTAACCATGTACTGGAAAACGGAGCGTGGGTAGGCCCCTACATGGTGGTAAGACGACTTGGTGAGGATTGCTGGAAGCCGCTGGATACAGAGAGTACAAGACCGATTGTTATGCCTTGGGGAGGAACGGAGGGATTGAGGGGGGCCTATGTCTAGCAGTGGACGTCTTTCGGTTGAAATGATAATGATGATGATGTCCTTCTTTTTACAGTGTTTGTTATTCAGCGTTGTTTGACAAACTCACGTACAACGGCCCTATTAAGAGGTTAAGTGCAAAAATGACCCAGTAAAACAATCCAGCGTTTACTCCTTTAGGTGGCTCTTAAAACATCCATGGGCTGGATATGTATGGGGACACAACAATAATGTTTGTAAAAACTTAATTTTCTAATTTCATTTTTCTTTTTTGCACGTAACTATACCCGCGCTGTTTGCTTAGCCTTCAATAGCCAATATATTGCTTATTTTTGGTTGGCCTTCAGCGAGCGTGTAGCACGAATACAATTACTGTACACATTTCACACTTTCAAAGTGAAATCTAAGGGATGCATTCAATTGTGGGGTTTTCTTTGTATTGTGAGGTGTTGGTTCCGATGCTGATAGTTATGTGATGTTTCTCTAATGTTTTGTAAGGAATAAATTTCTAATTTCATGGACAAAAATAATTGCATAAAATAACAGATGTCTTCGAATATAATTTGTTTTCCACGAAGTGTAAAAGTAAACACTGTGGTATGATTGTACTGGTCTATCAAAGTAGATGATAGATTTAACAGCACTTATTTTCGAATTTTCTGATACATTGAGATAAAAGTTTTCTGGGGCAACAGATGAATTGTAGACCCAATATAGGCTTATAATAGAACTGAATTATTTAGGTTGTATAGTCAGATTATCGTTAGGAAAAAGGTTTTTTATATAATATTTATTTCATTGTGAATTTTTTTTTCAACTTTTAAAAAACTACTATTCATTGCATTGATATCCAAAATTTCAGAATTTGTGATAAACTGAATAAAATATTATTCAATCCAATCAAATATAACAATTACTAAATTCAAATTATTTAAAATAACAGAATAACAGTTACAAGTAATTAAAATAACGTTATTCAACTGTTAGAAATACCGTGCACCACTAGAGTAGTTGCTCTAGTCTGCGTCCAATTTCATCGGACTTCAAGAGGAAGCTCGGTGCCTTCGTTACTGGCAAGTGTGCTTCAACTTGTTGAAACTCGTTATATCTGGACACTAAGGTACACATGAGTATCTTGCAGCTCTTTCTCTATTTCCGTTATCAAATTGAAGGACCGATGTTAAGGAAGGCGGCGCTTGGAACTTCGCATGAGGAATTTCATGGTATGCGTACATATTGTTTTGTTCAGATTTTAATGTCATCTATAGACATGATGTGATAAAAAACCGACATTGTAAATTATATTTTCAGACAGCTATAACGAGGTAAAGTAACTCTTTCGTTATGTGACTGAACTAATTACTGTTTTTTAATTTCATGATTTCTAAAATACTATTTTTGTATGATATAGTCAGATAACGTTTTAGTCAATCTTTTACATTTAGAACGTCGTTGTTAGGACATTTTTAAGTGATTTTTAGTTTTGTTGAGAGGATTTTCCAAGAACAGAATTAGTACCATTAACTGTTGATATTTTGCATTAGATACCACGGAATAGAAACTATTAACTATTTAACTATTATGAAACGAAACTATACACATTTTAAATTTATGAAAAGAATTTCCAAAAATCAATAAAGAAATACAGTTAGACAGTAATAAATATACCAAAAAAGTATTTATTAAAAAAAATCTTGTAAGTTTTTTAGTATTATTATGAAATTTTCTTGTAATTTGTAATTTTTCAAGCTAGAGTACCTATTGTAGATATGATGCTCCTAGAATTAATAACACACGATTGAAAAAAACCCTAGCATTAAAGAACCGTTTTCAATATTATCAAAAAATAATTATAAACGAACAAAGCTTTTTTATTATTTTAATGTATAACGCTCAAAACATATAATTTCTTTAGTCAAATACAAAATAATATCACAAAAATAAAACAACATCTGCGAAAAAAATTACATAAATTTTACTTATTAGTTGATTTTTGTAAAGACACCATTATTGACCAGTGGTGGTTAGTCAGCGTATTTGGACAACATAATGCTTCACCTGCTTATTTTCGCACGGTTTGCTGTGGAAATAAGTATTTTTCAAGGTAATTATTGTGTCGGTATACAATGACTAAGCAACCCTGGAAAATCTATTATATTTACACAAAAAGCTTTAATTAATATTTATCGTGTAACATTTTTAATAAACCTTTCAGTTTTCGTTACGTTATTGTTATTGACTAGTGATGTACTCAGTTTTATTTCCAAAAGCGTTGGGGAGATAAAATCAAATGTAATTTAAATCGTTGTGTTCAATTTATGCACAGTATCTTGAATGCTTTGCAGGTCTAGATCAGAATAAATGAAGACAAATTGAGGTTCTCCAAATTCAATTGAATCCAATTTACGAACTTTGAATGGAAAAAACGGCAATTTTGTGCAACTTAAATTCTCATAGATCGAGACTGGATGTTTAAGAAAATGTATTTTAATATTGAAACTAAGCATTACCTTGCATATTCACCGTCAAATAAATTACTTTAAACTGAATATCATTGGGGAGCATGACATGCTAAAAATGAGATAGTAAAATGAGTTTGGTAATAAAATGGTAGCAGTTTTTAATTTTATATTTTATATAATAAAATAAGTCTCTTCTTATAGGTTTTGGTTACTAAATCTCACTGGCCAGATAAGTTTTCCTTGAAATAAAGTGATATTTTATTTGCAAAAATACGGTACAAAGTTGTAAAGAGATATTAAACGAAATCACATATTTGGCCAGTCTATTGTGACATGAATTTTTAAATACACATGTTAAATACAAACAATACTTAGCTCATTTCGTGATAATTATAAATGAACGTCAATAATTACAATGTAAATTTTTTATGTGGTCAATATTAATATTATTAATAATATCAATATAGGAATTACAATCAATACAAAATTTATCAGCTGTCGTAGTTATTATCCATCTTTTAGTATTAATTTTCTAAGTGACGAGGATCCAGGTTTGATTCAGCGGATTACAGTCCGCTTTTTAGTTGTCATCATCAACACTTACAACTGAGTAATACCTTCTCTTTGTAGTGCTCTTGTCCTGAGTACTTTGCGATAAGATGAATAAGGAGTAGTGAAACTTTGTATTCCTCTTCTGTCACCACACCGACGTTCTTTGAATTCAGTTGCAGACATTTAAAAGTCTACTATTAAGAACAACACATTGATCTGTGTGTAACATAGAAAAATGTACAACTGGTACAAGGTTTGTATCAAGTTTTCCTTCCCTTGTATTTCTGTTTAGTTTGCCCACTAAGTTGTCCCTTACAACACCCGTGGAATGGATAGGAGTGGTGACACTCCGCATGTTTAATCAGTAAATTTATAAATCTGCAATTAAAAGTGCTGCGTAAAAGAAACACAAAATGAAAACACCAACAAGTAATGAATTATTAAAAAAATAAAACCCATCTGCGTCAATATCATATCTAAAACATATAAGTTATTCATAAATATATTCATAAGCACCGTTAAAAATTGTTTATTTTGATACCACTATCGATGTATTTAAAAAATAAATAAATTGATAGTACTTTTTGGCTCTAAAAATCCTTAATTTAGTTTTTTTTAATTTTGATATACCCAGTGTCACTCACGACTAAGACGAATATACATACATACATACACTTAAACATAACCCTCCTTTCACATTTAAAAACCATTTTGATAGAATAGAACACACTTTACGACTATCTATTCTATGTTTTTTTCTCCAATTTGTTTCAAGATACGAAGGCACAAGAAAATCTGGTACGAGACCTTCGTAATTGGAACGTATTGTGATCCTAACAATGGTTGAGCTAACAGGATTCAATGGGGGGTCCATTTATATGAGAAAGTAAGGATTCGTGGGCCAGGTATTACTGAAATTTATGTGTTTTTTGAATACCCTTACAAAATGGCGAATATCATAAAAATGTCTGCTGTAGAATGAAACTCAATCTGTAAATGATATTCATTCTGAAACAACCGATATTTTTAGACTAATTTGATTAAACCCATCAATTTAGGATAAAGGCTATGATATATTTTATAACCAACAAATGAAGTTCAGCGCAAAGACAAAAAAATTGCTGCAGGCTGCCTCGGTAGTGCAGTGAGTCGTATGCGACTGTTGTGCTCGAGGTATGTAGATAATAGACGGTGTTCTGTTTTAGGTGTCTGAAGTATTTACTTATTCTAAATGAATAAATAAATATTTGATGTATTTGAATTTCACTCTGACACCTATATGCGGAGAACGATGACTTTGACTTATCCTCTCAAGCATCACGCCTGTTTGTTTATATACGGTGCATGCATCACCCGATTTTGGGTTACATTTCCGACTCTCGTTGAAATGCGGCTTCCAAAAAAAACTATATTGAGGCTATATAAAATTTTAAAATCATTAGAATGGGTATTAAAGTTGTTACTGAGTAATCTCCTCCCATTCTAGAATAAACTTTAATTCTAAAGAGCATAACGCTCTTGTATCTCATACGTGTGATTGTATATAACACCAAAGCGTCTAAGGTCGATTTTACTAAATGCGATGTCAGTAGATTTGGTATGATATATTTTTTTAAATGATAGCCTGTGTGATATTGGCTCTACAGCTTTATCTTGTTTTTACGTAGTTGGCTTTTTTAACGTTCTCTTATTCGGAATTGATAAAGTAGCAGAGGTCTAATGTTTAATTAAAGTTTAATGTGCAGATTGTACTGAAAAAAAAACTGAATCTATTTCCTATAATCAAAATTAAAATCAAATTAAAGTATTAGCCTATACCAGAAAAAACAACAACATTTTCTTAAGAGAATAAAATTGATTTTAAAGTTATTGTACTTTAGACAGGTTTAATTTACAAGAAGGCATTCTGGACATTACCGAAGTGCAAGGTTTGTAAAGATTACTATTAGTATGTCTTCGGATCTGACTGTTTTCTTTTCATAAACACCATTTATAATCGACTGAATTGAGAACGATGTTGAAGTTCAGTATTTGAAAAGTCGTATCGACATAACTCTAAAGATACAACATACTTCATGTATATTTCTCAATATAGCAAATAAGCTGAAACAACGCAGTAATATTAATAAAAGAACTGACAAAAGTTCGCAGTGTCAGAGCAAAGGATTGAAACTACAAATCATTTTCAGAGCGGGTTTTGTACGCTAGGAACAAGTTATTGAATGGCGCTAAACCAGCTGTGGTCGGCGGGAAGCCGATAAGCGAAGAGTTAGCTACTGTGAGTATATTGTGAATGTCTATGCTCTTTTAACAGTTTTATATATTTAATCAAATCAATGGAATTATTATATTTTCTTTCAACTGCTCTAGTTTTCTTCTGATTAATTTCGTTGTGGTTTCCAAAATATTTTATTTTTTCCTGGGACTTTCCGAGTTGGACAACGTGCTTTGTTCGTGGGTCACTGTTTTACAGAGGTAATAGTGGTATGTTACTCCTATATACCATGCGTGGACGGGATTCGTTTCAATATTGAATCATATGTGTAGCGCCAATAGCGGCAACCATAAATGGTTAAGTTTAAAACAGCTAATTACTGTAATACGATAAATAATAAAAAGGACTAAATCATGATTAAAGCAGGGACTTATGATCTTAATTGTCGCCATACCACTCTCAAAATTATTATTTTCTAGATCCTGGATTTGAACCCGGGAAAAGGGCTTATTTCCAAAATTTAGGAATTCGACTATGCGACAACATCTGTGTCTTTTCTCAGCGTTATCTCTCTATACTCTTGAAAAGTTATATTTATGAATATACACATTCCAGGATCTGCGAGTAACTTGCTTCAGTTCAGCTTCTTGCCCACCTCGAGGAGAATGGATACGAACTCCTCTAGTCATGAGGCCTCCAGACCAGCCACTGGGATACGGCTTAGCTGCTCCGAGAAATGGAGCCAGGTCTCTATTGTCTGCTATTCAAGCGCACATGATTAAATGGCTCCTGTTTGATTCACGGCCACAGACGAAGGATAATAAGTGTGATGTGCCACCTGACACGTGAGTACTACGAGACATTTAATATTTACTTGATAAATTTAATATGGCGGTCGATACTTAGAACCTGTTACGTAGTAATAAAAATTCTGATTAAAATACTTATGATCGACATCTACTTTACAGTATAACTTAAGGCTGTCAGTTACATCTGAATGGAAAGTTGCAACTGTCATAGAAATCATTTTAAGGAAACATTACATTACGAGTGAGAAGGACATCTTGTGTCGCTTCACGTGGGCATACCGCTCATTTCCGATACAATCAATAAAGCTTATAGAAGTACTTAATGTCCAATTGATTAATTGTATTATTGGCGAGTGGGATATTATTTCCTGTTTATATAACTTGTTTATGATCCTATCCACGTGTATAACGAAATCTTTCGATATTGTTTACCCAAATATTTATAGATAAATTTTATGTAACAAAAACAAAAAGAGGAATAATAATAAAATATAGTTATGTATAAGAATTATTGAAACTACACACACACACACACAAAGCCAATATTTATAGGCAGGAATAGGTTATTATTTATTATTGAAAAACATCGTATGTTTAGGACCGAACGGCTGTGCCCTTGGGTTTTTTGTTTGTATATAATATTATGAGATTTACAGTCAAATTATATAACTCAATGAATCTGCTGCGGCCTTTTTTAACGTGTGGAAACCCCCACAGGGGTTTACGGCGTAGTGTTGTGTCGGATTCGGATCGACTTCAAACCACGCGGTGATTCACTCTGCGCCTGAGATAGGAGGGGCCAATGAGCAGACGTATTGTCTGATGGTAAGCGATTACCGCCGCCCATGGACACTCATATAGGATGTGGAAGAGGATGGAGAAGGGGTTGGCGTATGGGCCTCTGATATCCTTACTCGCTTATCAGTGACGCTGTGGTATCACTCTGGTCGAGGTGGCGTGTTGATGATTAATTATTACACTCTACATTACGGAAATTATTCGTATTGAGAAATGTGAAAAACATAGTTCAAGTTCAAGAGAAGTAAAAAAAAGCAAAAAAATCTAAAAAGAAAAACAAATTATGGTAGAGTTTCAAACCACTGGACGAACATTAGCATAAGTAATTAGTATATAACATCAAACATATAATTATATAATTGACTTGTGAATTGAAATAAGTTCATATGTATAACTTACAAAAGATAAGGCCGTCTTTGCAAATAATGTAGAAGAAAAATGCTTTATTACCAGAATGCTCAATAATGTACAAATTTTGAGCTGTTAGTTTCGTTGGGACTTAAAAACCAATTCCCTTCACAATTAATATTTAAGAGCAATAAAAACAAAATGAAATATGTTAAACTAGTTGACCCGGCGAATTTCATACAGCCATTCATTTTCGTGAAAATTTTCTCAATTACCGAAAAACTTATTTTAGTAAGCCCGTGTTAAATTCCCGCATGACCGCTGTGTACCTATACCAGTAAGCGGACTAAGAAAATATAATACTGTTTCCTTTTATTCTTTTTTCTTTACTAACCTTATCACGACAGTTACAAACACAAAAAAATAATTATCCGATTTGATGCAGTCGATCGAAAGGTACATACATTTTTGTGATTCATTCTAATTTATCAAGTGGTTTAAGTATCAAGAGCTATAGTCGTACTATGGCTGCATAGCATAAAATGATAATGTATAAAATAGTTTTACCCAGTACATAAATCTGTCCCAAAAAGTTTGTGTTGTGTTTTGAGTCATAGACAACACAGACTAAAAATTACTAACGTTCGCTTTCATACTCATGTCTGGTTATGTCATATACAAACGGCACTAGTACCAAACTACCCGCAAATCACTACTTACATAAGGTTATTTAGACTTATGAGGTTTAAACGATATGAGACAATATTTTTTACAACAGTTTTGGTGTCCTTAAAGTTGACTAAAGAGCACTGATAACTAAACTGTTTCAAATATTTGTGTCATGATGAATAAAATTATTTTTTTCATTAATTTAAATTAAGTTTTAAATATAATTATGTGAAATTAAAATACTTCTATTTTATATAATTCACCCATAATACTTCTACTTGGGAAACAAAACAAACAAAATGATTGAAAATTTAGGTTGATGATTAACATTTATGATATTCATTTTCTTAAATTGGGTTATTACGCACATCAAAGCATTTACAATCTGCAGCTGATTTAAAGGGCTTTAATCATAATTCATAGCCTTTTAAGAAACCTTTTGAAAATACTTGTTTTGAAGAAAACTTTCTTGGCGTATGTGTATAAATTTATAAACTCCGCAACATGGAAACATAATCTGTTTTATTAGAATATTCTCGATTTTATTCAAATTCTAACCATATTTCGAATTATCAAAACATACATAGTTTATTAGTTACAGAGTGACTTATCCTAGTGCTACTACTAAATATATAATATATATAATAAAGAATTCGAGTAACCAATATTTGACATAATATGTTTTTATGTGTTTTTATGCTGTTTCCTATACCTCTAGTATTGTTTGTAACAAATTCAGGATAACTCTTAGTTCAGTAGTTAAATAGGACAGTGTTAAAGAGACAAAAATAAATAAATTTGTCATTACTTCACATCGTTATCAAATCATTCCTTAAAATAATATAAAAAAATGCACGAAGGCATACAACATGGCTTCAAATACCGATCATAATTCTTGTGAACGCCACGTGTTCTGGCATAAATCTGCACTATACTTGCTTCGTCGACCAATATTTTAGTTCAAATGGTGGACGTTATGTTCTAACCCACGGAAGAGGCATGTTTATATAAAACACCCAATATATCGTTGTAAGTGAAAGGTATATTATTATATTAAGGGTATTTTTTGGCCGCGTGGTTTTTTCTATGGAAATACTGTTAACAATGTCATTTTTACAAGGACTTTGAGATCTTATTAGATTTATAGCTTTTCTTTATAAAAAATCGCCTACGTTATAAATATACATTCTTTGTCTAGGATTACTTTACAAAGAAAACACGAAATGGACACAAAGAGCACCCAGACCCAGAACAACAATTTGTAAATAACACAGAGTCTTGTTTTATGTGGGGTTTGGATTCACAAAACTCAGGGAAGTAAAAAGCGACACCGTGTCTGCTTTAACCACTAGGCCAAATGTACAGTAGTTTATGAAGCAATTAATACACTTATTAATGATTCCAACTAATGAGCTAGAAGCAGCTAGAACATAGACTTTGATTCCCATCTACATCTAATAAGTCTTTCATGTGCACAATTTTTTTTAATGGAATAATGGCAAAGGATCAGACTTATCGCCCGATGGTAAACGATTACCGCCGTCCATAGCAACACCAGAGGTATCACATGCGCGTTGCCGGCCTTTGAAGGATAAGGAGGGGATTGGGGTTGGGATATAGGGAAGCCTCACTCACACAGCGTTTATACGGTGTAAAACAGTGCTTTATTTAATACCACAAGAGTATTAAATAAAAATTACAAACATTACTATATAAAAAACTACAATTGGATTAACCTCCCTTTGTGCGGATATTTTGTAATAAAGTTTTGGGTACCTGAGTTAGAAATAATCTAAATAAATATGATTACATACATGTGTACATATATAAACATTCACAGAAATGTCATAAATAGATATTATGTAACACACACCAGCAATGACCAATCCCCCCCCCTTTACGTTGTCCATTAGTATGACTTGCTTCTTGAAAACTAGCAGGGATTCAGCTTATCTCATTGCTACAGATAAGTTGTTCTACAGTCTATTTGCACCGGGGTCGAAACGAAATTTGTTTTATAAAACCTTCAAGAAAAAAGCGTACTCCTTCTAAAAAGGCCGACAACCCACTTGTGACGCCTCTAGTGTTGCGGGTCTCCATGTGCGGCAGTAATCGGTAACCATCGGGCGATACGTCCGCTTGTTTGCCACCAATATCGTAAAAAAAATATAAAAAATAACGATATCCTCACACGTCTCGCCGTTTGATCTAAAAGTGGGCTAGCGAAACTATGATAACCAGATTACTGCTAAACACACCCTAATATTTCTAAATACATACATATAGATAAATTATACCCAGATACAGAAAAATGTTCAACACACAAAGATTTTTCTGTATAGGAATTGAATTCACGTCCTCTGGATTAGCAGTCAGTAATACTAACTAGAAAAACCAACATACTCGTCACTTCTCCTACCTGAGATTGCTTATTTTAAGATCTTATTTTGATAGTATTTTGTAAGAAAGTTAACCATCAAAATATTTAATAATTAATTTGGCTTCAAGATATCTACGTCCTTCGGAGGAACGCCAGGAAGAAGCGATGTGGCGCGCTTGCAGTGACGTCATCTGGCGTAGTGCAGGCGGTTTCAATCAGCAGACAGGAGCTGAACCTAAAGCTATTGTGTGCTTACCCAGTGATAATAATTATGTTCAACATAGTTCCCAGTATTATCAAGATACTGTTACTGAAAAGGTGAGTGTTTTTTCATAACTTCTTTGAACTCTACTTAAGCGAAGTCAAAAGGAAGAGAAACATTTTTGGCAGTCAGTGTGTGTTTGCATGTTTCACAGCGACCGAAACGTCTTAACGACTGAAATGATTTTAATGAATGAGGAGTCAATAGATTTGTAATAATAGTCCAGGTGACATAGAATACATAAATTTTATCGGATTTGTTGTGTAGACGTAGTTGGGTTATAGTTTTCAACTTTTTCATATTTCTGCAGAGCCTCGACGTAAAAATAAGGGTGGTATAATTTTGACGTCTATGTCTGGGTGTGTGTATCATCGTAGCCCTCAAACAGATGAACCGATTTCAATGCGGTTTGAAAGCCAGCTTCCTTGCGGTGGTTTTAGCTACGTTTGGGTTATATCAGTCTAGCAGTGTACGAGTATCAATACTTTTCCAAAATGATGCAAGGCATTTTTGGCATATGGTTACTCAATTAAGTGCTTGTGTAGGAGTTTTTTCTTTTTTTAATTTAAGCTTGTTTAATAAATTATTAAATTGATTTAGCTTGCCCTCTTTATTTGTTTCATTGGGTCAAATCTACTAATTAAAATTTGACCCTTGTCTGTTGACAGATTAAGCTGAAAATTGGTTCACACATATTTAGTTCTAATGACAATAAAATTAAATAAATTCTGTTTCATTGTAAGTCCAAGACGGCCGCCGCTTCAAAATGGCGATTTCATCATCAATCAATATGGATAGCAAACGAAAGGGATTGACTTGTAGAACACAGTTCACTATGAAAGATTAATAAGTTAAACTTAACTTTAAAAAAAAAATTTTTAACATGAATTTAAAAAAATATATATTAAAAACAAAAATTTGGTAGGTCCCAGGTTTCAGTCATCACACCCCTCTTCCTCATCAATCTAAGTTAATGAACAGACAAAAAAAATAGCTGAGACACGCCCAGTTTGGAAACTGGGCGTGTCTATTGTGTCTATTTTCATTTATGGTTGTCGTTTGTTAGCTACATATCTGCTCTTTATTTGTTTCATCATAAAAAATATTGGTATTGTAGATGTTTTTTCAATTTTTGCAAACAATTTCCAGAAATAATTTTTAGTTTTATTTGTGTACTTGTTAAATGTAGGAAATTGACGGTTTTGTATAAATTTCAAACTTTGATTAGCTAATGTTCTAATAGAATTTGACTTTCATGATCATGGGAGAAAATTATTTAATACATGAATTGTTACGTGTAGTTTTCAGAATACAAATTTATAACATCTATGTTATTTTACAAGCTGCATCTGTTCGAGTTCAAGAGTTTGGAAGATCTTCAAATATTCATTAAACGGTATCTCTATTTGGTAAGATATTTGATGCTTACATTTTGTTACAAGTTAGTTTAAGAACATCTTACGAGATCTTAAAGTTCATTGCTAACTTTTAGCATTGTATATCCTTCGGGGAGAGAACATAATCTTTTTTCTGCGAAAATTAAAAATTATTCTTTGCTCTTTTTTAAGTCTGATACTGTTCACTTCTTTATTATATAATATTACTTGTTATCTTTTTCAGTTCCAAATAGAAGATGGTGCAGGTGCCTTACTTGTTTTGTATTCGTGTGTACTATCAAGAGGATTAGAAAAGTAAGTTATATATAAAGTGATAAGATTTTCCCGTTTCGATTGTAATAAAGAAACATTACATTAAAACTATTTTACCTATTATGGCAGAGTATAATCTAGCTCTGTGATTGTGATATATTTCATACAGATTTATTCAGCCGTTCTGGTTTGGTAGAGCTACAAACATTTACTTATATATCTACTATCACAGTAGATTTATAATAAAAACAGTATGACAGCACACATCTCTTATTATTAGATTAGTTTCAATTATGGGATTCAAATATTTATCTATATAATCGGCAGGAACTGCTAAGGAAAAGGAGTAGATTTTCTTTTAATTTTCTACCTACACTGAAACAGAAAACACCTATCATAACAGAAGACCGAACTATTTTTTGATCATTTAAACGATCAAAATCGCAACTTATCCAAGAATATATAGTTTATCACATGTTCTACAATCCTATAGTACTGAATCTTACTCGAAATTACTAAATTCACAGACAAGTATAATATAAGGCTAAGCAGTCACTAGTATACAAGAATATTGATCAAATTAATGTGTCAGTATGACATTACACCAAATTCAATTCCTATTTC
Source organism: Hyphantria cunea (assembly GCA_003709505.1). Classification (NCBI taxonomy): domain Eukaryota; kingdom Metazoa; phylum Arthropoda; class Insecta; order Lepidoptera; family Erebidae; genus Hyphantria; species Hyphantria cunea. The sequence goes on from PKRV01000249.1 coordinate 355,530, forward strand.
TTCTTCCGTGACAGTGTCAAGAAAGATCTAGATGGAAAATTGACCCATCTGGTGTCAGCTCAGGTTGAAGGATCTATTAATGTAGTTACTCTTCTTCTGACTGGACGAGCTACTCCGTACCTTCATAATGGAGTTTTGTATGTCGGTGATGAAGACCACTACGTGAGTTCATTTTTATTTCTCGCAATGGTATGACAGCAAGATATGAGTGAAATTCAGAAATGCAAGCTTAACGTAGTTTTGTGAATCACAAGGAATTCGTGAAACTTGTGAATAACAGAATTTCAAAAACTACTCATGTATTGGCGATCTGTAAAATTTTAAAATCTATTAGCACCAATACATACTCAAAAACAATGGAGTTCCTATTGTTTTTCATTTACTTGGGATTGATTCGCTCGGTGTTTTATTTCCAAAGGCAAAGTAATAATGTATTTTTTTATGAACTTTCAAAGTTGTCTTAATTGATGTTGAACCTTTTTTTACACTTGATTTTGTTGTACTTCCCTAAAGAAAGAAACACTATTTGGAAAAAAAATATTTAATATTTTTTTGCAAATAAATATATAATATATATTAGGCACCACAAAATAAAATTATCAATATTAAAATTCTTAGTCAAGTAGTTTGTTCTCAATTAATATTATATTTTTCTAGGCTATGCCACAATTTGGAATCTTGTCTCGCAGTCCTGTTGGTCTCTTAGTGTGGTATGGCGGAGAAGAAAACGCGAAAGCGAACATCAATAAACAGCATCCTGGATCTCGCTTAAAAACTCCCGCTTTACCGATTTGGGTAAATATAATTTAAGTAATAATATCTGACATACTTCTTCTTCTTTTGATAAAATGGCAACCAGCTAATCGGCTATTTCTTCGAATATCAAGTATTTAAAGTCTTCGAGTCTTCAAGTCCTCGTCTTGATGAAAATAATGTTAAAAAATATAAAAAAAGTGGATGAGATTAAATGGGGACAGTCTTTCGAAAGAATCAAAAACAATCTCCTATCTGCCATACATATATGACATACATGATACTATGTACCTGACTATATTGTGAAGTCATTTGTCAAGAATAATATAAATAGAACAGTTTTTCGTCCAAGAGGTTGGACTGTATAAAAAAATGAAGTGCTTGTTATTAAATATTAGACATGTATCCACTGGTAAAAATTAAACTTGAGAAAATAGTGAAAACAAATGATTAAAAACATTTAATCAATTCATTTTTATTCTACTTTTTAGTATATTCTGTAGTGGACTGCTATAGGCTCATGATATTATAATTATTTTTGAAATACAAACTTTTCGTGTTCATAGGAAGGCCTCCGAAAAATAAAATACCAGCCACCATAATTCAACACGTCACACTTTTTATCCCTTTTGATCGAATTGGCACTCCGTAATGCTTTTCATTAAAAATACTTTTTCACTTTTGAAATTATTGTACTATTGAATGAATACACTGTGAATACTGTAATTTATAAGATAATTCAATATTCTATCCAGGTGACCAGCTGCTCTGGACACTACGGAGTTTTATTCAACACTAATCGTGAACTACTGAGAAATTATCATGCTGAGAGAAGGTTAATGTTTTTTTTATTATATCCTCTTATATATACACACACATGCCATATTAAAATCTAGTGTATTTATCTGGGTTTCGACAGTCCTGACACACAGATAATAATTTTTTTATATTCATTTCATCTTTCATACGAGCTCGCTACTTTTGTTTAGTAGAACCTACCTAAACAGGTTTTAAATCATTAACTAGTATTTATATAATTTTGTTTAATAGGTTTTCTGTACAAAAATAGTTGAATGAATATGTAAATACAAATTAGTAACTCTTTTTAGATATTCTATTTACTTTTAAACATTTTTCCTACGGTAAACGTGTACAATAACAGACAAACTCAAACCAAAAGCCCATAAAATAAAACATAACATTGAAACTTCTGCAATCTCAATGAATTATGGTCGTAATTTGACCAACAAGGTGACCTCTAGTTTAAAGTTACAAGCTTTTACGTCAAACCAGCCCTGATTGTTATTTCAGTCGTTTTGGGTATTATAATGTATTTAGTCGTAGTGGTCGATATTAATTAGATATTGGGTCATAGGGATCTGGCACCTATTGTAGCATAATTAAGTACTCCATTAGCCTTATAGGAGGTTTTAAGTCCAAGCCCAAAAAGGGGCGTGTTATAAGTTCGTTAACCCCGACGCAAAAAGATGGATATTATAAATTTGACGTCTATGATTGTCAGTGTGTCTATGACGTCATTACTCTCAAACGGATGGACCGATTTCAATGCAATTTTTTTTATTTAAGCTTGTTTTCATTTACTTATCATTATTATCTACTACTATTTATCTGTAACCGGTGAAACAGGATCGAACTATAATATTTATGAGGGCTGAATAAATCGGTTTTTTTTAAATACACGAGGTTGGTTCAGCCTTTGATCAGTGTAATACATAGAATAACAGAATTATACTTTGAATAAAACACCAAATAAATTACTGTGAAATTCTTCTCTAAATATATTATTTATTTAAACGAAATAACCCGACTTTAACAACCATATTTTAGCCATTTACCCACACGGGCATCCTAATGATAATTTCGGTATAAAGTCTTTGAATTTCCTACGAAAAGTTTTATTATTTGATTTCAAAGGGTAACAAAATATAACAACCTTTAATTTAATACATCCTCATTAAGAGATCCTCTTACGTAAAGGCCTTTTCAAGTACTTTACAAGCACCTACTTCAAATAGGAAACTTATTCGCTAACTTGTATTGAGTCATATATTTTATGTTTAAGGTTCGATATTCATTATTACACGTGTGGCGGTTGTCACGTATTGCTGAATGTCGATACACGAACTCACGACGATGCTGTTGGTCCATTACGCAATGATGACATCAGTGCTACGCCACTAGAGAAGCTGATTCATACGAAGTGAGATATTTAAAACAATAAATACACTCTTAAATAAAATAAACTCTTAGTTGTAACAACTTTGATTTATTTATCTTTATTACGTACATAATACAAAACAATACCTATAATGCGTCACAAATAATATAAATATAATAATTGGTGGTCTTATCGCTCACGACGATTTATTTCAGACAAACAAAACATGGACTTCGGGTTTTTAAAAATTTTTGGGTAGTTCATACATAAATACACATTCATCTTACACATGTACTATTACGCAAATATACATACACCTACACAAATAGATATATAAATATATAACGCGTATACAAATGCATATATCCTATTCAAATAAAACCGTAAATATTTACAATGACAAATAGTAATCCTTCACCAGCTTTTTAACACAGCTAAGGTTTTTGCTTGTCGCATTATCTCAAGCAAGTTGTTCCAAAGTCTTACTGCTAGCACAGTAACAGGTTTGTCTGTAAATTTAGTGGAATGTATCGGCATTTTTAGTAATGACTTTTCCGATGACCTCGGGTCCCTAAAATGTGTGTTTTTTAGGAGCTGAATCGTTCTTTGAGATAAGGGAGCAGGTGAGAATAAAACAGGACACTGTATAAAAGAAAAAGAATAGGAAGAAAAAGAATAGGAATAAATAATGATAACTAAAATACTAAAGTAATAACGGATCTGGCAATAGATTAATTGTTGTAGTAAGCGGTAGTAAGGCAGCCTGGTTGCAGAACTGCATCACGGCCCCAATACGTAATGATTGGGCCGATAGGCACGGCGTTGATCCTGGGTGGGAGGACTTGAAATAACATGGTCCGGTTCCTTCTCAGAGCAGGGTACTTGAGACTAACTGCCGGGGTGTTTTAGTAAGATCACCACATACCTAGCTAATCAATCCGAGAGGAGCCGGAAATTCGAAGGAATTTTCCAACTCGTCAACAAGAAAAATAAATAAAATGGTGATCACAAACCTGGATTCTGCTCATGCTTTATTTCTTTGCCATTAGACAAATAAGAGACAGTTTGACAGGTCCACATGTAGCGGACCCTATGTTCATGTCTTAATATTGAATGGTATTGAGTACCTTCATATTAATAATAATTTATTCGAATTGAGGGGTACGACAGTATTTGTGATCGGGCGCAACGTCACAGTGGCCGGTGGAACGAACATTCCCTTCTTACGCGTCACACCGTGAACAGACTGCGAATTGCGCTCGAAGTTTTATATCACTACCTCCTTTATTTTAGATTGTTACTTTCTATAGTATTTCTTAAATATTACAATAGTTTATTCTCGCCTTCGTTACTTTATTCGATTCCGTTCGTGTCTAAGTGTATCTTATGTGACTGTAACTTCTGTGTTCAAATATAACTCTTTTTCGTTTGTGTGTTTGTTTGTGAAACACCTACCTTAGAAACTTTTAGTGCGGACTTTTAATTGGTACTATCCGTGAGTTACAATTACTTTGACTTACACACACGACCTATACCACATATAAAAAGAAAACTGGATCAGCTAATTTAAAATATAGTCAGTTTAATACAACATTCGCCAATAATTAAATATCTCTTTAATATTTTCGTAATGCTGCGACCCAGTTTATGAACGTCCAAAATTTTAATTCTTTAATGTCGATAAATTTATTTATAAATATTGATATTGTAACAGGTATTTAATATGAATCTCTTGCAACTGTTCGGGATATTTATTGTAATTCGCTTGAATTGTTTACAGAAATTCAGCCACATTCATAATCGTTGGAATATACCGACTAATAGTTGTGTGCGTACATAATACAATACAATGCACCGACAAACAGTCTATTGGAATGTTCATGAATGTGGCTGAATTTCTTAAATCAACTGAAGCAATTTATTTCGAATATTTTTGGTTTTTTCTGCTAAATATTTCGCTACTCGTTAAATATTTATGTTTAAATAATTTATCGTACATTTTGTTTACCATTCAGCTAATTGCAAGAGTTCGTTATTAACAGTTCGATTTATTTTCAGATGGCAAGACGCTGAAATAACCTGGACTGGAGCTACACCTTACGTTGGAGAATCACCAAATTAAGCTGAATTTAGTTCATTAATTATTCAAAATGATCTTGAGCATTTAGAATAAAGCTTCCTGAAAGTAATAAGAATAAAAGTTTACACGCTAAGCTTTAACACGTAGTAGTTTTAGTTTTTTTATGTAATAAGGGGCAAACAAGCAGATGTATCGCCTGATGGTAAGCGATTATTGCCGACGATGGACACTTACACAAGTGCCTTGCCGGTCTTTGAGGATGTGGAAGAGGATAAGGGAAGAGGTTGGGGCACGAGCCTCCGGTATACTTACTCACTTTAATTGGCATTTAAAACTGGTATATTTTGATCAGAATGAAAGTAAAAACGAAGTGTAATAGTTTCGACAGTCTTTGTATGTTCTTGCCCACACTACTACACTGATTTTAATGTATGGCGTGTCAATAGATTTTTAATGATAACCCGAGTGACATAGGTCAAATAAATAAGTAAATATTCCAAACATCTAACGGGAGTCGAAGCCAAGACCTCGAGCACAGCAGCCGTGTACGCTACCACTACGCCAGAGGCGGTCAAATGATGATGATTTTATCAAAGTAGTCTGTTTATAGTTTTAAAACTTTTTCTTCATGCTTTAGATTTTTATACTAGAAGTAGAAAAATATTGTCAATGTGTGTATTCCATAAAATTATCCATAGATGCTTAAAGTAGGGACTGCTCACAAAAAGCTTCTTCTATTTATATATACACAATGGATATGTTCAAGTAGTTTCTTTGTGTTTTAATTATAAAAAATGGACACCTATTTAGGTAATAATATGTTTTATTTCTTAAGTAATACGGCTTTCTACAAGAAGAGAATAACGAGAAATATATATTTATTTTTTTAATACATTTGTACTGCCTATTTGTTTAAATAAAATATATATTCATAATATTATCAGGATGTAGTAGAATAGTATATAATTAAAGTAGTTATATTTTAAGTGTCCAGAACTTCGTGAAGAATATTAGAATAGGAATGAAAGAGATATATAGAATGAAAGAGAGAGAGTTGGTTAACTGCCTGCTTTTCTTCGACTTGATTTACAAATACTATTATTTTGAACATAATTGTTTTGTTATATCATAATAAAGTATAGTCTACGTCATTGCTGAATAGTGTCGCTTTCTGTTAGTGAAAGAATTTTCAGGTTTGGATCAGTACTACCGAAGATTACGCACTACAATCACACAAACAACGTTAGAAACTTTACTTCTTCGTAATATTAGTACAGATTGAATCATATAAAAGAGAATTCAGTGTTGAATTGTTGTTGTGTGTTGATTGAAATAAAAATACATACTTTCTATTGTTTTTTATTTACTTTTCACGTAAAAGTATTTGCATGTAAAAAGTGGCACATACGTAACTATAATTTATTCGTAAATCGTTTCATTCAAAAGCTGCGAAGCAAAAATATAACTTCTCCGTGGAAATGTCATGCTTCGGCATTATTGTGAAACAACGCTTGCGTTGTGTTTCGCTTAACATCAGGCGATTACCTCCACCAAGAACATCTGCAACACCACAGAAGTCAGAAATGCGTTGCCGACCTTTGGAGGATGGGAAGGGGGAAGGGGAAGGCGTTGGGGTATAGGCTTCCGTTATCCTCAGTCGTTCGGTGAAAGACAGCAGAAGTTTCACAGTGGTTTTCTGTGAGGCCGTGGTATCAAATTAACCATGGAAATAAGTATATATCATCAGACACCCCTCACACAGTCGTCTGATTGCCCATTATCCCGATAAACATTCTTCTATATCTTCAAAACACGTAAATATGACAATTTTTACCCAGTTACAGAACAAATTATCGCACTCACCGCAAAATTACTTTTCCTGGGGAAGAATAACAAATGAATAATTAATAAGGTAAGAAATAGGCAGTAAACATCGTATCACCTTGTAAACACTTTCCAAATCTCTGCAAAATCATCGATGAACCCCTTAAAGATACCCTCACTATGAAAAATGTTGTGATGAAATTTACAAGGGTGTTTGGATTTCTGAATCAATTCGTAGTAAGCGATATAAGATCGTTTTTCGATCGTTATGGCCTGATAGATGGCTCCCATGACAAATCCACTAATAAAAGTAATTTATCAAATGCGTCAAACGCAGAGGCATTTTATTTTTTACGAATTTTCCTCTTGGTTTTCCTTTTAGGTAAACTGTTGCAATGTCATAATTTTAAAATAAAACAATGATTTTTTAAGTAAATGTTGTTTTTGACCGACTTCAATAAAGGAGGAGGTTCGACTGTATTTTGTTACCTCAGAAATTTCGACTGGGTGAACCGATTTTGATGATTTTGTTTTTAAAGTTTGTGCTTCCCGTGTATTCCCATTCCAATTTAGTTCAGTTTTTTTGTTAAAATTTGGTCCCTTACACCAAATAAAGGGTATTTGAAATCTGGTGACTTCTTTGGTTTTTGTACAAAAACCACCATCACTGCCACGAATAAACGTATCGAATGCGTCAAACGCAGGAGCTTTTCGCGTCTTATTCATCATCATCATCATCAACAGTTTTGAAAGTCTACTGTTGGACATAGGCGTCTCTTCAGAAATGAGGTTTTGGTGCACTATACCACGCTGGCCAGATGGGTCGGTATAGAGCTTGTCCCAAGTTTTCCTTCTCTTGGCATCTTCACATCTGATTATATTACTATTATAACTATACCTTTTTCTACAAAATAACACACATTTATAAGCCAGAGTTTATAAAATGGATGCAAGATGACAAATAAATGCATCCACATGTATTACTTATCTATCTAACATATTAGACGCGATAACCCAAGCCTACGCATAAAAGTACCCACAAATATTTCCTCAGAGAAGTGATTATGCATACATACTCAGACGTAGCCGTCAAAAAAACTACAATAAATATACAATGAGCCAAACAGGTCGTTAATGTAGGTGTTAATATAAAATATAAAAGTTTTCTCTGGAGAAATTGGGTTCTGTAAATAGCTGAGTCACAAGGAACAGAGTAAAATAAATTACACAATTCACTAACCACGAGACAAATCACCCACAAATAATGTAACGGCATCACAATCCGATCTAAATCGGAATATCTCGGCAACATCGAACAATAGCTGAACGAAGCCACGTAGGCTTATAAATCATAGTAGCCTTGCCGAAGTGCCACGTACCCGGGTATTTGTCCATAAAGCCGGGTATAACAATGGCTAATTGCCCCGGTCAACCCGGACAAGATAGCCAACAATAAAATTTTATTCGATCGTTTAAGTTTGTGAATTTATGCTGCAAAAGTTTCGTCCAATCTTCTGTGTTAGTGGATTTAATTTTACTAATGAATGATGACAGCTTTTACAAGAATAGGTATCTAAGTAATTGGAAAATATTATTCAATTTTCTTTAAGGGTGAATTCTACTGTTTAATTACCAATGTTTTACTGAAAATTGAAATTTTACCACTAAATATTCTGCTTGTTTTAAAACTGTCCAGATAGATTGTCTAATACGTTTTTGGCCGAAACCAAAGACACTGACATATAATAAAATACTATAAAATATACATGATGATGCTTTGGTCCGTGGCTTTATCAGCTTTATATCGGTAATCACTGTAAAAATTAGTCTATGGCCTCTCTCAAGAATCAAAGTATATCTATGCTACGTTTCATTGAAAACAGAGCAGCAGTTTAGGTGTGAAAGCGTAATAACACCCAGACGGACAGAGCTACTTCCGATTTTTTTAATACTAAGTAGGGATCTTATCATCACTATCCCATACTACGCACAAATAAAATTCAACACATATATATATATTTACAAAATTTTTATCTTACACTGGTATTTAAAATATGAAGAGTGAAGGTTACCTGTGAAAGTACTCTTGAAGTACGTAGGCAAAACTTAAATATTCTCCGTCACATATTGAATACTTCTTCATTCGATCTATTTATGAAAACACCATTGAAAGTATGTTTTTACGTGCGGGTTAAAAACAAAATCTGTCTCTTCTAGCCCCTGTAATCGTAAGATCCAAGCCAGCCATAAATGAAAGTCAAAATAGCAAGCCTTGCAATCTGTTACATCCCAAAATCATTGGAACACAATAATTTAAATAGTAAGAGTCAAGTTTTTGAATAAGAATTATTATTTCATCTAATGTTCACAGCGTTTCCGTAGTGTAGCGGTTATCACGTGTGCTTCACACGCACAAGGTCCCCGGTTCGACCCCGGGCGGAAACAGTCTTTTTAGACTCATATGTCTTCTTTTTAATACTTAATGTCTTATTGTTTGCAATATACCATCAAACAAAGTATAAAAATTCAAGTTTTACTACTCAAATCCCGCTAGAGAATGATGAAACTTGTTTTTTTTTTGTTACTACTACTAATAACATTATGGAGCCCTTATCATTGCTAGGTAATTTGAGTAATTTATTGTTACGTTAACATTCGGTTACTTATTTCTAGTGTAATTTAATTTAGTTACAATTTAAAACAACATAATCAAATAATTCTGTTAATTAAATTAAAATAAAATATATTAATAAATAATAATAATAAACATTTCGGACATCTAACACACAACGCCATCTAGTCCCAAACTAAGCAGAGCTTGTATTATGAGTACTAGATAACTGATATTAATACATGAATACTTTTTTTTTGTAAATACATACATATTATACATAGAAAACAAATATTGTATATAATATTGTATTCAAAATGAAACTATTTTCCCTGAATCATGAACGCAATAGCTGAATACTGAAAATTAATTAAATCTGCGGATTTGACTGACAGCCATCTTTCTATTTAGGTTACTAGAAGTTTTTAAGACAAGACAAGGTATCGTGTAACGTATGTATATAACATAGTAACAGGTTTTTAACTAACAACTGTTCAACTTCAGTTGAACATAGCAATGACAGAATAAATTCATATAGTGTTATATTGTTATTTTGTTTTTTAGCTGCTTAGAATGTTGTCTGGCGCCATCTAGGATCTTGAGGGGGAACTGAGGGGGATTGAACATATGAACAAGAAATACCGCTCCTTGAGCTTTGTTTGGTTCATTACTTTTTAAATACGTTAACGATTACATAAATGAATTTGAATAAAACCATACCTACCTAAATATTCGCCAAAAGAGCCTACAAGAGCCTTTCATATGTGTTGACAAATAATATGATCTAATCGCTCGAAGCACTAGCATTTAGTAGATTTTTGTAAATAGAAGATTTCGTATTCTAATATCATATGACGGGACACTGTTGCTAGCTGATATGAAAAACATTTACTATTTTTTAAAGTGTTAATAGTAATATACCGAATTTTAAAGAAAACATAATACAGTTAAGTAGGCGCTGGTATTTTAGTTTACGAGTATTATAAATAATAGTCGAACAACTTGTTCACCGTTATAGGCCAACGAAACTGTTTATATTTTAATATGAAATAAAGAAACGCTCTTACTACGGAACCCTATATTGGGCGTAGCTGGAAACACACTTTGTCGGTTTTTATGCTTTACCTAGGTCCCAACTGACTCTGGGTCCGGATGGTGTAAGAAAGCGGTTCCCGGACCTCTCCCGTCTCAGGCGCAGAGTGGCACACCGCATGGTTTAAGTCGGTTCGATTCCGACACACCGCCCCGCCGCAAACACCGGTGAGGTGAAGGCCCGAGGGGGTTTCCACACGTAAAAAAAAAGGTCTCAACTGACTCTGTTATATAAATAAATAAAAATGAAAGTGTCTATTTGTGCTTTCAAATTAACAGTTTTTCAATAAATGCTAAAGCAACAATGGGTAACATCGCGAGGCTCAGCTGGTCAGATAATAATCGTTTATATTTTTAGATAAATGGGTAGTTTCACTATTTGCCTAAGTTCGCCCTACAGTGTTACTCCAGGTTGTTTTAAATTATATTATATAATTATATAAATACACATCAATTATAAAACTAGCTGAGCCCCGCATTGTTACCCGACTTTGTTGTTGTAAGCATGGGGCGAAGCTAGTCTAAAAAATAGTCTAAGTTTCTCCTTATCAGCCATATGCCAGTTAAAGTTCCGTCGAAATCTGTCCAGCCGCTCCAGAAATTACCCGGAATGTTTATTCTATATATATTGTCTGTTTAGACAGACAGATAAAAATTGTAAAATAACTTTATGCATATACATATCTATGCATTTAGTAAAAAGTAGTTATTTTTTAATATTAAACAGACACTCCAATTTTATTTATTTGTATAGAATAGGTAAAATATTTATAATTATATGTATATACATAGATTTTGTATTTGACATTTAATGTTGGATATTGTAATCAATTGTCAGAACACACACACACATCTCGAGACACGAGTCCACGTTCCCACAGTCCCCAGATACCCGGTTCCTCCACACACAGTCCGTTGCAAGTCCTTTGACAAATCACCGTCATGGCGGACATACTTTGTTCGCAATGATTTACTGGTAGCCTCTCGGCACCGACTATTTGGCCTGTATTGTTCCGCAGAGTTATGATTACCATAAAACACAAAACACTGTACGAAATGGTGTGGTTTCGCGGTATAATTTAAGAAATAAAATAGAGAGATTTTTCTCGGAATACTACACAATGTGGAGTTGATATTTTGTTCTGTATTAATTATGAAGTTATCCTTTGCTTATTTTTATCAGGATTTTTGAAGTGAAAACTTCTTAAGCCGTGTTAAGCACTTTTTAGTAGGAGAAAATCTTATAGGGGGTACATACTTAATAATATTCCCACTAGGTATAGACTTTACTGTTTTGAATGTTTTACTACAAATTATCAAGAAAATAAGTGAATATAGCATTAACTTAGCTATAGTAACTAGATACTACTAACAAAACATATTGCAGAAGAATTTATAATTCCCTAATTTCACTTTTCTCTTCTGCACATCTTAGAATAATCATTTATTTGTTTTTTTTTATCTAGCATCAGTAATAAACATTATTTAAAATATAAATACGAATAAAAACTTGATGTAAACTATAGGTAACATGTAACCATGTTTTTTTTGTGCTAAAACTTTTTTGATTACTATTATTCCTACAGCGTTTAAAAGAAGGGGAAAGAAGGGCTTCTCGCATCCAACTCCTGCCATCCGTCTTGCGCAAATCATCACTCCACCTGGCCTGTGTACGTCCTACACTACGTTTGCCGAAACGCGGTCTCCACTCATATGTATATGTATGTATCTACGTATGTATATGCATATTTACTGTATATATCAATATAACTATTATTTACAGGTAAATAATTCCTTATTCAGAAATCAACTTTTATTTTTAGATAAGGGCATCTATCTTGTTTTAACTCTTAATCGCCCTAAGGTCGACTGGTACGCAGTAAGTCCATCTTTTTTACTGGTATAGTGCATAAAATATAAATAAACAAAAAAAGGAATACATTTTGCGACTCAAAAAAGAAATATTTCCATTTCATTGCTACAACTTTGTAACGAATGCTACCAACAATTTCACGAAGGATTAAGTTTTGAAATACTACGCTACCAATTTAGAGACACACATTTTTAGAGAAACTCGGAACAAAAATGGTACGAATTTCCACTACAACATTACATTTCACTGTACCAGCGAACAAACTGAGCTATTCTATATTCTAGTCCAGTTTTTACAAATTGTTCGGTCGCTTTTTTTTTAAACTAGTGTGTGGTGTCAATTGAATTCTCTCAAAAACTCTGGTCTCTGTGGCATCGTAATTTTTTTATTAACTGTCCCTAGAGTGTATTCGAGCCCAAAACTTTGTGGATGCTGCCAAAGTTGTAAAATATCGAAACGCTTTACTAAAAGAACTTTAAACACTGATTTGACGCGTTAAATTGGCAGTGGTCTCATGTAGAACCCACATTTTTAATTGATCAATACAGACATGAAAAAAATTACGATTTCTATGAGGACTATTGGAGATGTTTATTGTGTACATACAATGAATATAAACGTTTTGAATACCATTCATTGCGATAAGTAATTAAATAAACATATGAACCTACAATAGTTATTTGTACTCGATAAATCGGTGGAATAATGATCTGAGATATGTATGTTTATCCATGATCATCACGTTTCCAACAGTACATATATATCAGATACTAAACATAGTAAATATCCCTTTATATAATTGGGATCATATGACAGTCAACAAAACGTAGTTGTTTTAATTTCAATATCATTTCAGGGAGGGAGAGAGAGAGAAAGGGACAGAAAGGGAGAGGGAGGGAGAGGGAGGTAGTGGGGGAGGGCGGGAGAGAGAGATAGAGAGAGAGAGAAGGGAGGAGCCACATGTCTAAGCTGAAGACAGCTGACGGTCGAGTCGTCTCCTCTAAGCCAAAGATTAATTTTGAGATGGAAGACTTCTATGACCGGTTGTATGCCTCGCGATTTCCACTATCTGAATCCGTCCCCTGTGACTCCCAAGCTGCGTTAGTCCGACACTATACCGATGAACTTTCCGACGTCAGCATTGACGAAATTGAGTTAGCCCGGAAACAACTAAAAAATGTGAAAGCCCCTGTCTTGTAACTCCTGTCTTTAAGCAACTTCACTGTATTTCCAACTTCGTTCTCCACGTAGAAAGAACTCCACAATCGTGGCGCAGGAGCATGGCAGTCTTATTTTTAAGAAAGGGGTCAAACCCTTCTTAAGAATTACCGTCGCATATCGCTTCTGAGCCACGTCTACAAGTTGTTTTCCAGGATTATTACAAATAGACTGATGCGACAGCTGGTCGACTTCCAATTACCAGAGCAGGTCGTCCCAGTACAAACTATCCGAGCTCGCTCCGGAACACGTAGTCATTGATAGCACGCCTCTTGACGTTGTCAAAGAATATATCTATTTCGGGCAACTAAGGCAGTTGGGTAGGGACAACTTTGAAAAGGAAGCCGATAGGAGGATTCAGTTGGGATGCGCAGCGTTCGGGAAGTTCAGCCACATGTTTTCGTTGAATATACCATAAGGCCTGAAAATGCAGAAAGCAACAGACCGGGCTCCGTGATTTTCCTTGGAAGAGGCCTATTTCCAGCTGTACACTGCACCAGGCTGATGATGATGATATTAGGTTTAGCTTTCATTGATAGTAAATAAAATACATTTAATATACAAAGATATTTCCAACGACTTATTTAAGCTCGATTTTTACTCTTAAGTCTCGAAAGTTTAAAAATAAAACCTAATTCAGCTTTTACTTCAATAACTTGAGGACCTTGTGTAGTTTGACAAGTTTTATATAATCATGAAGATTTAGTTCTCAGGGGAGTCAAGTTCGTACCCAAATTTGTAACTTGACTAGAATTTAGACTAGATGTGTAAGACTAACTTGATAGGTATGTATGTAATTAATAAACAAAGTTATAATATAATTTCAATAAGAGCATTACGGTTGGTAGAAGATGTATACATTAAAATGTAGATTTTAGTTGCTTAGTCTAAAAAAAACCTTTTTTAATCTTCTCCTTCTTCAGATGAGATGGTAGCCAGCCGGATCAGCTAAAGTATTTCTGCCAATGTCAAGTATTTAAGCTCGTCAATTCTACGTCTTCGAGTCTTCAAGTCTTCGCCGTGATGAAATTAATGGTAAAAAATATAAAACAAATCAAGTCTTTCGAAAAAACCTAAATCATTTTTTTAATATTACTTAAATATATATATATAAATACTGTGACAGTTGACGTTTAGTGCCATGCCATACTGAGAATATTCGATATAGATTACAAATGGACGGTCATCAATAAAAATACGAAGCATCGTCAATCGTTACAAATTGGAATAATTTCTTCTCTTCATTTATGAATTATGTTGCATATACATGTTGCATTCTACAAATATAGCAAAAAATCGAAGGTATATATCTCAAATAAGTTAAAATTGGCACTTTTACGGTATGTATTGGAAACGAGAATAGAAATTGTTGTGGACATTGGCATAAAAATGCACTAGAGTTTTATATGTAAAACCTTAGATTATTGAGTCTATATATCTAGGTGATCGTGCTTCAGAAGATCAAAAAGAAATAAACGTATTTTTCGATGACAGTAAATTGTGGGTGGGTATTGGGTAAATTGTTGATTATAATTTAATTTACCCAAACGTTACAACATCATCTTCTTACCCTTTATTATTCCCAAGATTTGGGGTGTAGTTCAACTACTAGTTCAACCGGTTTTACCTGAATATCAGTTTCTACACGGAATGACTAACATCGGACCTCCGAAACCCTGAGGGTGAACTGAATTCGAAGGTTGAACTAGTTGTCAGTATTTTGAGGGCACTGATTGCCATAAATGTTCCGGACAACCGAGACCGACGGCTTAACTCTCCGAGGCTGGGCGGGAAACACCGAAAAATTCCATACTCCAGGCTGCTATTAAGAATTTTTTGTAAGAAAAATCCAACAGTAATCCGACCCGAGATTAGAACCCGAGACCTCTTAATCTGCAGACGCTTACGAAAGCGATACAGGGACTTTATTGGGTATTTTTTTATACCTTCACTTATGTTAATCAAAGTTTTCATTCCAATCACTACCTTTTTGTAAATACTATATAGCTTTCATTACTCGGGAATGTTTTATCTTTCTAATGGTGGAGGATATTTTTAAATCAGTCCATTAGTTACATACAAAAATACTCACACATCTATAACAAAATAAAAAAAATGTAGAAAAAGAAACGAATAAAGAACAACATAATATTAATAATATCGAAGATGACTTCTAGTTAGTAAGTCCCTGTACAACATTCGATTTATAAAATAAAACGAATAATCATTACCTCCAACACGCTTAAAACATAACATCACTAAAATAAAAAATTAAAACCACAGAATGTAACTATTTTAGGGCAAATTGCAGAATAGAAGAGTCACGCGATTATTTAATATTATTTGCTAAAATTTACACTGAAATATTATTTTAATTCCATTACATTTATTCAAATCGGAAGAATTATTCTTCTTTTGATGGTATGGCAATCAGCCGGATCAGCTATTTCTGCCATTTCATGTATTTTAAGTCTTCAATTCTTAGTCATCGAGTCTTCAAGTCTTCGTCGTGATGGAATTAATGATAAAAAATATAAAATGATGTAGATGACATGAAATGGGAGCCGTCTTTCGCAAAATCAAAAAACGATCTCCCGGAAAAATTATATTATATTACTATAGTTTTATGGTGAGTTCGATTAGTGCATGGTTGTATTCTGTCATTACGGAATGACAGATTCATCTGACAAAATCACCTTCTTAGACCGGACAAACTATATGCGATTAATAATACTCAGAAGCTATCTCTTACGTCTTAAGAACCAACTGTTAGTGTGTAGCTACAAATCTAAACAACTTTAAAGCATTGGTTTTATATCACTAATCAATGTATTTTCAATCTCTGAATTTTGAACGTTTGAACTAATTATCGTAAACAGTTGTGCACGTCACAATATTAAAGGACCGTACAGGAGGGCAAATGAGGACACGAGAAAAAATTATATGTGACTTCGTAACTATCATCGCTCATGGGAACTCATAAATTTAGAATAAAGCTGCAATCTGAGTCAGGGCAGGTTTATAAAAACTAAAACTGATTACTTTATATTCTACCCGTATGATGATGGATTAAAAACATACGATGTGACAGAGCTGACTAAAGAACCAAACAATGAAGGTAAACATCACTGCGAAAAAGAAAAACTTAAAAAAAATCCTATACCAGCCTATGCCGATGCTCGACAGTAGACGGCCAAAAGCTGTTTGATTAGATATTATTGATGACCTTACATAAATCACCAATGTACTACCTGATTCTAGTACCTACAGAACTAAATCCATATCTACAACTAATATTCTCGAATAACAAAGTTTATGCCAGTCACCCTGAGACGAGTTTCTTTGAACTTTTGGCCGTAAACCAATAAATCATTTTAGTTCTGATAGATTTCCTTTTAATGTGGCATTTAATGTTTCTATATCTATAAAGATATTAGAAAATTGATGACGAATTTCGTTTGAGTAATCTGTAGTATTAATACAAAAGTATTATGGTGAAACTATTTAGTGTGCAGCATGTTGAGTTTCCACCAAAAACTCAATCCGACGAACGGCCTCGGGCGCTCTCATCTAAAAGGATCCAGCCTATGTTATTTCAGGACATCCATAAAACAACGCCATGTGAGAAATTATTTCACCCACTCAATCTCAGCGAGGTAACACGATTGCATGTTTATGCAATTAGGCCACTACTTCAACTGCAATGATCAATCTGCCACCAGATGTCCATATTCTCTAGCGGGCCTTAGTTCCGTTAACGATTCCTATTGCTGCCGACGTCTTCTTCACTCTGGATTGATTGATTCTTTCCTCTCCCGGTCTCGTTCAGCGGTCTCTTTCTGATGCATAACAGCTTCGCAAAAAGAAACCAAAGCGCCCCACAACTGCATGTCCCCACATCTTCGTACAAAAAAGACATGCTTTTATCTTAATTAAAATTATATTCAAAGAATTTTGACCATCACCTCTTCCTAATTATTAGAAAATCGCTTTCAACTGTCTTAAAAACTCGGTCAATAAATATGACAGTGTTACTGTCTTTCTTTTTTTTCACATTTGCGATACTAAAAATCCATCTAATCATTTCAATATACAAACGAATATTTAGTGTGAAAGTGTACTAAGAATCCTAGAAATCCATTGTAGCGCTGCCTATCTCGGATTCAATTATGAATGTTATCCGTCCTGAGACCCAGTTAAATACATAAAAATCCCATCCAGCCGCCTAGCTGTAGTTTATACAAATATAAACACATAGAAACATTTTATATATAAAGATAAGTTTTGGCCTTGAAGAGCAAGGTCTTAAGAAAATATTTATGTCATTTAGAAGTAGAAAATTTGAAGACTTCAAACATTTCTTACAATAAATTTCAAACTCCAGCTATGAATCACAATATTTATCATTCTAAACGAAAATAGAGGAACTCTAGCTTTATCAAAAGTCTTATTACTATTATATTTAGGGCCAATTTCACCAGTCAACGATAAAGTTTTAAATTAGTTAACTTTCAAGTAATACTGTTGAAAAGGTTGTTGGTAAATAATACTGTTTTTGGACATATTTGTCTCTATATGGACTAGTGAAATCGAATTATAAATTAACAAATAAATATTTCAGACATCTTACACACAACGCCATCTAGTTCCAAGCTAAGCAGAGCTTGTGGTATGGCTACTAGACAACTGATATAAATACTTATCTACTTTTTGTTGTAAATACACACATATTGTTCATAGAAAACACCCAAATTCCGTAACAAATATTTACAGATCATACGAACATTCGGTCCGGGAATCGAACCTGGGGCCTCAAGCATATACGCTTCTACTGCCGCAGAGAGGCAGCTTTCTATGTGTTTTTTCTTTATGTAATATGGGCAACGTATCGCTTGATAGTTAGTGATTATCCGCATCATTAGAGACGTCACAAGTACGTTGCCAGCCTTTTAAGAAGGAATAAGCTCTTTTCTTGAAAGTTTGTTTATCTCACAGATAGATAAATTCAAAATAGTTTATCAGGCGGTGTAGTTGTTAGTGGTGAAATTGGCCCCTAATGTTATTTCTGTTGTAACATTATTATCTTAATAATAAAACGCTTGTTTTATTTCCAATTAAATTGCTTTGTATTCGCGCCATTGGCAACAAAGGACGTCCAAGCTCATTTAACGGGCGACAGCGACACAAAAGAAGTATTGTTTAACTCGCGTATATCTGAATATTACTTTTAAATACCGTCTGTTTTGTTGCATGATATTTTTCCTTTGTAATTTGGTAAATGAAAACCGGTGTAAAACAGCGCCTGCGCTGTATTTCACCGAGTGAGTGAGTACCTATATCGGAGGTCCATGCCCCAACACCCCCACCCCTCTCACTATCCGCCAAAAACCAACGCACTTGTTATGCCTCTATTGTAGCGAGTGACCATGGGCCGCGGTAATCGCTTTTCATAAGGCAATACGTCTGCTTGTTTGCCCCCTATGCCGTAAAAAGAAAAATTAAAATGTTGACAAAAGAATGACTAGTACTTAATCCATTTTAATTCTAGAATTCTTTACTACAAGTTCCATCAAGTGCCGACAATCGAAAGAAAAATAAAACTAACCGACTACGTAATTTTCTTCGATAAAATTATGAAGCCTATGTCACCAGCGCCATTATTATGAATATATTGACACTTCATTCAATAAATCGGTTCTATAATTGAATCACTATGAAGGAATATAAAAACCAAAATTATAACCCTTCTTTTGGCTTCGTCGTAGTCGGCAAAAACTAGCAGACTTTTACATTGCTAAAGGTACATATAGGAGTACCTTTTGTACAGTTTGATAGATATATATTTAATGTTATATTATTATTAGAAATGATAATATATCAATAGCTATTGTACGAGTCATAATCCCACTTTAGAATATTATCATTTAACTTGATTTCTAGTTTCAGAATTATTTACTTTTGCATAATTGGCAATACTTAGTAAAATATTTATAATTATATATAGACGGAACAAAACGGTACCTTACTAGTATAATGTATCTAATCGTTTATATATTAAAAAAAGCTTTCTTTTATTAACTCGATTTCTCATAATTTCTTTATTGTACTACAAGAAGCATATAAAATATCCATTACAAACTAAATGTTTCAACACTAGCAATAATTCTGTTAATACGTCACTGAACTAAAATTTCTTTATACTTATCTTCTCTCGAATTTTTGTCGAAGCGATTTCCACATCGCATTTTTTTTTATGTATAGCTAAGCATTTAGATGGCTTATATTTTTAGTTAAACATTACCAATTGTAGGCAATCTTCGACACTTAGAAAGTCGTTTGACAAGATGCAACTAATTTTAGTGATTTTTAGTTAAGAAAGTTTTCGAACAATTAATGATTAAGATTAATTTGAATAAGAGAACATAACTTTCTTATTTATTGATGTAGTTTTGTAAACTTTTCAATTTTTGTAACTTATTAAGTTGTATTGGCAGCATCAAGGTGAATAAAATTTCATCATAAAAAAATCTTATAATCAATAATATTAATACGATTTATAACTTATTACAATAAGTTTGTAATTAAAAAACGACGTAAATCCAGAAGCTGGTATATATCACATTGTACTTTATAAAAGTGGAGTATAGCGTACGAAATAAAAAAGCATAATTATTATCTTTGTATTCAATGTCAATGGTTTGGACATATAATAAAATATAAACATACCACTATTAAATTGCGGGTTTACTGTCCCATCATGACGTGTAACATACACTTGTTGCTTTTGGCCTTTTGATATAGAATTTGTACTTCTAATAATAAACCTGGTTATAATCTTTACAAAACCGCAAACCCTCATCAGTGAATAAAATATGAGACTGTGAAGTAATGCTATTTTCATGTTGTTCGCTGTAATATAAACTGAACTATAGTGAAATTATTTCTAGGAAGTTTTGAGTTTTGAATTAGAAATACAGCTTGAACGAATTAATTAGAGGACGTCTAGTAGTTCGAATGCTACCATAATTCATTTTTTTTTTTCATTCTTTTAAGCTTACTGCACTTCTTTTCGACATAAAATTAACTTTTTTGTTTTGTTTACATAATTTTTGTAAAAGCGGTACAAAATTCTTGTTTCACATATTAACATGTAGATAAATGTTTTATATCTCGTTAGAATATCTTTATCTACTTTTTTGTCTGTAACTTTGTTTTTCTGTAAGTGGTTTTCTGTCCCTTGAGAATGACTTTTATTAGTGTTATAGAACGATACTAAAAACTTTTATTAGTATGATAATATTTTCAAAAAGAACTAATATAAGAGAAAAATATAAGAAACTAAAGAAATATTTTTTAAATATCATATTGAAGCACGAGAAGTCACGACACTACTATGTAACTGTTAGGTAATTTAAAAACTCAATGTACACAATCTAAACAAGAAAAAAACTTAAAATCATAACCCGACTACGTAAAACTTTTGATAATAATTTATAGAGCCCATGTCACCACGACATTCAAATCGGTTCAGTATTTTAAGTGCTACGGTGGAATATGCAAATATAGCTTCACCGTAGTCGAATAAGTCTCAACGGAGGCCAACCAACTACGCAGGAGATTTATAATGTACAAGTGTGTGCACTAACACAGGTGCACTCTCTGTGCCCTTTGTCTTATAATCCGATGGGACGGTTAACTGACACCATCGGGGAGTAATCAGGTGCAGGACTGACATCTACGTTACGCGCTCTCTGAGGCACGTTGTTCAGATCCCACCTTCCAAACTCCGATGTGATTATAAGCGTTTATATAATCAGAAAAAACTCAAATACTTTTGGCTCGGCACGGGAGTAGAAGCCCGTAGTCGAGTAAAATAAAAGAGAATCTACGTAATTACAAACTGCTTATTCTACTTCTTAGAACAAAATGCAAAAGGGCAAAGCCACTACATCAATTACAATACGTCTGACACTAAATCGCGTTCCGCGAACAAGGTTTTGTATCCAAACTTTAGCAATTACGTTAGTTAGGATTTAAAGTTAAGTTGCTAACTTTCAAAACGGGACGGATGGTTACCGTTGAATTGTATCAAGGAGTAAGTTGGAATGTGCATGTGCGGTGAGCTCTACGTCTAGAGCTGACCAGTATTAATTGCACTGAACAATGGGATTGTATAAATCTTTATTAAAATAAAACTTGCTGTGTTTTGGTTTTCTTTTGAATTTATTATGTATACCCATACCGGGTATATATATCACAGTTTTACAGATTTAATGATAACACTTTAGAGGTTCAGCTTAGAACTATTATATATTATTTACATGCACATTGTTCATTTTTTCATATAAAATCTTGTTTCTTATTGTATGAGACATATTTGAGTCAAAATATTACATATGTTTTTCCTTTATTGTCTTGGAACTTAACTGATGGGTACAGTACTGATTCTGATCTATTTAAATACAATATTGTAATAGCACACTTGAATGAAGGTGCTGTTGTAAAGTCAAAAATTTTAAGAAAACTAGCAAGTTTATACTTATTTATAATTTTCATTGAAGCATTAATTTTCTCCTCCTTGATTTTTTTTGGCAATAAGGCCGCCCTTTGTACACTCCGTCTTACATTTTATGTACTCTCTTCTAACTGTAATATTATAGTGTGCAAATAAAGAGTTTTCTATCTATCTATCTAATTTTAAAGTACCTCAATTTCCAATATAATACAAGTATTCGTGAAATAAAAATCTTACAATAATACCTCATCAATAAATCGAGAGCAAACATACACTAAGTACTTTTTAAGTTAAAAAAAATTTAATCAACTACTTTCGTCTATGATTTCCTTCGATTATAATGCTAAAACATTCAAGAGTAAAGCAAGTCGATTTCTCCTAAATATAACATTTCTACTGTTCATTCGATGTTAATTCTAATAAAAAATAATAACTTACCTAATTCATGACAAGTAGAACTTCTAACTTACTTATAACATAAGTTTACCCGCAAGGAATCCAAGTAATTGCATCAGATGTACACAATAATTAGTTTATGTCAATTATAACAAGCCTACATAAATTATACAAGGCGATTATCATAAAACATCGAGGTTGACCTCAGGGAATGACCCGCAGTCAAAGGGAAGCTTTACCTTGTATTGTGTGAAATGGTGCAAAGAATTGCGTAAGCGAGAACTGTTTATAAGTTTCAATATTTGTTTGCGCTCATAGCCTAGTTGCACTCGCTGATTAGAAACAATCACCGAGGGTAAGCAACGACGGCGTGGTCAGAACCTGGATGGGTGACCGCTGGTGGCATGTTACCATGAGCGTCTCCATGATTCGGAGGTCACGTTAAGCAGTCGGTCCCGGTTGTTATCATAGGATAACAGTCGTGAAGATTTACGTAGCCAAAATGTAGTCTTGCCAGTCTCCAACCCGGACTTGCCCAGCGTGGGGGCGTATGGCCTTGACCCCCTCTTGAGAGGAGACCCGAGCCCAGCAGTAGGATATTATGGGTTGTTGATGATTTGTTTCCTTAAATACCCTGTATTAAACTATTCATTTACATATACAGATACACACATTAAAAAACCATAGGTATTCATTGTAACTATACTTTTTTTCTATTCTCGACTGTATTTATTTTTAAATTATACATGATGATATACCAATACCAAAATGTTAATGGGTATCGTGTTTAGTCAGAAATATGTTTGTCGTATTTCAACAAAAAAAAAAATCACCAAGTAATCAAAAAAAACTACACATAAAAACTGTAGTTCTGCAAATTCTTTGTTTTTCATTGAGTGCGGTTACCACGGAGTCAAACCTTCAGGTTCTACAGGGGACTCAAAAGTCGAAATACGCTTAGCGCCAGGCAACGGTAGGCAATTACCATCAAGTTAACTATCTGATCATTTAGCCTCCTATACAATAAAAAAGAATAAAAGTATCAGAATCCGCTATACTCAACTCAATGGAAGTAACAATACTCGCCGTCGCTTCTAGCTTGCGTATCAACACAAAACCTATTACATATATAGATATACTTGTATTGTCTCCAAGGAGTCTTCTCTTAAATTAGTTCTGTGCTGACGAGACGAATGTTTTTGCTGCTCATACAAGGCGTGTTTTTGTTTACTATATGCAAAATACATAAACTTGTATTTTAGTATGTTGCAAAAGATCCTTTGGGACTACTTGGATCAAAACACACAATCACACACGTAATATACATAACAATAAATATTACGATAAGCTGCTAGCGGCACGGAAACAAGGAATGAGTAGTTATTATTATAAACGAAATGCTCTTAGAGATGGTATTCATAATCTGGGCTTCGTATTATAAAATATTTTTATTATATAAGTCTGATGACAAATCCCTCCGACCCAAAATAATTTAACACGTGGTTCAATATTAAATCACATTTTAGTCTTACTAAACTGAAAGATCCTTATTATGATCAATGTTAAGTACACAGTTTTTCGATGTCTTATTTCTATTAGCTTCAGTTTCACGTAATTGCAAGCCCTGGCCAGCCGTAGCTTTCATTGAATTATCGGTATACAGAAGATCTAAAATCAACACTTGAACGCACACACGTTGATCTACCACTAAACCCCGGTCGACCAGCAAAACAAATGACGCAAATGGAGCTGTATTAACCTCACAAAAAATCATTTTTTGTATTTTTTTAATGTACCCAAGCGGACATTACATTGGACTTCTTAAAGAATCGTTCATTGCTAAAGCTTATTTACTAAAAAAATGTTTCGAATTATAAAACAATTTGTGGAAAGGACGTCAAGAAACAATCAAAACGTTAACAAATTACATTTTGTGTGACTGACATTATCTATTACAACGACAACCTCTATAATGTTATTTTGAACTCGGAAACCATTTTATACATCCCTATAGGAAGAAATTTACTATTACAATTATTAAATAATAATATTAAAAAATAAACTACTTACAACGATGTTAGAAGAATCAGAAATATCTTTCACGCTCCATTGCGTCATTGGTCAATAAGAAAATACAGCTTATCATAGTCAACAGTACATAATAAACAGTACATCTGAAAGTATGCCTCTTCTTAGAAATAAGGTGTTGGCGCACCATAAATAAAGTTTATTACAGAAGAAATGTATTATAAGTAGAAGCAAAATTTATAATATTAATTATAAATCAGATTGCGACCAACATTCTGTCCAACAACCTTTCTAAGTAAATTTTATGACAAGATGTTGTTTAGTAAAATATATAAAAGTCAATGTGGGAGTCAGAAGTACTTTGGAGATCTGGTTTTTAAATAATTATTGTTAAAATCTTTCTCATTTTTAAAGTGTATTCATCAAAACGAAGAAGAAGAGAAGAAGAAGAGCTCTTCCAATTGGTCCCCCCTCTCCCTTTCTCTATAGAACAAGACGTGCCAGCCTTGGAAGTCACCGCTTTAAAATGGAAGACATACGTTCTCGTACTTATCGCTTCGGTGCTTCCTTCCTGTGCCGAGCGGTCAAAACCTTGCACTCACTACCAGCGCCCGTGATTCCTTCCCACTATGATCCCCCGGGATCCTTTAAGTGGGGCGTGAAATAGCATTTCACCAGGCCGCCATAGTGTGGGTCACCATGCTGCATTGTTCTTTTTCGCATTGAACTCTGCCACCAAAAAGTACTACGAGTAACATCTATGTATTTCCCATAAAACGATGGGCAAGTGTCACCTTTTTTTCCTTCCTTTTCCTTCTTGTGCGGAAATCCTCTCGGGTACCACCGACTGGTGTCCGATGTGTCACCTGGCATGTTTCTGTTCATGAACAAAACTATGAATATTTAGAATGATAATAAAAACCTCACAAATCTCACGAAAGGCGTCTGTCTCTGAAAAGTCTGATCTCAAATTAAGTAGAGTTTGTATTATTTTAACCTGGATGCTAATAAATTACACAGATCTAGACATGTACAAACAATCGAACCCGTCACAAAAAAATCTGTCAAACTCACTACCTTTTTGTTCATCCGCAAGCAAACGGCTCAACTATTTTTACTCCATCAGCGCTCAAACAAAATCACACAAGCTAATATAAATAAAATGTTAACCCCCTATGCAAGTATTTAATCGAGTAATCAAATGCCAAAATTGCCATACATCGTTTTGAAAAAGAGCTGATACTATTAAACTGCCGGACCGATATTAACCAAACATGGCTAAGAACCACCGCATAAAAATGTTATTTTTGTGAAAAAAAAATGCATTGATATCAGTCCATCCGTTTGAGAGCTGCGGTGCCACACACAGAGACAGACAGATACACACACAGAGACAGAAATCGACGTCAAACTATGACACCCCTCTTTTTGCGTTGGGCGTTAAAAATATATATGTATCAGTCATACATGTGTCAGTCATGACATGCGTACTGTGCAAAATCTGCTGAAAGAAAACGACCCGGAAACTTTTAACGTGTATATAGAAGGAGCTAATCTAAAAAAACTAGGAATGTAAAGTATTATTTCTTTCGCAATGTGTACCATTAGCGACTTCTGCTGATAACGTACTTGAAGAAAAATTAGCTTATTAAGTATTTATTAGGAAATTCAGACCCTATTATCCTCGGATATTATATTTCTATTTCTGTCTTGAAAACATAAATATGTTCCTCTTAGTTGTTAGCGTACTTATATTATTTGATAAAAGTATTTTGTCACTCTTAGTAAAGAAAAAAACATTTAGTGTGGGCGGTCAATGGCCTATAAGGTTTGGTGCCGACAGCCACGCAAGAGGGTGACTTTTCATTAGTAGTTGAAAAGTATTAAGTCAAACGTTGACCACGACTCGAATAAAAGAAAACTCAAATATGAACCACACATTATGATGTATTTATCATTGCTTGTTTATGTCCACTGCTGAACATAGGCATGTCCCAAGGTACCATGTTTGGGTACCATCTAAACCGATCTTGTGCACTTCGCAACCATTCGATCTCAGCCACTAACAGGTTTGTCGTCCGCAGGGAACTTTACACTACTTTTCCGTAATCTCAGTCTCTTCTCTAACGCATGTAGGCACCAGCGACCATTAGTCCGTCTGGAGACATAACAAACTTCGGTTCCTTATTTTACTCAACCTCAATCTATCGACTAACTTTTAGCACAAAATTGCATAAGCTTAATTCGGCTCACTCAACTTACTCTGTCCTTCCTAGAAACATATTTCTTTTTGGAATAGGAAATGCTAACTTATACTTAAAATATACGCACATACCGAATATAAGAAAGGTTCGCCGATACAAGACGTACGTTCCGACTTAGGTGTATTTATGCTTGCCCGAATTTATTTAAATATTCAGGCGTGAATATCGTTAACATGTTATTTTTTTTAGGAATGTTTTGTTATGATATCAGTAAACATTACATACCTACAGAGATAAAGACGTATGGAGGACGTGTTCCGTATGAAAATTTCCTTGTTAATTTAAATAATTAAATCAGTACGTTTATTGCTAATGAGTAATATTACTGCGTTTAACATATTTCACACAATCGAGTGAAATATGTATGTTAAACGTAGTATTATCGCATTGAAAAAAAATTCTTTCACAGTTTTCATGTATAATATGTATTTCGTCATCATATTCCTAGCCTTTGTTATTCCCAAATTTTGGTGTCGGCTACTAGTTCAACCAGTTTTACCTGAATATCAGTTTTTACATGGAGCGACTGTCATCGGACCTGAGGGTGAACTGACTTCCCAATAACGGTTGCTGTTGAACCGCAAAATGAATAAACGATAGTTTTCTTTAAATGTCGATAGAGGGCGTTGCGCATTCTTTCTGAATCGCGATATTGTTGTCGTCAGCCCAGTATTATAAAAGAACCAGGGACCAGCTCAGAAAAACAATACAATATTTTAGAACCAGTGACAAGTTGTAGTTTTATTCACTNACCACCCCCGTGAAGAGGCACTTGTCTAGTACCCATAACACAAGCTCTGCTTAGTTTGAGTTAAGATGGCATTATGTGTAAGATGTCCGGAATATTTATTATTTACTTATTATTGAAAGGTGTTTTTATGCAGAAAGAAAATACAATCCAGTTCTTGATTGTTAATAAAACTGATTGGATTTTTATCCATCACGTTTATATATTCTAGATGGGATAGGTATAGCCTATCCTCATTTAGCCTATTATTGGTTTGTGATTAAGGATCATATACTGTAGTAGAGGTAATGACTTTAAATATATTGTGAAAAAGATAAAAAATAATGTAACTGGGAGTAATTTATCAATACTATGTATGTATATAGAAATATATACATGTGCCTGATGGGAAAACAGACTTGTCCTTTAATGCGTGTGTCTCTGTCTACTTCTTCGGGGATTAAAGACGTTTGCATAGTATAATATCTATACGTATGTACGTCCAAATCAATCTGTCGCCGTCCACTGCTCTTTTTTATGGATAAGTGGGCTAACAAGATGACCTCTCGCCTAATGGTAATCGATTACCGCGACCTTTGGGTACTCGCAACACCTAAGGCATCAAAAGTGTATTGCCGGTCTTTGTTGGGTAGGGAGGGGGATAAGGGGCTTTGATGGGATATGAGCCAGCGGTATCCTCACTCACTCGGTGAAACACGGCGCAGGCGCTGTTTCACACCGGTTTTTTGTGAGACCGTGGAATCACTCCGGCCGAGGCTCTCTAGTTCTGGCCTGCTCTGGCTGGCTTTCCCACGATAGAAAAGTGAAGTGAAGGTGTCAATCAAGGATCGCCAACTATCCCGGTAGCAACATTTTTCTAAATCCTGACACAACGAAGAGCGCTCTACACTACGCTGACTCATTCTATTCCATTTCGGCTCCAGCATCCATTGGTTCGTCTGCAGACATGACCGGCTCACTTCCACTTTAGAGTACTGATTATCTGTACGATGACGTTTACTATGTATTTACATACATAAAAATGTTATATTTTTAATATCATTACATTTTTACTATTAAATTAAACCGATTCACTTAATAACTGATAATAATCTATATATAAAAGAGGAAGGTGGCTGACTGACTAAAATACCCAGAGATCAACGCAAAGCCCAAACCGCTGAACCTAGAATCCTGAATTTTTGCATGTAGGTTCTTTAAACAAGGCGAGTGCGCATTCATTAAGGAATTTTAAAAATACCACCCCTAATGGGGTAAAATTGCGAATGAAAATATCAACTTCTACGCTAACGAAGCCGCGCGCAAAAGTTAGTTCTATATAATTCAAGCCAAATCGGGGATAATGAACGACTTATCAAATTTGTATTCACAATATTAAACGACTTAATTGAGTAGTTCCTGTATTAAGTTTATAACCCTATAATAATTAAACAAAATTCAATAAATATTCAATAGTCCCGGTCGAATTCTGATAAACAAGATTTAGTGGCTCTGCACATTCCTTTTATGGATGTTTCGTATCAGTATTATATGCAATTACAACGTGCGAGAGAGACGCACTTACATAATAAAAGAAGAAAGCGCTACATGCAATTAATTATTCAAAAGAGGCCCTCGATCGTTGAAATACGTACCCCAATTAATCTTATATTCATTGACTTCGGCAAATTGACACAGATTAGTAAAATCCCCTTACAGATTCAAATTCAATGTGTTTACTTTGAAACTGTTACTTTATATTTTTTCTTCATTTTATATTCTATGACTTTTATTTATTTAACTTCACTTGGTACTTACAAGGGTTCTGGATCTCTAATGGCAGTTGCTTAGCGCAAAAAAACCAGCTAAGTGAGAGGTGGACTAATGCACCGTTGGTTTCGTACAAACCTGTAATTTCGCTATTTTTCCTTTAGGCGTGGTATAAGACGTTGCTTTATATCAATTTAAAGATGAAAATAAGTAGTATCTTCTGATAGGCTTTCTTTATCTTTTTTCTGTATCTTTTGATTACGTTGGCTTAAATAGTAGACAGTAGACCTGAGTACTTGATATGAATTTCAACTTAACACCTCTACGCGTGCCTGAGTAAAAAGGTTTTGACAAACAGAAGGACAATAAAGTGATTCTATATTTTCCCTTTTTTTCTTCAAATTCATTGATCGAAATTAGTTGAGCCCATGAACCTAGTTAAGAAAGGATCGTAGGATTACCGTGATCATGATGATTTTATTGATGATTTTAAATTAAAAAATAGTTTTTGATGATGTTTAAAACGTCACCGCCTACCCCTTCAGGTGAATAGGCTGAGTTTGTGTAAATAAAACTTTATCTGTCGATACTTCGTTTCTCTTTTTTGCATATTTTTTATGGAACAGGGGGCAAACGAGTAGACATATCGCCTGATGGTAAGCGATTACCGCCGCACTTGGACACCCGCAACATCAGAGAGATGGGAAGGAGGATGAGGGGAGGGGTTGGGCTATAGGCCTCCGGTATGCTCACTCACTCGGCGAAACACAGCGCAAGTATTGTTTCACACCGGTTATCGAAATATATCTAAATTTAATTTTAGATAGTAATATTATCAATATGGGTTAAGAAATGCAATACCAATTTTATCAATATGTAAGTTAATATGTAAGTATTATTGTACACAAAATATACTAGCATTTTGCAATTGTAATATTTTATTGAGAATGGTTAATTCAACGTAATTGAAAATTAATTTAAATATTTAAAAAAAATCACTTTTAAATTCACTTTGTTAAGTTTTCAAAGTGAATACTAATGGCAACAACAGAGGCATTGCTATTATGATTACTTATACGTAATATTATGGAATCACAACCAACATAAATCAGTGTAACATAATTTTCTTAGAATTTTACAACGAAATAAAATGTAATATAATATTATCAACAGATTTTATTACAGTGACATCTACCGAATCTTACACTAATCAAAATGAGGAAAAAAAGTTTTTCGTATTAGGTGTTCAGTTTGAGCTAGTACTGGTAGAGGGTGTCTTACAGGTTTCTGGTAAGTTAACAATAGGTGGAGCTACTAAGTTAGTTAACTAGATGATAAAAATAAAAGCAAAAGAATTCAAGGAGAATGACACAGCAATAATAAAATGAGAAAATATTATACATCATCACAATAGGACTTAAATAGCCTTTAATAGTTTACTGTTGGACAAATTAAGTCTCTTCTTAGAAAATATATTTTGGACTACTTTAGCACCGCGAAACATCTTTTTCTTTTGATGATGATATGGATACAGGATCAGCAATTTCTGCCGATGTCAAGTATTTTAGATCTTTAAATCTTAAGTCTTAGAGTATTCAGGCGCAGTTAATGTTAAAAAATAAAACGATGTGGATAAAAAGTAATCTCCGAAATAAGGTCTATCTAGGATATTTACTCTAAAAAAACATCATAGCAAATGGATGCAACTGTGGTTGCCCAAGAGGGATGCTTGACAAAAGATCGTTTTTTGTTTTTTTTTGAAAGACGGTCCTCATCTCATCTCATCCAAATTTTTATTGTTTTTTATCATCATATTCATCACGAAGAAGACTTAAGATTCAAAGACATTCAATACTTTACATTGGCAAAAATAGTTGATTAGTATCTCTACTAGTGTAATGGCAACCAGTAGTGTACTGTACTCTACTAGTTGCCATTTCATCAAAAGAAGAAGGGATGCTTGACGCTCTTTGGGGGATGCCAGATAAGTTATTTAGTATAGGGCTTGTGTTAAGTTTAACTTCTCTTTGAACTGCTGTTTTCCTATGTATTGCGTCCCCTTAGTTACCTCCTACGAAAAGAGATGGTGTTACTACGTATCCTAATCTACCACCATACAAGCAATTAATTTTATATGTACTAAATCATTGGCCTCGTAAATTAAGATTATTGACAAGAATATAGATCATATTGTTATCAATGTTGAAGCTTAGTTACAGGCAGTTTTGCAATTTGATTTAAAATAACATCGACATCATGTGGAGAAAATTATTTTAGGGTAGGGTAGATATTGTATATATTTATGTATTTATTTGACTGTATTAATGTGTAATACTAAATCTTTTATTGTTATTACTTATCTAAATTGAATGATTTCCTTTACTTATTTATTTTTTCACACCAAATTACCCATCAATTCGAATTTCTACAGTCAATTTGTCCATCTAAAGGTTGCCTGGAAGAAATTGCTTTTTAGCGATAAGGCCGCCATTTGTACACGGTCGTTAATATGTTATGCTCCTGAATGTAAACTGTTTTAACTGGTGTACAATAAAGTTTATTCTATTTTATTAATGGACAAAACTTACTTCCATTAACAATACATCATACATAAAACGTAATAGGTAACAAAAATTTATTTTCTTGAACGTATTCGGCAAGTCTAAATCGAACCATTTCACTCAAAACCTCGACTGCTACTAACGAAGTTTATCTAAATCACCGCCACTCTTTGTAGTTAGAGCAACCGAAGCTGTTGAACATCAAAAGTTTATGGGATAAAATTATGCAAATTGATATAGAGTACACAACTTTTGAACGACATCATAAAAAGATAGTGCATCTTAAGAAATAAATTCTAGAAAGAAAGTATCTTTTCTTATTTAGATATCAACTTTACTTTATTAAGACATTTACTTTTGAAAAGCAAGCAAATATGATTTGTAAGCCATTTGATTATTTACCAAAGCGAGCTCACAGAACTCCGACTCCTTTAAAATACTGCAGTTGAAGTTAAGCTTTTCTATTTGCAAAATTTTTATTTTTTGCTTGTTCTCCGTCTTTTCCTTAATCTAATTTTTCATTATCCTGTCCGAAAATAATGATATCGCATAGGAGTTTCAGCATAAAATGGACGACCAGCTGTAAAAGAAACTAGGCATTTGAAATCTCACAGATTTAGTGAACAAAAAGTATGCTTATACACTATTTTTATTTCTAGATGCATTTAATGTAAAATACATAGATCGTATATGTACTTATAGTCATATAAACTTGGAGTATCTGCCTATATATTTTATTTAATTACAAGCTGAGCCCCGAGGTGTTGCCCGCAGTATAAAGCTATTGTAGCCTATGTGTTATAATGATGTATAAGATAAAATATATTATTGTAAATTTTCATTAAAACCCATTCAGTAGTTCTTACGTGACCGAGTAACGAACATCAATCCGTACTTACAAAATTTCGCGTTTATAATATTAGTAGAATATCACCACTAGCGAAACCCTGTGGTGTAACCAACGCTGTGCGGTGAAGCTTGTCTAAGAAAAAGGCGCCTTAGTAACACAGTATATCATGAGCTATCTACCAGTGACATTTTCGTCAAATCTATCGATACGTTCCAGAGATTAGAAGTTAGACGGAATAAACAGACAGACAAACACTTTAAAAATTCCTTTTTGTTGTACGTACTGGGTAAACTTTAATTTACATTTAATGCTATTTGTTGAAAATCTGTTATTTTGAAATTAAGAACAGACTCTTTAATTTTATGTATTTGTATAGATGTATAGAATTACTCTTAGCGGTTAATAAAACTCGTGAAGATGTTATAGAGATACTTCTATCACTTTTGAGTTTGATGGGTACAATTAAAACTAAATCAGTACATTATAATAATCTAAAGAAAAACATCCTTTACCTGCATTATACCGCTTAAGCATAATATAAGTTTAGATATATTATAGTAAGCAGGTTTAGAGGGTGGTTGGTAGTTCGTCTTAGGGCTTAAGTAGGACTAGACTGTATTCTGATATTCAAACACAGCGATTTAAAGCTTAGTATTCTGTAATACTAAGCTTTAAATCGCTGTGTGAGTTAACATTATATTGTATTTTTTTCATGGAATAACGGGCAAACGAGCAGACATATCACACCTGATTAGTGAGCGATTGCCGCCGCCCATGGACACCCGCAACATCAGAGGCGTCAAAAGTGCGTTGCTGGATGTGGAGGAACATGTAACATGTACCTCCAACACAAAGGGAGGATCCTCCGACCAGGCGAGGTGATCATGCCTGGCAGGCCACTGCCCAACGGTTGATGTTGGGAAGTTGTATATATGTTAATGGGCGCGAGAACTTCTATTGCGCGATTTAGGATTGGTAGTTTCTAAGTTTTCTTCGTTGCTCCGTAGTTCGATGTTTCTTTTGTAGATGGCGCTGTCATATATTTTTATGTTGGCGCTGTATGTGGAAGTCGCCACACTGGACTTTGGGGGATAAGGATGGGAATGGGGGAGGGTTTGGGGCAAAAGCTTCCGGTTTCCTCACTCACTTGATTTTCTCTGAGGCCGTAGTATCACTCCGGTCGAGCTGGCCCATTCATGCCAAAGCGTGGTCCAAAATATTCACGTTCACGTAACAAATCTAAGTCAGATCCAATCAAAACCACTGAAATACTTACTTTGAAGGATATCTAGATAATCATGAGTCAGTGTAATACTAAAGAATATCCCAATGTTTATATAGCCGCTTCAAAAGTCTTAATAATATCTGTTTACTTTATCAATTAACTGAACATATTCCTATTGATTATCAATTAATTAAGCGATTTTAAATTAATTGCATAATATATTGCAAACGGCTGTGATTTAAAAAAAAAGACAATCCCCACATTA
This sequence comes from Hyphantria cunea, assembly GCA_003709505.1. Lineage (NCBI taxonomy): Eukaryota > Metazoa > Arthropoda > Insecta > Lepidoptera > Erebidae > Hyphantria > Hyphantria cunea. The sequence goes on from PKRV01000249.1 coordinate 389,761, forward strand.
GCATTAAAATATTCTTGTCGAGGGGGACTTAACCAACTTATATGAAATTGGCACAAAAACACCCAGACTGAGAACCACGTCACTCAGTGCTGTAGATTGGTGACCGCTTAAATCACTAAGCCAACGGAGTGGTTGAATTATCCAAACCAAATACGCGTTAAGTATGCAAATTAAGTATAATTAGTATTAGTAGATAAGTAAGTATAATTTTTTTAATAATTGAAGCTATTACCATGTATTTTTATGTATGGGCCCGCCAAAGTAACTACTCTGCCTGATGGGAAGCAGAAGTAGAATCCAAGAGTGGTAGTCATCATACTAATTGCGAATACAGAGAATACAACAATCCTGCTGCATCATGGGATCACCGGTCTCTCACCCAACGAAAAACGGCAGCACGCCTGCTGTCATTTTAAGTTGATCTTCTAGGGTAGTACCGCCCGGTTAAACCGTTCGTGCTGAAATAAGCGTGGCTCTAAAAACCGTGGTACCGATAAATTTTCTTTTAAGTAGATATGTTCCAAGAGATTGATTAGCTTTCACTTTAATGAAGAATATTTCCAGAACGAGTTCATGATGGATCATGTTTGCTTTTTTGATTACAACCAAACTTTTTACTTCCTTGTCTAAATTCCCTTATCTGTTTTTATAATTCAGCGGGTCCTGTTCACTGGGTTGTTTAGAGCTGATGTGGGTCGAAAGGGTCATATCCGCAGATTATTCGGTGGTAGATCAATTTCATAATTCATGTCTTAACCGTTGTTACTTTGTCAATGATACATAATGTAGTTTTAGAGAGTTGTAACAACGTTGAACTAAATGACATATTAAAAAATCTGTGTGCAGTTTGTTTGGTATTGATTTTATCATATGTAATGTGCTCAAACGCATCAATCGCATAAACTATAGACGAACTTAGAATCTAATTTGTTTATTCAATTTTATTTTATCACGCGTATCTGATTAAAAGTTAAGAATGGTAAAAATAAAATTTTAGAATGGTAAAAAATATTTAATATTTTTTTTCTTTGAATCAATTATTTTTTCAGGATAAAGATCTTTTAAAAAAATAACACTCATCAATCATAAACAACCCATAATTTCCCACTGCTGGACTCGGGTCTCCTCTTAGGAGAGGTTACAAATAACACTAATTAAAGTGATTTTAAAACAAATGAATAAATTAAGCGCTTTAAAGCTTTTTTTAAGAAAAAATTAAAGTTTTACATTTAAAGCCAAAATAAGGGGTGCATGAACTTAAACATTAAGTGATCACTTATATGGTCTGTCATCAGAACTATTCCAAGTGAAACTTAGCTGTGAAATGAGAGTCTGACTATGAGTCCATTCCATGCACATTTTTATTTCTATCAGTATTTGATAAAGCAAGATTGTTGCAATCATTTTACATGGTGGATTATAAATTGAATCCTTACAACCCATTGTTAAATAAGCACTAACTCAGCATTTGACGGAATAGTTTTTGCCATTCATCACTTTTTTATACTCATAAAGCCTTAAAAACTCAAAAACCATATAACGTGTAATCCCATTGTGGACTATCCACAAAGCGTAATCCCAAAGCCCATCTCACAGATTAGTGAAAGCACATACGTAAGTAAGACTTCATTACCGTTTCAACGCAACTTTTGTGGCGTGTCCCTTATAAGTGTCATGCTGTGGAACTGAAGCAATAAATATTTCACTTCGATGGGTTTACTTTTGTGAACTAGAATTTCGTTAAAGTGGATAAAATACTAAACAACACTATATACATAGTCGCGTCTGTAAAACCGAACGGGAGAACAAAGGCGTAATACAGATCCACATTTTACCAAATATAATTTGGTAATACTCCCGTTATAAGAGAAAATATAGTGCCGTCAACCAACCACTTTATTGTATTAAAGTTAGAAAATTGAGATAGCATATCAAATAAATTAGTAGAAAATCAATGATATTGAGAAAAAAAGGAAAATGACTATTTGTATATTCGAAGGGACAGAGATAAGTCATAATTTTGAAGAAATTCACAAGTTAATAAGTTTATTCAAACTCAGATCTTGAATGCTGTATGAGTTTAATAGAAATCTAGTTCTTAACTTTCAAAAGTCGTGTCAAGTCAAACATTAATACACCTAGCTAGTCGTTCTAGTCACTCATGTAACTATATTGAATATTTTATAAATTTTAATGTAATATAGTGATTGAATTAGAAAATGTTATGTTGTCTTGCTTACTTGAATTTTTTTCAATTTTATTATTTTAGTTAATGTAATGAAAAAACAAATATAGCGAAGAATTTACCTCAATTTTACTATTTCGATATAAAGATTGACTTGCCAAATTTCACTGTTTGTCTCAGTTCGGCTCGGCTCACACACAGGCATTTATCACTGTCATAAAATTGCCCATTAAATACTTGTCGTTCTCAGAAATTTGCCATTGACAAGTAACCCAGCAATTTTTTCTTTCTTTTGTGCAAGTGCATCATAGCAAGTCATCAAAATAAGAAAAAATCACTTCCTCTTTTCCAGCGTGTAAACCAAGATTAATTGATTGTCAGTCAGTAATGACAAGCGTTTGTGATGTAAATTGACATAGACGATTTATCAAAATTATTGCACTTCAATGATTTATTTGGATTATAATAGTATACTTTCAATTCTCAACATGATTTGAACATTATACTGACTCTTTAGATTTTAATAATTTTTTTACATTTTTATTTGCTTCCGTGCTAGTCTGATGTGAATATTAGAGACACAGCATACCTACACAACAATTCTCATTCCCATTTCAATTAAAAAACGTTAATATAGACCTCCGATATTCTCACTAACTCGGTGAAACACAGCGCAAGCGCTGTTTCACACCGGTTTTCTGTGAAGCCGTAAAGTTACTCCGGTTGAGTCGACACATTCATGCCGAAACGCAGCTCTCCCACTGTAAAATCATCTGGCAACAATTTACTAACAGCTTAGTAAATAAAAATTTACTAAAATAGCGATTACGTTTGGCATACAAAACTTTTGTACTAACTGTAACTGTATTCACTCATAACACAACATTATAGAACATTTTTACTAATAACTCTAAAATATTATTTTAAATATGTTAACCAATGTTGAATGTACCGATTAATAATAATACCGAAATAAGGAAAACCATGATCAAATTACGGGACATCCGAGTGCCGGTAATACATCATTCTGATACACATGAATCACCCTTTCCTTTATCCATTTAATTTATGATGTGCAGCGTTGCACGTGATAAATGAGCTCGTATGTAGTTCATGTGTTTTACTCGCTGATATAGACTCGCTGTTGTGTGGAGCATTAGTGCTTATAATGAGAAATGAGGATCATTATGTTATGAAGATTCTGCCTAAATTTAGAAGGAATTTATATTTCAAAGCTTATTTTAAGTAATATCATGATGATGTTGTTCACCTAGTCGATTTTGGCACGTCAGCCAGTCTCAGGTCAAAAAGATCAGCAACAGGACTGCATAGGACATATTAAAGGAGGCACAAACTTAGGAGCACTTTCTGTTCTCGCACGCATTATCCGATGGTCCGTCCAGTTTTCCAACACGACCGAAGAGAGATTAGGCACAGGACCATCGGCTTTAGGTGCTCAACTTAAAAACTCCGAGCTGTTATTAAGCATGTCTATGATCAAAAAAGTCAATAAACTTTTTGTCATGATCTGATGATGCCAGCCGACAGATAAAAAGTATTTGCGTACAGAATGTTAGTCAAGAAAGTTCTTTTTATACGAAGAAATAAATAATCTTATACATATGTAGAGAATTATTGTATACTTTTTATAAATTAGGTTAAAGAACTGTTTATTATATTTAGTTTGTATATATCTGTATTTTTTTTCCTTTAGGTGAAATTGGTGTTAAAGAAACATGTAGTTCTTAAACTTCTTTCCTTTTCTTTTTTAATTTCTTTGCCACTAAACAAAAAAAGCACGTTAGACCATGTTCATTAAAAAGTAAAGAAGTATTGAAACTGCAAAAAGTATTGTGATCAAGCATGTACCTAACCATATACATAACCAATGCAAAGTAATTGTAGGTTATACCGAGGTAGGCTGCCCCGGTGTGAAGTAGGTAAATCGGTCCTTTCGGAGTTCCACACACGCCCTTCGTTTCCTCACGAAGGATATGGAGCGAAAAGCATTTTCAGCGTAAAAAAAAACCGTTTTACCATGGGTGAAAAATAGAAATATTTTAATCTTAATTTCTTAAATAAAAAAAAATGGACAGCAAACTGGTAACAAATAACAAGTAAGTATAATAATAACTTACTCAACAATAACTATCATAGCCTACGAAGCTAACTTAAAGATTCATTATAAAAACTTCTTATCGTAGTAATAAATCTTTCAGAAATAAGATGTCCTTCGCTCTGCTCGCTATAGAGTGTAGAATCGTATTTGGGTATGTAGGGGCATATTTAAACTTTGCTAAAGAGCCTATTTCATGGGGGGTAGTTAATGTAGCCTAAGAAGGTTTCATGATACTAATATTGTAAACCTGAGACTGTCCAGTTAAAGGGGTAAGGTAAGTTAAAGGTGGTCATCGTTCATGTTATAGTTATGTGACTCAAACTACTCCAGAAATTGCTTAGAAACTTTAAGTAATTCTTATAAGCAATATCTATTCGTTACAATTTACGTTTAGTATTGTCAAATTTTCTTTTCATGTTGGACTTGAAATGTTCAAATCTAAACCCCAAATTGTTTGATTGACACTAATAAGCTTAACTCTTTGACGTAAATGGAAAAAAAATTATATTAACGCACCATATGCCTTTGCTTACCCTTTCATGATTCTTCTAACGAGAATGTGTGTAGGCCGCATGCCAAAAGAGATTACCGCTGCTCCTCAGAATTGAATATTGCGACTGAGTACCTAATGTTGATAAGTTATATATTTTAAAATCTAAAAAAAACGCCATTGAACAATTGAAATTGATATTATCCAGTTCAACTTTAAAATAACTTTCGAAAAACGTTTCGAGTTAATCATAATTGATTAAATAAAACCTTTCTCCAAATTCTGATAATATCATGAATGTTGAAGTTGTTGTTTTGGGACAAACTTTTTTCTTTAAATTCTTATTCGATCACCCCAACCGTTTTTAATAAAATCCAATAAAATTTAAGAAGCAAATAATGGCAATATTTTAAGTATTTTAAATTATCTCATTAATCGGGCTTAGTGGGGATGGATAAACATGTAAGATAGTGAGTTTAATGCTGGAATGTAAGTTAGAACTTACCCGTAGAGTTTACGTCTCAAAGTTCCGTGTAAACTTAACTATTCATGTAGACAGCTCAGAAACTCAAAGCATCTTAGGACTTATAACGCACCTTATCATATCTTATAGAAAAGTACGGTAAGCAATTTAAAAACCAATTTATCGTTACTTGGAAAAAATATTATACAACTACAAGTATGTCTTGACCCATAATCACAAACAGATCTTACAGAAGATGCGAAAACTTTTAATAGAAGTATCGCAAAAAATTCGATAAAACATTTTAGGAAAATGAAATCTTTTCACATAAATAGGTTTACTAAGTTTTACCCGCGGCTCCATCCAAATATGCTATGTAGTGTCTTTTATGTGATATTCTGATGTGTTAACTACATTACTGTAAACTTTGATGAAAATCTGTTCAGTACTGTTTGCGTGAAAGACTAGCAAACATCCATACATCTTCATAAACTTTTGGGCTTACAACATTTATAGATTTGGTGTGATATTATTTTTTTATGTAACGGGGATTTAAATTCATAGGTTAACTGATAGTAAGAGCCGATAAAAAACAGAGAAATCATGCTTAACTACTAATTTTCTGTTAGCAAGCTGTGTATCGAAATTTACTTAACCTAATAACTTTAGAAGTACGCCTAACTTTCAGTGACGAAATTATTTCCGAGCTGAAACACATCATTCATGACGCCTATAAACGACTAATCTCTTAATCTTATCTTTTATTATATATATATCTCTCTTGAGAATATTATTATACTATAGTATTTTCGTACAGTCAGCGTGCCCTTGTCTGAAAATTTATGACTCGGAATTCGTCGATTGGAAGCACGTTAAACTCACAGTAGTGGGTAATTGGTAAAGTTTTACGTCACCGTGTTATTAACGATAAGCCTCTCGCTACTTCCTTCCAATGTAGATAATCTACGAAGATGGGTTTTATTAATAGCCTCCTGTAGTCTTAAACCTAAACAACGAGCGATATCTTCTATAACGACGTGATTAAAATACGCTCTAGATAATCTTGAACGAAATAAAATGACTTGCCTCGTGCAAGACATTTACACTCTTTACGGATATTATGGAAAATAAAATCGTAATCGGCCCTTTAATAGTTATAGATAGAACATAATAAACTTTAATGTACACCGATTAATACACATATATTTAAGAGCTAAACATGTACCATGTACAAATAGCGGCCTTATGATGCAGAAATCAACTGTAGAAACACAATTTCATGGGTAGTTTTGGTGTTTAAATAAATAACGAAGAATATAGAGATTTTTATACTCATAAATATAAACATAAACGTATGGAAACATGTGAAATAATGCAATATCCATATCCACAAAGAAATGCAATTGATAAAATATTTTTGAGCAGGTAATACATTAAAAAGATAAGTTAATTAATTATTCCTTTATCATTTTTTAAAAAATAGCCAAAGTCTTAGCACGCGTTATAACTATGGGTAAAGCATTCAGACAGCCTGTACAGTAAAAGACTTTATGTAAAATCTGGTACAATGCGTTTTTACTGCCAGTTTCAGAGATTAGAATGATCTCAAGGATCTTGAATCTGTGTCTATCCACTATAAAGCATGAAAAGAATATGAGCATTCCATCGAAGATGAATTGAGTGCTACTTAAGTGGGTTGCGATATTCATATACATGGTCATATTTGCGTAGTCCAAAGACAAACCTAATGTAAAAGGTTTGAAGGCGCTTAAGTTTCTCGAGTTGCTCCTCCGTGATATTGAGATAACTAACATCAGCATAGTCGACTATAAGAAGAAGAAGGGATTTGACGTAACATGTAAGCTTGGTATATGAATTGTTAGCTTTTATTGTTTTTATTAAATAAATGAATAAAGGAATAAATGATTTGTGCAAGTCCAATTTTAGTTGCCGTTGCAACATTGCAACATGTTGACCCACACTTCAGCGTCTTCTTGAGATGTTTTTGAATCATTCATTCTCCGGTCTCGTACTCACCAACGAAACACGATAACACGAAAGCTATCATTTTAGGTTGGCCTACCTAAAAAAAAATCTCTGTACTGTTCTATACTTGCTCAGGCCAGCCCGTTCGTGCTGAAATAATAGTAGCTCCACTACCCTAAAAATTGTATTTTAATATTAAATCTGTATAAAACATATAATTTTTATATATTTTTTAAAAAAAAATATTAAAACTATCTGTTTATGTGATTGAGTTAAATGAGGTATTAAACGGCAGTAAGTTTTGAATCTATATTAGACACCAATTTTTATTAATGCTAGTTGTGGTTTAAATTTAATACACTTGCACTTTTAAAAAAATGAGAACTTAACTAAATGTGTAATACAAAATAAATATATTCAAAATGACCTATGGTAAAATCGTAAACATAAATTCAATTAAATTAATTCCAAGCTATGTTCAAAACTGTAACATCACATCTAGATAGACTGCTAGTACACCACACTTTGGTCAGATGGCAACAGCAGTTTATATATTCATTTATGTACACCGCTGGTAATTTTGCGGCTCTCGCCAGTTAAACGCCTTAACGACGGCAATATTACGACGTTGCCGACGGCAATAGCAATGATGCTTGTGGAAAACTGAAAATTTAAATATTAACATTCGTGGAGAATGTTGTAACATGCCATGGCTTCATAAACTTTGTGTATACTTTACATAAAATCAATTTATTAGATGCAATTTTATGAAAAACTAGTAGAGCTTCGCGGTGTTACCCGCAGTGTAACATCAACCGCAGGCAACGCCGTGGATTGAAGCTAGTCTAAAAAAGTTTTTTGTGTATGATGTAGGGGGCAGACCAGCAGACGTATCGCCTGATGATAAACGATTACCGCTGCCCATGGACACCAAAGGCGTGACAAGTACGTAGCTAGCTTTTTGAGAAGGAGTACGCTCGAGGAGTACGTAAGAGTAAGTAGCCTAAGTTACTCCTTATACCAGAAGCTATCTGCCAGTGCAGTCCCGTCAAAATCAGTCCAGTCGTTTTAGAGACTATCCGGAATAAACAGACAGACAGCCGGACAGACAGATAGTCAAAAGTTATAAGAAATATAATATTGGTGTATATACCGTGAATTTAAACTTGTGCATTTAGTATGAAGTGGCTATTTTAATATTAGAAAGAGACACACAAATTTTATTTATTTGGATAGATAAGACCAAAGCATCTCAATAATTAATCACCAATGAAAGTTGGTAACTTTAACTGTAAAATCTACCATTTGTAAAATTAATAATATCTCCTAGGATAGTTTCAAATTGAATGCATTTTCATTATTTTCCAACTCGACCAACTAATTGGTTTAAAATTAATTCACTGACCCCGCAGAAAATTATTCAAATGAAATTTATTATACGGTTCAATAAATGTGGCATTTATTTCTTGGTGGTTGGCAATTTTCTTGAATAAATCTTTACGTAGCGAGCAAATCTGTTAACACAGAATATAGATATGTCAACTTCTTCACTAGGTCGGTTTTGGAACAAACTTAAAGATGTTATACAAATGGGTTTCTTGGATGATGTAAAAAAAATACGTGTAGCACTCGGGGACTGCCGCGGTAAAGCTATTGCATAGCGCTTTTTATGATAAATACCTATACACCTATATACTTTCTCACCAGCAGCTGCTTACGTATTCGTCCGATTTCGGAGCAGCTCGTCTCGATCCCTGTGAGCTTCATACAGTCAATACGCATACGTCTAGTCGCACGCACACAAACACCGTGCCGAAGCCTGCCGAATCGAAACAACGTTACACGAATGCACGGCTTCAACGCCGCACCGCTGTGCCGGTCAGAGTGCTAGCACACCCCCGTGTTAGGTTTATTTTCGTTACGGAATTTCTTGATATGGTCGCCGCGCTCAAAGCCCGCGATAAAAGCTATGCAATTAAAATGTGACGCCAAATTTGAGACATCATTGGTACTAGTATCTTGATTAATCCAATGCCAATGAAAAATTGGATAGTGACCTGACAGATCAATAACATACAAAAAGCACAACTATAAGACTTGTTAAACACATACTCACCAAACAAAATTATGTAATATTTTTTTCAATCGCAGGGGTTTTAAATACATTTATGAAACATACACAAAGCACATCTCACTACCCACCTGTGTAATCAATATAATAAATATAACTTCACAATTTATTGTGTTTCCAGGAATTAAGCCCGATTCCCAGTTTTGAAAAACTAAAACAATAATAAAACAACAAAAACCCAATAATGGTATCTAAATTTTTTATTTACTATTTCATAATTTATTACACTTTAATGGAAAGTTCAAACTCTTCTTAGTCGATTCTAAGGTTATATGTTTATTATCCGTACATAGCATATAATACCTTTACTGTAATATACTTTAAAGCTGTACAACTAATTTAATCCCCTGCGCTATTGCATAACTAATTACTACAACTTTCGTTAATGCGTTAACTTTGCCATAAGTTTCCGTGCAATATGTTCCATGAATGGGTACGGCAAAGAATTTAATATTTAACGTACATAATTGACTTTTGTTATTGAAATTTTCTCATTTTATAGAATAATTTTATATTTCCTATAAATTGCAATAAAATATATGTAATTTAGAGATAAAATAAACTGTCAAAATTTTATTGTGTGTTGAATGCTTATAACTTGGCTCGATAGATGTCGTACTAAGTTTAGTTATCAGCCCAGATATACGAAAAAAAGGAAATGTTTTTCTTGAATATGCTTTTTACATGACTGCGAAAGTAGGAGTATTGTGTTTATGGAGTGTATATATGTATATTTTTTTTTTGCATGACCTAGGGCCTAAACGGCTTGTCGTATTTTTATGTGAGTGGTGTCAATAAATTCGTCTGTCGTGGGAGTGACACTGGATACGTCCAAAAAAAATATTATACGCAGTCGAGTTTTCTTTAACGGTTCGTTACTTATTAAATGCTGTATTCTGTGCCAATTTTAGAGTGATAAATACAGTAGTAGTGCAATTGGTGTTTATAGAACAGTGATATAGCACTTAAGTTCATTCATAATTCATTCACACACATCAATGGATACATATACTATCAGATAGTGGAAAATCACTTTGGCTGGTTTTGAATCAGTCGTTAGTTTTAGGTTCTTTTTTTTAATGAAAGAATGTAATAGTTTCTGCATCATAACACCTCAAATATCTGTTACTGCTAATCTTGAAAACGATAAAAATGATATGGGATGGTATAGGCCAACGTATTTTTTTTTGTGTCCTAAGTAAATTGAAACTTAAAAAATGACCAATGAGAGCATATCGCTTATAATCGCATTAAAATTCATATAGTGTGCGTTCATTTGAAAGCCAAGTTTGATGAGGCTCTCTGGGCCTTTTATTTCATCTTACGTCAAGTTCAATTCAATAGTCTGATATTCACCTAAAAACTTGGTGGTAGATAATCAATAGAATCAGGATTAACAAAAAAATTACGACTGGATTACAGGTCACCGAGGATTAATGTAACAGAACAGTTACAATAATCCCCGGTCCATGACGTATAGGTATAGAAAATTTTTTCAGATCACGATACATGTCCTTCGAAATTTTGTATACATACAAGAATATTAAAGATTAAAACTTACACTAATTACTATCATTAATCAGACTATTGCTTTGATCTTTAGTCATTTCTCATACAAGATGAGCAACGCCGCTAAAATGTTCTTAAAGTCAGTAAAAATAAACATAACTTCGATATTTTGCGTGCTGTATATTGCTTCCGAAGTATTTAAGATTAAGTCTCCCTAAGTTCATCCAAGTTGCGTCCATTTACCGTTGAGTGGCAAGTTTTCTACGAATGGCAATATTTGTAAATGGAAATTTTGCTTAGAATAAGTCATCAATTTCTTGGCAAATTCAATAAATTAGTTTACGAACGCTAAGTGAATTGGCAATTACATTAAGGCTGTTGTATAAAGACCAAATATATATATAAGTTACAACCTTAGAAAATGATTGCGGGTCAAATGGTTTCATATAGTTTTCTACTCCACCTTTTCCTTCACGGCCGTAATGAAAAAAAACACATAACTGATTTTGATTGCTATAGGGTGGTAAAAATCAACTCTGCTGTTGATTAATATAATGGACAGAGTGTTTTGATTGAAATGATTTTTTGAGGGAAGTAACGCTAAAATAAAAAAAAATAAAAACCTCCTACGAGTAATTGATAACAATCAATGAGATATTATGTATACCTCCATAGCACATGCAACTTACATACATAAACCGGTAAATGGTTTTTTTTTTACACAAATTGCTGTAGCTCTAATTTATCTAAGTACTTAAAATATTTGGAAATTCATCATGGATACCATGAGCGTATCCGTGGTTCGGAGGTCACGTTAAGCAGTCGGTCCGGGTTGTTATCATAGGATTAAAGTCGTGTAGCTTAGATGGAAGTCTTAGGGCGGCTTAAAAACATCCATCGGCAAGATTCTGTAGCCACGACATTGTCTTGGCAGTCCGCAACCCACAGTCAGGCAGCCTGGGGACGTATGGCCTTCACCCTCTCCTGAGAGTAGACCCAAATCCAGCAGTGGGACATTACGTGTTGTTGATGAATCTTGCCGTACGCTTATTTTGCCAACAGTGGTCACCCATCCAGCTACTGCCCACGCCGTCGTGGCTTACCCTCAGTGTTTACAATCATCGTGTTTATAATGGCAAATGTGTTTAAAATGTTTACATTTTGAAAATGTCAAATTTTAATCCAATAAAACAAAAAACATAGTAAAATATAGTATTATCTCACTGCATCAAAGAAAATACGTTTATTAAAACTATTCTCATCACATCAAGTTGTAGTTTTAAGACAATATTGCCATAATCATGACTTTAGCAGATACTCTGTGAAATTAAAACACATAAAGCGTGCATTCATTCACCTCACGTAAGAATATGAACAAAATTAACTCAATAATCCCTCTAAAAGTTAAAAAATGGAACGATTAAAACTTAAGTTTTAATTTTCACGTTGACAGTTAATTTGAGACTGGCATTTTCAATTGTCCCCGTGGTTAATTCAATTTCAGAAAACTTTTTTCTGTTGTTGACGGTGCGAAGTTGCGTTTTTATCTGCATAGACAATTTGCGACTTTTTGAAAAACTTCTTTAAGATAGGCGTTTTGTTTCCTACGAGGTTTTATTTGTGAAGTTTTGAACGATTCTTTGTTGGAATTTTGTTCTTTACATTTGCCGTTTATTTAGACAATTTATGTTTAATCATGATTTCAAGTTTAGATATATATAAGAAAGGGCTCAACTGAAAGGACTATAAAAGTTTTATTTTAAATTCAGTTAGTTTTTAAAGATATTTTTATTTTATTGTCAATTAACTTATTTAAAGAGGTTAAATTTAATAATAAAATTTTATTCCAAGAATTATTCGAAATTAAAACTATTTTCATTTTCCTCATAAGACGTAATCTATTTAACCTTAACCATGTCTAAAATTATTATAATAACTGATTTGGATAAACAGCATCCGGAGATTTATTAAAGAAAAAGTAAAAGTCCATTAGTACAAGAGTTATTTACTATTGCAACAGCTGATAACTTTCCTCTTGCGAAAGTTTCCATTAAACATACAACAAAGTACAATATTTACAACGCAACGTCTTTGCTAAAAGCCTGTAGAGTGCTCCTTAACGCACACCCAACAATTAGCGAGCCTCTATGCAACGACCTACATCTAAATTTAGAGTTTTTGTAAGCCCATATTCACCCGCATTAGAATATAAACTTAGACACACATTAAATAGTGTTCATTTTTCAAAATGTAGAATAAAATTAAGCTAGATACAGAGAACGTCTCTAAAATAAATTGAATCTTATTCTAAACACGGAAAGTGCATATTACATTGATGACGTTACCGGCACTGTCACGTGTCAAATTAACACTATTTGCTTTTATGTTGTAAACTAGACCTTAAGACGTTTATGTTAAGGTATTCTTCAGTGTTTATTTTGAGAATATTTGTGACCAGAATATTACGTTTAAGTGATGACGAGTGCAGAGGTCAGAGTGGAGTCTCGAACACGAGAGAGAAAGGAAAGTTTTCAACATATGGACCTCGTGAAATGCTGAAAGAAAATTATGTCGTGAATATAATATTTTGATGACTAGCATTTGGGTCAGTCGTTACGACTTCTCCACGGACTGTTATTAAAGATATTTACACACCTATTTGCTCTCACCGCTTGCCATAATAGTAAAATAGTTAGTTTAAGGGGTACTCAGTATGGTCGGGTTTTATTGTTTTGTCACATAATGTCTTTCAGCAAGTATGTTGTAGGATACTACAATTTGGTAAAAGCATCGTTTGTTAAATAATTTGCTTGACTTTATTAGCAGACTTTACTGTTAATCCCATTTACTTAACAGGGACAGAGTTTAGGTAGAACCTAACCAATATTTATTGTGAACAATGACGAAACGACCGATAGGTGGCGATGTTTAGTAAAAATAAAAGTCACAATGGGTTTTTTAGCAATTTTAGTATGAATTTTGTATCAGGAAGAAAAATAAAACAGTGATAAACAATTTTGTAGCTGGTATACTGAGTCTAAATATACACAGAAAGTGGAAAGTACCTTCCAGCAAGGAACTTATTCAGACAGTATATCATCATTTACTAAAAGTTGAGAGCATATTTAAAAATTTCTTCAGCTAATACGAGAAAACAAAGGCTGGAATTGGTTTCGCATTCACGAATTGTTTGTGAAGTGTAAAAAATGACTCAAATTGGTTACATCTGTAATACAAACTGGCTAATTACAAACATACGAAAGAAAAAAACAACTTTGAATGTAATATTAAGCTATACGTTCAGTTTTTTATACAGTAAGAAATTCGACTATAATTGATTTATTTACTGCGTCAGTGGCACAGTGGGAGCGTATGCGACTGTTGTGTTTGAGGTTTGATTCCGGGTTGGAACAAGTGTTTGTATTATCCCAAATAAATGTTTCGGAGTTTGGGTAGTGCCAATGTTAAATATGTATATATTTACACGAAACAGTATATAAAAGCCCTGCTTAGTTTGAGACTAGATGGCACTGTGTGTCAGATATCTGAAATATTTAATTATTATTTTATTTTAGCTTTCTGCACAGCTCCTCTTGGCTCCATGCTTACATAGATAATTGATTATGAATGCGTTTTGTACTACATTATTAATAAACGCAAACACACACGCACACCAGCATTTACACCCAAAGGAGTACACATTATACATTTTACACACTTCACCTTAACATTTTTATCTGCTAAAGGTACAAGATGTGTTAGCATTTTAAAGAGAGTTAATTTTTCAAAGTTTTACATATAACCAATAATATTACATAGCCATGACCAGACTATTGTTTCGACCGGTTTGCACTACACAACCGCAAGCAACGCGCCTACGGTTGTTGTTAAAGCTAGTATAGTTGAAACAAGTCTAACATAAACCTTAAATCACTCCTCATATCCTCGTACTTGTGGAAGACCCGTCAAAGTTGGCCTAGTTATCCCATAGATTAGCTGAAACAAACAGATAGTCAAAACATATAATGAGTAATATATATGTGTAAGTACCGTATCTATATTTCAAATTGTAATGGTAAAGAATTGTTTTATTTGTATGGTTGAACTGGATTGAACACGCTAATATCAAGAAGTACTTATCAAACTAAAAAAAAACTCAGCTCAGTTCAGTCAGTCAGTGAGGATGCCTATATGAGGATGACAATTTGTCAACAAGCTACAATAAAAAAGAGCGAAGTATGAATAAAAATGCAATGTTCGCAACAATGAAAACGGGGGACAATAATTAAATTCGGGCTATTCAATTGCTTGCGCTGCGTAAACACTCAAAGTTTTACGAAAACAATGTATAGAAGAAATGTTTTATTTTAAGAATTCTAAAAAAGTTCGCTTTTTTATCACCATGTTTCTACTTCTTAAGGTTCACTATAACATTTTTATGGCGAAGAAATTATTTAACACTATAATAACATCACGCTATGCTTGTACCGCCACATGAATTTAGTAAAAAGCTACTAATCTTAAAGGAACACTTAAGTTTTTTTTTCTCTTTTCATTAGAAAACTCCCGCCCTAGAAATACAGCCGGTGTCTTTGTTGAGACTTTCCAAACATAAACGTAACGAACACATCGTACATCTAGACTCGGAACAACAATTTGTGGATTACACAAAGTATTGTCCCATCTAGGATTTGAACCCACTACACTTGACAAAGAAAGAAGAGGCTTGGAGGCCACTTAAACTATCCCGTCAAAGCCTGCTTACAAAAAAAACAGACACTTCAACTTTATATATTTTTGCATTTATCGAAACGAATAGCTGTATGGATGTAATGTGTAGTACGACCCTCATCTTCATTCTAGCTTTTTTAGCCTGCGTTTTTTCGGTTTTCGCAACAAAGATTAGTTTATGTTCTTCCTCAAGAACCAAAGTCTGAGAGCATTAATGATATAAGTATGGATAACAACCTCGAGATCACACTACATCCAATAAAATAAAGATGACCTATCCTGTTTATAATCCGTTACTTATCAACCTTCATTAGAGTGGGCCATCGGAAAAGGATTTCCACATGAACTGAAGCAAATGCCAACAATAAGAACGGACCTCTATACATATATGGACCCTCAACCTTTTCAAGTGGAGTATGAGTGAACTGTAATTTATTTTGTAGGGTCCTCTGACCTCTTCACTTCGATATTCTGAATGGTTTTGTTAGTATAATTGTTTATGATACTTATTGCTACATTTGAGTAGAATGAAGATCGTTACACGTCCTCTATTAATTTATTGAATACAAGTAGCTTGTGTTGCTATCTGTTTTGTTTACCAATGCCTCCATGATACTGAGTTTTTTTTATAGAATAAGGATTCAAACGAGCAGACGTATCGCCAGTTAGTAAACGATTTTTGCCACCGATGGACTCTGAAGCACCAGAGGCGTAACAATTGCGTTGCCAGCCTTTGGAGGATGGGGCGGGGGATGCGGTAAGGGTTGGGGTATAGGCTTCCGGTATCCTCAGTCACTCGATGAAACATAACGCAAGCGTTGTTTCACACCGGTTTTCGGTGAGGACTTGGTATCATTCCAGTCAAGCCGGCTCATTCATACCAAAGCGTGATCCTCCACGGGTAAATGTTGGTCGGTCGGTTATTCGACCCATGCATCGAACTCGAGACCTCTTGATCACCCATCCGCTAGCCGCTAAACCAACTAGGCAAAGTGACATACACAGTAGTTGTAATTATTTTTACTTTTCAAAATAAAAATTAACTAAGGCTTTCATTGCACATTTTCTTTAATGGCAAGCTGTACATTCAATGCGGGTTTTCTTCGGCGTGATATTTCAAGTTGCTAGTTAACTCGGCAAGCTAATCTTAATTACGTCACGGTCAAACCGTGTAAATCCCGAAACCCAATTTATCTTTAACGCTCCAGTTTTATACTTCTTGGAGAAACGGAGCCTCAGTTTCGAAGCAAGAGATGTGATAAAACTTGGAGAAGGCTTTTTTATTAGAATGTAATCAAAATTATCATTATAATGTAAAAGTTACATCAAAATAAATAGTAAATAAATATTTTGGCCATCTTATCAACACATGACGCCAAACTAGTCCCAAGTTAAGCATGTGTTATGGGTACTAGACAACTGGTTCAAAAGTTTCATACATATTTTCTTGTAAATACATACATATTATGCATAAAAAACACAAAAACTTTGAAAGAAATATTTGCAAATCATACATTTTGGTCCAACCCGGGTATTGAACCCGAGACCTCATGCACTGCGCCACCGAGGCAGTCAATGTTATAAAATTGAGTAAATCTTTGTTGACACTTATAACTCAACTTAACTGTCAAGTAAATGTTATACATACACACATTGCTTAAGGAATTTAAAAGGAATTTACCGCGAATTAAAGTTTTAAGAATGACTACACGGTTGGCCTAGTGGTTTCAGTGGTCGCCACACCGCTTCCTACTACGCCAAGTGTTGTGGGTAGGTATTGGATAACATTCCTTTCATGAGTTTATTTTACATATTTGCGGAATATCGAGAAATAATACAGCGTGTGAAAATGGGTGTTTAACTCAGCTTGATAGACACTACAAAACCTCGACAGATCAAAGAGCTTATGTAATAAAAGCTATTGTGCATTTAGTCTGGCTTGCAATCTTATGTTCAGGCTTTAGACTGATAATTTATTATGCAAATTTACAAGCACAAAATGATTTTTGATGAAATGAAAAGACCCTTTTTCATAATCATCGTTACAACGAATTTTGCTTCTTTAATGCTAAATTAAAGCGCCAGTAAGGTATGATAATTTTATGATTTTGATTAAATTTCACAAATTGTATTTAATATTTACTATCTAATTGTGCTAAATAACAGCTTCTAAACTAGCCACTTACTAACTGAATTTCTCCTAGTCTGTAGATTGTATATATACATTGTTACTTTTTAGAGCAAAGCTATGATACCACATTTTTAATTCCTTACATGTAGATTTTACACTTACACGAGGATAAAGTCATTTGATTAATAAAACCGTTGAAGGAAAAAGCCACGGTGTTTCACTTATATATTATTCACTGCCTAAAGTACTTTGAAAATAAATATATTCGCATTTTATAACAGTACGAAACACAGATATTGTTTCGTTACAAACATTAGTAAAAAATTTAAAACAAATTAAGCGTTTCCCCAAATCTAAAAGATTACAAATACATTTTACATACGACGACAATGCCTATCTATTTATACAAATGATGAAATTATCTGTTTGTAATTTCAAATAAATAGCTTATTGTTCACTATGAACCGCAATACTATGTAATCGATTTTTATCACGTTTAGAACAAATAGGAGCTGAACATTGTTGAAAAGGTACCAAGTTAAAGTTGCGTGGGATAGTTAGTATATACTTCAACACTATTTAATTATGCTCCATATTAAGCAATAGTGAAGTAAAAGTCCTAGTTTGCGTAAAAGCAAAATTGTAAAATGATTTAATATACTTATTAAATTGCAACTAAAATAGTAACAATACCATATCTATTTTTAATTAATCTGCTTTATGGCATCGAATGAGCCGCAAAGCAATCACAGTAATTACTAGTTTAAGTCGCTTCGGGGCTCGTAGTAGGGCGTCCGTTTTATATTTATGATTTTTACCAAGGGACGTCTCTCTTGGTAACTTGAACTATTTAAATTATTTAATTCAGGGGCTTTGTAAATTCTTAATGGAGTTCTTGTGTAATCGTATAAAGAGGAACAAGTTTTGGTTTAAATGATAAGTCTAAGAAAACAATTTTTTGTTGTGAAAGTTCGCAACTTTTGACGAATCCAGCTTAGAATTAATATTCTTAAATTTAAATACCTTGACTTTTTTTTTTCTTAACAATCGAACATTTTCATATGAAATTGGAAAAATAAGAATGTAATACGTAAGAAGGGCATTTTTTAAAAATTAAAGTGTAACTTATTTTAATGTGTCTACGTCATGATGCATAAAACAGTTGTTTTCCTAACTCAATTTCATACCATTAGGTATTTTTCTTTAGGTTTAAACGTGATCAAAGAGGTAGTAGACAAATAAAAAAAAACAAATCAGTATGTAAAAGACAACTCTTAATGTAACAACAAAAATATTAACCAAATTGAGACTTCTTTTTACCCGACAACGGTGAAGCCAAAAGGAAAAATAATATTTCTGGCAGTCTATGTAGTAGTCATTAAAGCTAGCAGAGCCACGCTGATTTCAGCACGAACGGGTTGGCTCGACCGGGGCGATACTACATTCGCACAGAATACCAACGTAAAATGACAGCGTTCGTGCTGTCGTGTTTCTTTACTGAGTGTGAGACAGGAGGCCCAATAATGCAGAAATATTGCTAGACCGCAAAGGGAGACCAGGCGCGCCCATCAAAAAAAATGTTTATTTGTATGTTCTACCGTATCGCCTTAATTGCTAAACATATTTTGATGAGTAAGGTTTCAATAAATTCGCATTATTACATACGATTACGGTTTTTTTTAAAGTGCTTACGTAGGCCGGATAGAGTTTTGTAAGCATTTTCATTTTTAAATCGATTTTTTTAAAAGACTACGATTGGAACACAAAGTTGGCCGTTATATAATATAATTCTTGCAAGTAGAATTCAATCAACAACCCATAATGTCCCACTGCTGGGCCTGGGTCTCCACTGAGGAGAGGGTTAAGGCCATACGTCGTCAAAAAGTAAACTTACTTATTATTCGTCAAAAATACAATAAAAAACATTTTGAATAATGGCGCGTTATCTCAAACCGTTGGGTAATGTACATGTGATAACATAGTTCGTATGCGGCTTACCAGGGGTTAAAGGGGTGCGGTTCACGCGTGACATAATTTGTGTCACATATCACAGATCCTCATGTCGGTTCCAGATTATTTAGGTCACAGTGTCTGAACAATGAGGGGTTAGGCAGTGATTTGGCAAATTGATTCGATTTATTATTCGGAGCTATGCTTAGTAGATAACATGATATTTGTGGACAAGATCTGCTTTACCGTATATGGAGTAACACCCTATGATAGCTCATAACTTATATAGTACTACCAGTGCCTTATGGTAATTCATGCTGGTTTTTTAGTATTTAAATTGGATTTCTTCAACTATTTCATTGGTTACAATTTCCTTGTAAATTATTTTTTTTTTATTTCAAAATTAGTCATGCCATTCCAAATATCAGCCAAAACAGAGAGACAAAACAGAAATTCACCAAAAAGCTATTTGATGTGAATTCTGTAAATGCTTTTTTGAAAAGCTGTTAATTTGAAATTACAAACAGACGCTTCAATTTAATATACTTGTATAGACTTAGGTTAGATATTTTATATATGGCCCTACCAAAATTACTTTACTCTACCTGATGCAAAGTATAAGCAGAATCGAAAAATGGTGGTCACCATACTCATTGCGAATGGTGACCCACACCATGGTGGTCTAGTCTTGTTTCCGTATCATTGTACCTCGGGTGTCGCACACACCAACGAAACACGCCAGCACGAACGCTGTCTTTTTACTTTGATGTTCTGTGCGAGGGTAGTACCGCCCCGGTCGAGATGGCCCAACCGCATTGAAATCAGCGTGACTCTACTACTTTGAAAGTTACGGTAGTAAGGTGGAACGGAGATAGTTTTTCGAGACTCACCTTCTACGTTTGTTGCTAGGAAAGAAAACTCACGAGAGCTGTCAATATTAAATTGTTAAAAAAAACGAGAATTATAACATTAAATTATAAATCATTCAACTATTTTTGAAAGTGCATAACACTTCCTCGTGGTGAAGGATCAAAAACACGAAAAGTCACCACCTCATTTCAGCTCATGGGTATTTTATGAGTTGCTTAACGGAGTGAACTATGTCGGAAGACGTAGTCTTGAAAAGTTGAAACATACTCTACACCAATCCGTCTATCCAACCTGGTAAAGAAACCCCAAAACCTCATTTAAAAATGAGGTTTCGGGTGTGTGCTCTTACATTTTATATATGGAAATATTAATGGTAAACCGGTGTGAAACAGCCCCGTCCCCATCCCCCAAAGGCCGGCAACGCACTTGTGATACCTAAATATAATATATACTTAGTCTATACCATAAAAAAAGAAAAAAAAATGCATCTCCTCCAGTTTTCCTCTGATTAATTTCGTTGCAGTTTCTAAGACAGTTTAATTTTTCCTGGGAGTTCCCTAGTGTCATAACTCGGTGTGTTCGTGGGATATTGCTGTTGATCCTGGTGTACAGGAGTTACAGTGGCGGGCTAGTGGGCGAGATTAGGCCTTTAAAAAAAGAGGCCTATATTCAGCTGCGAGCTATTAAAATCCGTTCATGTTAAGCGTGAGCCGTGGCCACGCTTCGGTATGAATGAGCCGGCTCGACCGAAGTGATACCAGGGCCTCACAGAAAACCGGTATGAAATAGCTTGCGCTATGTTTGGAGGACACCGGAGGCTAATATCCCAACTTATTCCACATTACCCTCCCCAACCCGCACTTGGCCAGCGTGGGGACGTATGGCCTTAACCCTCTCCTGAGAGGAGACCCGAGCCCAGCAGTGGGACATTATGGGTTGATGATGAACCCTCCCCATCCTCAAAAGGCCGGCAACGCACTTGTGACGACTCGTGGCGGTGGTTATCGCATACCATAAAGTGATACGTCTGCTGGTTTGCCCCGCATTCCATAAAAAAAATAATTTGACTGAATTTATTTACTTCAAGGATTATATTATATAGTCGTCATTAGTTATACTGTGATAATCGATATCTCAAATATGACAACGTTACGTTATTGTCAGTAACTATATAGTATATATAGACGTAGCAAAAAACGCTTAATATAATTACAAAAATGATATTTGTTGTATCGCCCGCATCTTTAGCACACACAATCCCAAACTAGCCACAGCCTGTACTATAGTAACCCCCACTCTGTTATAACGTAAAATATTATTAGCAAAATCGTTCACAGTTCTCTTATGCTAAAAGATTCCGCAGAATTTGCGATATGTGCTCTGAAACGCAACGTTTTGGTTCTTCCTTCTTGTGCCAAGCGATCAAAATAAAGAACTTACTACCACCTTATTTGTTTAGGTCCCATTATGATTCCGGGTCCTTTAAGCGGGGCGAGAAAAAGCATCTCACTAGGCTACCATAGTGTAGGTCTGCTCTGTCCACATTCGCATTAAGGACGGTGACCACTTTTGTTTTTCAACTTATGCCTTCCATCAAGCAGAGTAGTTATTTTGTTAGATTGAACAAAAAAAAAATGGCTCATAATAATAATATATGATAATAATAAACTTTATTTATAAAAGAAAGTTTACATGAAAAGTTTACGTAGGCGTTTACAAACTGAAACTAAAATTCCATCAAGAAGTGGATCCGCTGCTTCCCGAACTAGATTAAAACCTGTGACTTGGGAATCAGTGTTCCTCTTACACTGTGACACAATATATTTAAACACCGTGTGTTGAGAAGAAAGACAGATTTCTTGAGAGCTTGTTATAAGGAAGCCCTAAAAGTTGACATCTGTTTATTTCAAATACTTCTTACGACTTCTAGCTTCTACGACTACGACATCCTATAATATAGGGTCGACAAAAACAGTTAAGCCTCAGATTTAAAACAGGAAGTTCATCTCAAGAAATCAAAAGATTTATTTTAAAGGCCTTTTAAATGAAGCTCAATAATAAACCTTATGGAGTGTACTAAAAATTGTAAGGATTACATTGAACACCCAACTAATGAAAACCGTAGGATTCGCAAGGAAGGTTTCTTTTAAAAATCTTATATGGCAAATACTTTGATGTTTTCTCCTAGCGTCTATCACTTAAAATAAAATCTCTGAGTAAACAGAAAAATAAACGCCAAAAAAGGCCTAAAAAGTACTTTCAAACGAAATTGATCCATTACTGCTGAAGTGCAAAAGGAGAACGCGTGTGAGTAAATACGAAATGGAGGGTTAATGGCCTACGGATCACATCTTAATGCGAAAGCACCAATTAGAGTACGCGTAATGCAAAAATAGTGTTAACCGAAAATCAACTTAATATACAACGGCATAGAGTCACATAGGAAAAATTCATTTTCAATGAAAGCTAGTGTAACGTGCATTTTGTCGGTATCGTTCTAAACAGAACATTGAAGCTATAAAGCTAAAGTCATTTTTTGTATGTCGATAGTATGAAATGGCAGATATACATTAGAGAAGGTGGAGCAAGAGGCTGCAAGACGAAATATTATGCTTGTGTTGGTTTGAATTACTGGAGAAACTGTATCTACTCTGTGTGTTTGTCTTTAATATTTCCCGTACCGACTGTTTGGTAGGAATGTGTTATTTGATTTGTGTCGCCATAAAGTCAGTTTATCCTCGACTGTGATGTGTTCTAAAAGCACGTGTACGTGACATCAAAAGGAAACCGCATCGGTTTTTTACTTTTTTAACTATTTGCGTTGGTTGTTTTGGAACATAAAGGTTGTGAATACAGTAAATGGTTGTTTTTAGATTAAAATAAATTAATAGTTACCAAAGAAATTACACAACTGTCAATTTTTTTTAAGTTTTTTATTTTGATATGTGTGTTTTGCTGGTGTGCCTAAAGTAGGATAGTTAAAATCATGCTTAGACCAATGGAAGTCGAGCTTGATTTAGAAAAGATGCAGAAGAAATAACGTAGGTCATATGATATATTATATGCTTGTTTTTACAAAAAACGCATAAATGTATGCTTAACACGTACATGTGTCTATTATAAATAGTATAAGCCCTGATAAGTATGACACCTAATGTAGTGTGAATATGGTAGAATACCTGAGGTTTTGAACCTTAATTAGTGTTGATTATTATCATGCTCCCCATATCCCGAATGAAGCATTAACCTTAGTCAATTGACCTTTGACCCAATTTCTCTCTTGAAGGAACATTTGTACCCTAAATACCCTCGAAGTTTTATCTTTGCTGATTTTTTTTTTCTGTATATGCTGTATTTGCTGTGTATACTGAAGTCTTGTCTAGTACCCACAATACAAACTTTGCTAAGTTTGGGAATAGATGGCGGTGTGTGTTAAAATGTCCGAAAAAAAAAGTTTTTATATGATCATATATAAGGTGCAACACAGGAAACAAACCCGAGACCTCAGGCACAGTATTCGCATTCGCTCCCACTGCAACACCGTGGCAGACAAAAACCGGAACTCTCTGCTGTTATATAATCTTTCATCAATCAAGCATCCGAGTTTATCCGATGCAAGCTCATCAATAGAGCCAACAATAAACTTGAGTGCCAAAAAACTGGTTCCCATAAAATTCGATGAGTTTCGTCAGTAATTACCCATTGGATGCAGACCCTCTCTCGTATATCTTTAAGCCACGTATTTTATGGTAAAAACAGTTCCCTTCCAATTTATCCGGTGAATGCCTTTGGTGCCCTGACGGAATTTTAATTTAGAAACCAGGTTGATTAGGTTTTTGATTGCAGTTGAAACGTTATCAGTGTTTTAATTAATATCTCTTGCTTGATTTGCTTCAGATTTCGCATATTTTATTCTTATCATGCAATCAAAGTAACAGACTTCTTTAAATAAGAAAATAAGCAAGTCTTTTTGGTTTTCTAGTCCAGAGTTTACCAATAGATAAAGATAAGTGATATAATGCTTAAAAGATGTCGTTGGTTTTTATTGCCCTTTTAAAGTAATAAGAGGGGGTTTTACACGTAAAAAAAAATGAAAATATAGGTTGTTTAAGCGGTCATTACGCCGCTTTCTACTGCGTCAAATGTTTCGGGTTCAAATCCCACATGGTGTAACACTTTTTATGATCCATAAACTATTGTTCTGAGTCTGGGTGCTATTTGTGTCTGTTCCACGTATGTTTGTAAAGTCTCATACGACACAGGATGTATATTCCCAACGAAGTATACATATTTTTTTAAAAAAAGTATTGGGGCGTGTTTTTCCATACCCTAAAAATTATTTAATCAAATTAAATAATAATACATTTTGAGTATAAATACGTTTGTCACTTCGTTTGGCTACAAGAAATGAAATAAAATTTTGCTTACATTTAAATAAACATACGATTTGTGCAAAATAGCTAATAGAACTTGAATGTGAGTTGCACATAATCGATCAGAGTAGCGTTCAATAGGAGAAGCTGATGTCATAATGGAATGCTATAGGCTGATGATCATAAAAATATACAGAATATACCAATCTGATTCTTTGGAAACATCAACTTAAGTTGAGTCTTGAACTATCAGTTCAGAAAATAAAACACCCCTGAAATGTCTTTTACGAGATAGTTCTAACACTAATTGAATTCCATTTAATTCTCATATGCATAGACTTATATTTCTAAGTAGGCAGGAAAAATGTGTTTCTACTATCATTGTAGTGAGAACATCTCAAAGTTGAAGGGCGGGATGAAGGCCGCTGGAATATTTCGAATGTATTGAAATCTCAACATGAATGTTGTTTATGTTGCCGTTTGGAAATCATTCTTCACTCTCAATACTTACAGCCTTGTCAGATGTTTTGAATGAACAAAATGTTTGAAACAGAGGAATATAGTTCTTATTACTTTAGTGTTAAAAGTGTTTTTGTTAATATTTCAAGAATACAACTGAGTAGTTTTAGATATTGGTCTGTATCATGAGCGCGGGTAGTATTATTTTTGTTAAATTATTTATGTTCAGGCACATATTTGTATTTTCATTGAGGCAACGCTCGATAGAGGGCATTGTGTCGATCGGCTGAATAGCGTTGTTAAGGTTCTCCGGTAGTTTATTATATGACAATGAAATAAAAACACTTAAAAGTAATTTAGAACAAAGATTCATTAAAAAATTAAACATGCAACGTTACTTCTACCATTTTTTAAGTGTAATGAAAACATATCAATAATATTAACCATCTTTACATAGAATAAAATGAAACCGATTTTGCTGACTTTTCGCTTAATTTATGGATTAAAAGTTTTTCGTAATAGTGATTAGTTTAAGTGATTTGAGAGGGAGGTTTATATGTACGTCTAACTGCACCTCGCGGTATTTTTCCTATAGCTTTACAACAGCCTGTCCCTTACGCAGCTAGCAAGAATATAAGCTAAAGGTATTTGTGTGATATTTCAATGTACTAGGCTTAAACTCTAATATGTAGACGCTGACTCTTTTATAATACGCAACATCACATGGTTTTATTCAGAATCATGTTGTAGCAGGCATTGTACGAACGGAAGACTTACTATCTTATTGTTGAACTTTGATTTTCGTCTCACTGAAAGTTTGAAAGCGAGATTATCGAGAGTACCTCGCGTTATGATGCAGTTTGAATATATTAAAGAAATATATCAGAAAATGTATTGTAGTAATCTTTCTAGAGGTAAGTATGTACCGTGAAATTAGTTTTTGGTTAAGTTTTTGTAAGTTGTTAATATACTTGAAGTAGCAATGATACCAAATTAGTTCACGGCAACCCTGCCCTAATACTGTTTAAATTTAATGTGTATTATGAAAATTTCTTATCCTTATCGTGAGCTATTTTTTGCCTTTTGTAAGTTTTGAAAAAAAATAAAACTATTGTCAAAAGGGTCTAAGGCCTAGCAGGAACGAAAGAATTAACTGTATCTATGTGTAAGTTTTTTCAAAATCTAGTATAGTTTTTTTTTTAAATTTAGTATTAAGCACAGTTTTCATCTACACAAATAAACAAAATTGGAGTGTTTGTTTGGAATATTACAATTTTCTTAACTAAATGCACATTTACCTATGTATATATGACACATATACCAAAATAAGATATTATCAATTTTTGTCTGACTCTCTCTTTGTTCCCACTAATCGATAAAACGGGTTTGTAATATTAAAAAAAACTGCTTTTTATTAAATGCATGTACATATGGTACACATTCCAAAATAGCATTTTTGTCAATTTTTGTTTGCCTGTTTGTTGAACAATCTCTAGATAGGCTGAAACGATTTTGACAGGACTGACAGATACCTGATAAAAGAAGAAGTAACTCAAGCTACTTTTTTGTTAGACTAGGTTTGCTCCTCGGCGTTCCAAGTTTATAAATAAATAAATAAATTATAAATATTTTTGGACATTTTAACACACAACGCCATCTAGTCCCAAACTAAGCAGAGCTTGTACTATGGGTACTAGACAACTGATATTATAACATCGTTGCACAGGTTCGTGCAGCACGTTCCCTTCTGCGGCCCGTATTGTCCTCCAGATTGCCGCTCCGCGCGAAGCTCGGGGTGTACAAGACGTACATTCGCACTCGACTGACCTATGGTGCCCCGGCCTGGTTCTCCCTCGTCTCCGAAACGAATCGCCGCCGGCTACGTGCGCAGCAGTCGCTCGCACTACGCACCCTTGCAAACGCCCCCCGCTTTGTGCGGAACAGGACGATCTCCAGGGACCTGCGCATGGAGAGCCTGGACGACTTTGTAGAACACCTGAGCACTAACCTGTTCGTGCGTGCTGACGGATCGCAAGTTCGCCACCTGCGAGAGCTCGCGCCCTACCATCGGCGACCACCGGACAGGTATTGCCTGCCACGAGACCTCATCTCCGTGCCAACTACTCCCGAACTAACTAGTGCCTATTCATCTACAACCCCCGACCTAGTGCTGGCTGATGGGCGCTCCTTTGGGTCTACACCCATAGGAGCTCGACCTCGCTAAGTACAGGTCGCACTGAAGAAACCATAAATACCTGAAGCTACTAAGAGGCCCTTTAGGGCTTAACCCAATGACCCACCTGTAGTTACAGGTGGTGTAGAACATCACTTAAACAGGCTATGGACCTGGAGAAGTTACCCCGAGACCCCTTACTTTGGTCTACGAGAAGAACCACTTGATTACATATATACGCATTTTTTTGTAAATACATACATATTATACATAGAAATCACCCAAACTCCGAAACAAATATTTGCAGATCATACAAACATTTGGTCCGACCTAGGATTCGAGCCCGAGACCTCATGGACAGCAGTCGCGTACGCTACCACTGCGCGACTTCAGCGCACAGTCTTATATTTTGATATAGCTCTATACCGGTCACTCATTACACCGGATATATTCATTAATTGGTTTATTTTCACTCTAAAAATATGAAATTACATATGTATAAATCGAATATAAAAATGCCAATAAACAAAACACTTAAACAAATCACAGAAAATGAACGCGCCTGTGGCGCTTGCTAACTTAGATAGAAATTGGTTTTCTTAACGCGCTAGATGCGCCAACCTTATTCTGTAAAACTGTTCAAACTTTACTATTGCACACGTGTAAATTTTTATATCAACTTTGTTTGAAATAAAATTTTGTCATGAAAATTTCTAAGTTGGACATGCAGGAGCAAAAGGGAGTAGAAACGACTTGCAGTTTTTGGATTTATTTTTTTATTAAATTGATGTTTAGTGCAAATAGCTGTTTATTAACAATGGCTAGCCTTCTTACCTTTATCTTGGCTTTTCCGATTTAAAACAATAATAATAATAATCTTTATTGGTATAAAATGGACAACACTTTGTGTGATCCATTAATTGTTGTTGTAAGTCTGGGTGTACATTGTGTCTGTTTCATAATGCGGGAGTGGTCTTTTTATTAAAAAAAAATTACATCAACTATACAATAAAAATACAGTAGTTTGTGTGGAAGTATGTAATGTGTGTATGTGTGTGTGTGTGCGTGCGTGCGTGCGTGTGTGTGTGTGTATGTGTGTGTGTTCATTGTAAAATAATAAGGTTTCGGTTTGTGTGTAGTCCAGTGTAAGTAGCTATGATTTTATATTAGTTTTAATTTCGTGTTTTATTAGCGAGTAAAGTATTTTTATTTAATTAAATCTGCGTGTTACTAGTCTTGCTTGTGCAGTCCTATATTATAACGGTTGATACACGTTAGTAATGATATGTTTATTTATTAATATTATATATATATATATTGTAATAACTTGGTATAAATTTATGGTGGGAAATTGTTAAATTGAGAATATATAGTTGTCTTATTGTAAGTAGTCCGCACGTTTCGTACAGTGACTTTGTTTGGAATCGGAATGGTTTAAAAATTATTACCTTAAGTAGGATCTTTGAACTCTTTCTAGGTAAGTCATGTAGATTTTGCAGGTTCCTCCCTATACCATTATAAAGTAACGAATAACGATTGTACTAAGTATACATATACCGATGAAGCAAATCAACATCTGCAATTTTGCGAAGTCTCTTAAATATCCAGATGAGCTATCTAGCTCGTGACGCGGTTTGTTCAATATGTGGTTGCCAGTTCGGGCTTGGGTTTTGTATAACTCATAAATATCTTACATGTTTATTTGGGATAACGAAGGACACAAGCATTCGATGCTGGAGTTATGTGAAGCTTTGCATACGTGTACTTGAAGCATTATTTTTGGAGGTTTAGATTTGGCCAATGTGAACTGTGCGTATGAAGTCTTTGGTACATTAAGTGTGAATAAATTTAACCAATGACTTATTTTCTGAAAGCCAAGCTCAGTAGTTTTCGTCACCTGTCCCCAAGTTTCACCATGAAATATAACAGCAGTATTGGCCGCGTGCCTAAATTTTTAACCCATGTTTAGAGACTGCAGGGATAGATCAACGTAGATCAAAGAGAGGCTTGGGGAGAGGCAACTGCTTTGCGCTACACTATAAGCCGTACTTTACTCCAATTTTTGGATAACTGCTTCGTCAATTTTGACCTTTTGTGTTCGGTCCATGAGAAAATCTGTGAAGATACTAGGTGGTTTACCGTAAGTCCCACTGTACTCCATCTTTCTTACATTAATAGGAATATGGAAAGGGTCCAAAGCTTTCGTTAGGTCTAGGAAAATACCCAAGCATTTCTGTTCACCATCTACTTTTCCCGTGATATAACTAATTGATTAACTTCACCTTTTCTCTTCCCCGACCTTAAGCCAAATTGTGCCACCGAGAGTAGCTCATTTCGTTCTAAATATTTGTGTGTCTATTGTTTATGACTTTGTCCGATTATTTTTGAAAATGACGATAAAATGGAAATAGGTCTATAGTTCTTAACATCTTTCTGACTCCCACTCTTATGAACCGGTATAATGATAGATTTCTTGAGGACACTTAGAAAGGTTCTTTGTTTAAAACAAACTTTAATGAGCAGTGACGAACCAGTAAAGACTTATTTAATTATCATTTTTTTACGTAAATGAAGTCCCATCCGGTGGCACAATCGTTTTGTAGGTTGTTAATTAAAAATTCATCAGGTGGAAAAAGGACCATGGAGTTAAGTGCAGAAGGTGTTTCAAATAGGTATGAGGCAAGTTAGACGCTCCTATTGTAAATTAATTATGTCCTCAGCCAATTGCTTACCTATACAAGCAAAATAGTTATATATTTGTTCCACAGTAGTCGTGCAGTCAGTTGTATTTAGCAACAGTTTAGAAGCTGATGTTTTTTGTTCAGTTTTATTTGTAAATTTGGGAAATAATCTCATTATATATATAGCTAGTTAAGTTAATGTTTCAAGGTGAGATTATATTTTTAACATTATTGTCTTAAACAATGACAGCCTATTGAGAAGCTTGTGCATCATTGGACTAACGGTCTTGCACTCAACAAAACATGGCAGCATGAATGCTGTCATTTTAGGTTGGTTTTCAGTACGAGAGTATTGCTCCGGTTGAGCCGACCCACGTGGATTATTCATTATTCAGTTTGCTGTACCTAAAATATTTATATGTTGAATATTGCATTACTAACAAATTATAAAACTTGTTTTAGTTTATTATATAAATTTTCAACAATTTTGATTTAAATTTTACCCTACTGCGATAGAAGGAGGGTTATGTTTTTTGAACGTATGTATGTATGTATATTTATTTGGCACGCCCTAGAGCCTTAACCTTATTTTTTATGTAAGTGGTGTCAATAGATTTGTCTTAGTCGTCAGAGTGACACAGGGTACATCAATTCATAAAAAAAACCAGGTTAAGGATTTTTAGAGCCAAAAAGTAATCCCAAAAAAGTTTTAAAAGACATCAAATGTGGTATTAGAATAAAAAAAATAACGGTGGTTACGAATATATATATCTTATATGTTTTATAGGTATATAATTTTGACGCAGTTGGGTTTTGTTTTTTTAAGAATTCATTACTTGTTAATATTTAAGTTATAATTTTAGGTAAAAAATAATAACTTTATACGATTACAATCATTAATTTCTTCATATCATTTTAAATGTCGCTTTAAGCTTAGAATTTCAACTTATAGCATAATATTTTTATTGTTTTTTCTTAGTATAATATTTGTGTTTACTTTATAACTACACACAAAATCATGTTGACCAGTTAAAAACCGAAAGGTAACCAAAACTTTTAGGAAGGAACACTTAAAATAAAAGGGAAAACATGGGTTTTGATATTTAGTGCCAAGACCCCGTATATATTTCTTGTAAACAAATAAAAAGGATACTAAATCGTGTCCATAGCGCAAATAATATCCCACTCTTGCGGAATTCTAATTTTAGGCGGTCCATGTTGAAACCTTTAAGCGTTTGCTTAAACGATGACGTCGTATTAGATTTGATAGCGAAACTAATCTTGTAACTTATCAATCTGTTGAAGATAGTTGAGAAGTACAATCACATCACACTCTCTCTCTCATCATAAACGATTACTGCCGCCCATAGACACCCGCAACGCCTGAAATATCATAAGTGCGTTGCCGGCTCTTGGGGAATGGAGAGGGGGATGGGAGAGGGGTTTGGCGTATAGGACACCGATATTTTTACTAACTCGGTGAAACATAGCGCAAGCATTGTTTTACACCGGATCACTATGAGGCCGTGGTATCACTCGGGTCGAGCCGGCCTATTTATGCCAAAGCGTAGCTCTCCCACGATAATTTACACTATTACCCAGCCTTTCATAATCCACTTCCTGATATAGGCTTTCTTTAGAAAGAAGGCTTTGGCCTAATACTCGCTGTCCAGACGGACCATATCAGTATTATATCAGCATCACTAAAACTACTAAAATCACATGAAACAGGCACGACCACTTTCTGGGAAGTTTTGAGCTTGGTTTTGCCAGATATAAGATTGAAGGTAGTGAGATCAGAAGCCCAATGATGCAGAAGCATTACAATAGGCTATCACCAGTGGCCCACCTGGCATGGTCATCTTGCCTGGTTGGAGGAACCTCCTTTTATGTTAGAGGGACATGACACCCATTCCTCCACAGTTTCAACAAAATAAAAATCGGTCCATTTCTCAAATTTACAAGACTTGCTTTAACCTGAAACTTATTAAAAGAAATCTCAATCAAAAATTTCATATAAAAATTATTTTGAATAAACCCTTCCTAGTCTTACTGCTAATGATTTCTTTTGAGTAAAGTCTGGAAATTTATGTAAATATACTAAAATGACATCTTAGCGACTGAAGTTAATAACGCAATATTGAGCACAAGCAGCTAATTAATGAATTTAATATGCTCTCTGGAAGATGAAACATATTATAAGGGACCTTTTATTTTACATACGTGTATATTAATGACATTACTTAAATTTGAATCACTTGTATCAAAACATTGAGTACATCTATAGAGCTATACAAAACAGACACATAAGATACGTGTCTGTTTTATAAAGCTCTATAGATGTACTTAGAGGCAAATATTTAAATTAATAAATATGAACCGCAATTAAATATCACCAAACGTAGTATTAATATTAGAGACCAAAAAAAGTGTTAAGACTGTAAAGCGCTAAAGTTTTTGTTATAATACAGAACACGATTTATACCGATTATCTGTGAGGCCGTGGTATCACTCCAGTCGACAATTATTTGCTTCGTAGCTATTTACTGCTTTAAATATCCTCATTTCTCACGATTACATAAATCATTTACTTGAAGAGTAAACATACAAATACTATTTTTATTTTATCAAGAAGTGTAAAAACTGAAAGACTACAGCTTTGTATTACAGTTATACAAATAAGTAAATAATAATTAAAATAGAACACTTGTTGTCCCGACGAAATTTGTACAGCCGTATTAATTTTCGTGATAATTTTCTGAATTACCGAAAAACTTGTTTTAGCAAGCCTGTCGCCACTTCTGGGTTGGTAGTGTATACGACTAATCAGACTAATATAATATAACATCTACGGTTTTTTTTTCTATACATACCTTAGCCTGGCAATAAAAAACACATTGAAAAATAATTATCCATCTTGATTGTATTTAAAATCCAATATGTGTATAGATAGATAGTAGATATGCAAAAGTACTCTCGATCTCGTAAACCATGCGCCGTAGCATACGACTATAATATAACTGTAGCACATTCGTAGAGTGTTCGTAGCTATTACGTATGTCGATGTTCGTAGCTTCAACGTACAATGTAGCTCGATTAAAATGTAACGTATCTTAGGCCACGTTTTCGAAATCAGAGGGGAGCGGAGCGGCGGTGGCAGAGGAGTGGGCAGGGGCGCGGCAACGCTAAGCCTTTTTCCAAACCAGCGGGCTAGGCAGCGTGTGCTAGAGCAGTTTATTGTCGTGATATGAGAAATTGTATTTCGTTTAGTGTAGCATGAGACGGATGACAGACGTCACAAAAATGACAAGTATAATATATAATATTAAAGTATAGTAATAACATCGTAAATAAGTATTTTAAATTCATTTTTTTTAGTCATTGCAAACACAATAATTTACTATAGTTGACAAATTGGTGGTATACAGTTGCTATATTCATTCTCTAATGGGAGATAACAGAAAACACACTGAAAAAAAACATCAGCCAAGCGAACGAAATTACAAGCGTCAGCGTTGCCGCGCCGCTGCACGCTCTGCTACCCGCTCCACCGCTACCTCCGCTCTCTTCACTGCTGACTTCGAAAGTTTGAAAATTGATATTTTTTTATCTTACACGTACTTATGATTGTGTATGTAAGATAAAAAAAATTGTTTGAATTGATAAAAATTTAAAAAAAAAAGACAATTTATCATGAATCCATTTCTGTCTGTTTCAATTCTTTTTGCATTCTTTAAATGTCAACTGTCAATTCTTTACTACATTGTAACTAAGTTTAAAGGGGTTACTCAATTAAGGTTGTTTCTTTTTTAAACCACGTAATAAAAATATTTAAAAAATCCTTTTTATGTCATGATAAAAATACCTTTTGGATGTAAGTCATCATCTTCCTTGCCTTTGTTATTCCCAAAATTATTTGGGGTTGGTTACTAGTTAACCGATTTTACATGAATATCGGTTTTTTTACAGAGCGACTGGCGTCAGACCTTCATAGCCCTGAGGCTGAACTAAATTCTTTTGGATATAAAAAACGAACAAAAGTTTATACATAGTAATAGCTATATTAATAGCTATATTTATAGCTTATACATAGCTACTAGTTAATCGATTTTACCTGAATATCGGTTTTTTTACAGAGCGACTGGCATCGGACCTTCATAGCCCTGAGGTTGAACTAAATTCTTTTGGATATAAGTAATACTTTTATAAAAAACGAACAAAATCTTATACATTGTACCATGAATAGAATGACAATAATATCAGCCACCCTAAAAGGAATATATTTGTAAGAAATATCTAGTAATGTTAGTTTATATCGTTCATTTTATTTTTTTAGGCCCAGTTGCTTTCGTGGCATATTTAAATTTTATTTTGCACAAGAATCACATAAAGATTCCTACTGATCTGTCCAAGGAGGCTATTTAGCGTAGTATGTTTTTTACAGATTGCTTTTAATTCTTTCTAATTTTTTCATTAAATAAAATGAAAAATTTACTCATATTAAAAACTTAAACTCATATATACGCCACTCACAGACTGACCAGTATAAGAATACTCTGAATATTTATTACAAGTTGTCACTATGTTACCCCAAAATGTTATTTGTATTCCTTATTTTACATATGTATCACGAACAAATAGTAAGTTTAGTAAGTAAAACAGTTAAAGTACTTACTTTTAATTAAACTTCACTAAATACTACCACGATATTAAATATATTTCAAAGTGCTGTAACATAATCCCGTTGCCGAATTCGTAAGTGTATTATATAGTAATATCTTGTACTAATTAAAACTGAATATAACGCCATCTGTGATCGGTATAGTGAATTCGTACGACACGTCTGTAAGAAACTACTACAGTTGCTCTCCACCTATACGTACAGTGTAAAATTAGGTTCATATTTGCTGATACCGTCAGTCGCCTGGCGATCGTGCTATCGAGAGTACGTCTTGGAGCCAGCGTGTAACACGCTGATGCAAACACCGTGTTTGTTTTAAAACAACATACAATTGAAAGACAAAGTTGTTTGTGAATTAAATTTTGTTCTTAATTGACTCTTGTTAATTGTAAGAAATTTAATTAGGGAGTGTTTTTGTCATTGTAGATGTGACGATATGCCGCGTGTGACCGGTGGCGATTAAATGGATATGTGAGACTTCAATATGTTGTTAGAAAGGTATGTAACTTTAAAAAATAGTTATAGTTTTCTTTTATTGTAGAAATCCTAACTTAAGTGTTGATATGTACTTAAATTTTATACGTATAGAGTTGATAATACTATGAGGTTCTCAAAGTTTGTATTAATCAAATTGTAAAAGATATTAAATTTTGCTAAAACTCCTATTGTATTAAAGTTTCATGACACCTTATTTGATCGTTATAAAATAATGAAAAAACACATTGTATTTTTCCCAGCTTTATATTTAGTAGCACAGGATATCAAATACTTTTAGTTTTAGTAACCTATTGATGTTTATAGTTTAATTAAAAAGGAACTACAACTGCATAGGGATTTTAGTTAAATTTAATTTGGCCAAAACACTTTTGTGTTATTTATTTTATAAATAAAATGGAAGAAAACAAATTTATGCGAGGGCTTTTCCCTAACGATGCCCTATTTGGGTCAACTGAATATTAGATTTCTTGCAGCATCTCGTGGCTTTCAAGAGCTTGTCAAGGCATTGGTCTCTCGAATTAGAATAATTTATAACAATTTATATTTTTTGATTACTATTTTAATTTTATGGCCTTTCAAATACACAAAATGTTACTTTGGAAGATCATATTCATCAAAGTTCAGTTACTAAAATATAAATTCATTGTTGATTCTCCTAACGTTGGTACTTTAACACTGCTAAGGAAAATATTAAGTTACAAAAATGGAAATATCATACAGGCCTGAGTGACGTATTTTTTTTACATATATTTTCTTTTCTGGTATATTTTTGTAATAAATAGAGAGTACATAGTTTTTTTATTAATTGGATATAGTTTAGATATAAGATAATTCAGATATGAACAGGCTCACATTAAACCGGTTGATGAAAAAAAGATGAGTCTAATGCAGAAGTCAATTCTCAAGCGTATTTTTGATAGTATCGATCAAAATTATGAAAACTAATTGAACTTGTATCAAAACCTAACATATAATCTTATATTATTACATTCTTAGAATTAAATTTACTTGTAATTATTCCACCATTTTATTTATTTATTTTCACACCTGACTGGTTTCGCCTTATGGTATCATCAAAGGTTAATGACTATACAATAAAAGAAGTGGAATAAGTACAAGTGAGTTTAATTCCATAATGTATTGCAACAAGTTCCATCTAGTGCCGACAATCAAGAGCATAAATTATCTTTTATTAAATAAAGATTGGTAAACTAATGAGTTTACAAATACAAAGTGTTCTTTTTACCCGACTGCGAAAGAAGGAAGGTTATGTTTTTCAAGTGTATATATGTATGTATATTTCTTTCCTAAACGGCTTGTGATATTTTTAAGTGAGTGGTGTGAATTGATTCCTCTTCGTCGTGAGAATAAAACTGAGTACATCAAAATAAAAAAATATTAAAAAAAAACCTGAATATTATGAAGATGGCAGCTATTGACCAATTCTTTATTTTATTTTCATTTAAATAATTTTCTTCTTTGAGTGTATGTATGATATTTTGGAACGCCCTAGAGTCAAAACGGCTTATCATATTTTTATGTGAGTGGTGCCCATGGATTTGTCCTAGACATGAGAGTGACACTGGGTACATCAACAATAAAAAAAACCATTTAAAAAAATCTTTTGCACTTTCTGACGCAG
This sequence comes from Hyphantria cunea, assembly GCA_003709505.1. Lineage (NCBI taxonomy): Eukaryota > Metazoa > Arthropoda > Insecta > Lepidoptera > Erebidae > Hyphantria > Hyphantria cunea. Next base: position 426,833 of record PKRV01000249.1, read on the forward strand.
CCAGTTTTTTTTCAACTAATAAGTTACTTGTTATGAACAGAATTGATATTATAAGAGAGAGGAGATGTGATTGACCTACGCAAAGCCATTAGAATTTTTTTTTAAAATAATGATGTTGGACGTAATATTATAACTGATCATCAAATAATTTATTTATGGGATTATATAGCCTTGGGGCTAGACTTTTTTTGGAGGATGGTATCCTATATTAGGTTTCGCGGTAAAATTTAACCTATATCCTTCCTCAAGAATGAAATAATCTCTACACCAAATTTCATTTAAATTGGTGCAATGGTTTAGACGTGAACAAATAACAGACAGACAGTTACTTTTCGAAGACATTATAACATTAGTAAGGATACTATGGATTAGTATGGAAGTATGAGTTGATATGAATGTTAAGGTACGCGAAAACTTCACGACTTAAGTTGAACTTGTAGTTATCCTTTTTAATCGTCACAAAACAAAACAAATAAACATAATTTCTCATTAAATATCATTAATTTGAAAGTTTCTTAAAAAATCCAAATGAAGCTTAAACCAAATTAGCTGATTGATCCTAGATTATAATTCTAGATTAGAGGAATATTAATACTAACTTTTTCATACAAACCAATTTAATTATACGCTTCAAATTTATTTGAATATAAAGTTAGTTAAACCAACTTGTACTAATAAGAATCGTTACGAACAATATTATTTTTTTTAAATTTATCCTTTGTGTGGCCTGAAATTACTTGAATATAATTTCGTAAGCCATTTTAAATGAAAAAAATAAATGGATGGGAGTTTTATTTATTTTTTGTAGTATAGTTTAAATATTTTTTATATTGTTATTTTATTTATACATAAATAGACATTCATATTTTCTGCTACATTTTAATATCGTACTCTTAAGTGTCTAGTTGGTCCACAGTTCGACACAAACTTTCAGCCCTTTAGCTATATGTGTACATAATTGAAAGGACTGTATCTGCTCAGTTTCCAAACTAACAAGCAATTCACAAAGGAGGTGTGCATCGATTTATCTACGTGATACACGAGGTTCTGTTACATAGTTTTGCTAACATTACACTGTATTGTTTAAGCAATTTGCTTAAATGTTATATTGTTCCAACAATGTTCGTAAACTATCTTAGGTAGAATATGGAATGTCACTATATATATATATATGTATATATACTCTGCTCAATTTTGTTGCTACATTGAGTAAATTTTATTACTTTACAGATTTCTTTTTACATGCCAACGATTCGGAAGATACAATAAATGTCTTCTTACTCATATTTCACCTCCATGTAATGAGACTCCTTCGATATACTTCATTCTCTATGTATATCCAGTTCGGGAATCAACTTCCTCCATAAGATCATTTCAACGCATTTGTAGTCGTTGTATGTATAATTATAATACGCCCTACCTATCCCTTAGGAGATATATGTCAGGAAGCATTACATTTCGTCTCATTATTTCCTCTTATTATCTATATTTTATTTATAAAAAATGAAAGAGAAAAGGTTGAGAAGATCCAAGTAAAAACAAGTTAAGACCAATTCTATACATTTTATTTCGTTTTTTGCAGTATAAAAAACCAACATGAGCCGTAATTGTTTTAACATTACACAGTAGATTTTTCCACCGCTACGCCTTCACCGTGTGCGACCACAGTTTTCATTGACCCAATGTGCCTATAAAAAGCTTTTAAATTGTGTCGTGTTCGAACCCTTTTCGTTATAGAGTTTTTGTGGCATCCTTTGAAGTAAAACATGCTTTACAAATTCTAATTAAATGCGTATTTTCTAACATGTTCCCCATCGGCATAGTATTATAGAATTTTTATTTGAACTTGGTCAACGTTTATAAAAAGTTTATTTATAATTAAATATAAATAACAATAGCATAGAGGTTGTTTTTCACTATTTAGATTAATTTTGTCTTTGATACTTAATATCATATCTGATTCTTCCTCGATAGAAAATTTACCGGTAAACCTTTATTTCAAATAAAAATTTTTTTCATGATAATAGAGAATGCTTCAAAAATTAAGGCGATCATTATGTATTGTTTACCTTAAATTTTTCTAAAACAGCTACAAGAGGTCTCTGACCTCAGCAGACAGAACAGTTTGCTAACATTTAAGGAAAATCTATGAATATCTGTCTCTCAAGAAATACAATTGCGTTACCGGCATACGATGCTCCATCATCAGAAAACCGAGATTGAGGGGAAGTATCTCTATAAGAATTGGCACTTGTTTCGATCCTCAGCTTCTTGCATACAGTTCCTTCCAACCGTCTTGCATAGATCACCACTCCACCTGGCCTGTGGACGACACACAGTACGTTTGCAGAAACGTGGTTACAACTCAAGAGCCCGTTTATCCAACGGTAATCAGTTCTGCGGCTAACATGGCTAACCAACCGCCACTCCAGCTTGCTAATTCTTTGGGATGTGTCAATGACTTTGGTTCTCTGCCGGATCATCACATTCCTGAAGCGATCCCTCAGAGAAACGCCGAGTTTAACCCTCTCCATAGAACAGTGAGCGACTTTGAACTTGTGGACCAGCCGTGCCTTAAGTGGCCATGTTTCGGCTCCGTATGTCATGATGGGTAGGACGCACTGATTGAAGACTTTCGATTTTCGTTTCGTTCATCATTGGTGTTATTTTCAGTTGAACTCTATCCATGGGAATTTACGTAGGTTTATATCAATTATGTAATTTTTATAATTGAACTTTATATATAAAACAAAAAAAACACAGTCCTGTGTTGTTAAATAAATTCTTCATAATCAAACAGAACAAATGAGCTGCAGTAGTGAAAATTTGCTTACAATCGACAGTTCAACTGAAAGCTGACTGCATAAATCGTTCAGGACGGCAATTAGGGAGACGATAGAAAAATACACCCTCTGTACTGTTTCAGTGTAGAAACGTGAACGAACATTATTATTTGCAGTGTTAAACTGGTTTTTGCAGTTGTGTTATAGTTTGTGATACATACATCAATTGAACCGGTAGCTATGACTTTTCTGATGAAATTCGAACAGCAAATGACTGTTGCATTGTTTTTCAAGTTATTTAATTATAGCAGTTTTGGATAGACTTCTTTATTACAATACTGGGCTAGAAATAATGCACATCGACCTCTAGAAAGAGACAATCGGCTAATTTCGGTTTTGTAGAGCGTTGTCTCACACCGCATATGTCGAACGACTGACAAAACGTGACAAATGTATTGTGCGAAAGGGACAATACCGAAATCAGCCGAATGTTTTTTCAAGAGGTCGATGTGCAGTATTTCTTGCCCAGTACTGTAATTCACACATAGGGCCGCAAAAGAGACACCTGTTTTAAGCAACTACTGCCTTTAATAGTTATCTACTCTAGATTCAAAAGGCGTTACCACCATTAGCTGAACATTTAAGGGGGATTTTTGCCTCCAGGAACAACACGCACTCGATGCAAGGCATAGGCCATGGGAAACAAGATTTTTGATTAGAATGTAATCAAAGTTTTAAGAATATAATAATCATCGTTTGTTTATTCATTTACATAAAAAAATAAATTAAAAAAAAATGTATGATTATTATTTTTTTATTCCTCAGATATACTGTCAGCTGCAACGATTTATAAAAAAAACAGAAAGCTTTATAATTATGATAAACGTACATTTTAAACGCGTTTCATAACCAACCTAAGAAATCAAGAACGCAAAGCTAGTCAATTTCTGCTGGCGTGTAACACTAATAACATCCTCCAAGCTTGAGTTCCCACAACTCGATCAACAGTCTTTGAAACATAAATAGAAGATCCCTAAGCTCGTACCCACTGATTGAGACACAGCCAGTCTCGTATTTATAGTGATACCATCAATATTAATAGGATTTGCCCGCCTTATTAATATTCTGGGGACGAAATTGTATCACTTGGTAGTCCAAGACGCTCGGGCCTAAATCTTTCATATTTCTTTATATTCATGACTTTGTAATACGATGTTGTAATACTGAGTTCATATTTTTTATGGTATAGGGGGCCAACGAGCAGTCTTATGGCCTGATGGTAAGCGATTACAGCCGTCCATGGACATCTGCAACATCAGAGACGTTACAAGTGCGTTGCTGACCTTGAATGGGCCTCCGGTATCCTCACTCACTGGGTGAAAGACAGCGGAAGCGCTGTTTTACTCTGGTTTTCTGTGAAGCCGTGGAATCACTCCAGCCATCGCTCATTCGGTCCATTCGTGCATAAGCGCAGCTCTCCCATGATATTCACTGTGTATGTTATATACTAAAAGCTATAAGATACGTATATAGTACGTATATATCTACACTGGTATTTCATTAGGTGACTGTGTCAATCAAAGGAAAGATAAGAAAGTCAAAAATAATTAAGGATTTATAAATTTGAAGAAATTGATTTACATACTGATAGCTAAGCAATAATTCTTAACTGGAAACTTTAAATAATGATAATAAAATATACCGGTCATCTGACACAACGCTATCCAGTTTCAATTACTTTTAAAAATCCTTAATAATTTTTTATTGTCTTATTTTTCTTATGATTGACACAGTCACCTAATGAAATATCAGTGTAGGTATTCTTCCATATAATAGACGTATCATATAACTTTTAGTATATAACATACATAGTGAATATATGATATATATATATATATATATATATATATATGTATATGTTTATTTTTGTTTTGTTAATATAATTTAAATGTATATATGTTTTTATATCATTTTCAACAAATATTTAAATATATGATTTAGTGCAAATGTGCAAGTCTATATTCCCAAACTCATAAATAAATCAAGAAGGTAGCTATTAGCTGTGTAGCCAATTCAAATTAAATGACGTATATAATATGCATAACACAAAAATCTAAATGTTCTACAAGGATGATTTCAGTTTCCAAACTCTTCTAAAAATAATGATAATTTCCCGCTAAAAGCAAAATATAAAGCGAATAATACGTGATTTAAACCTTATTTGCTTAAGGACCGTATCTATATTCGATTTATTACCGTACTTTTCTTAAAAACTGATTACATTTAGTGGAAGCAAAATTGTGAAAACGACAAAAGGGAGAATTGCGTTTCGCCAAATGAAAGTACTTAGATGGCTTTGTTTGGCCTTTCTTTTTTATTTTCAGCCACGCCTTACCATTCGTTCGGGACTGGAATAAACGAATTTTTAAACGGTATTCCACGAATTTTAACTCTTAATACAGTCAAAATGATATCTATAACCATTTTGATGGTACGGATTCAATTTTGAAGGAATTCTGTTATTTTCGGATATAGAGATTGTTCTATTCTAAAGTTAAATGATGATATACTCGTAATCGACAAAAAATTTAAAGTTCTTAGACTATTTCAGCAGTAGGATATTACTACTTATTACTACTAGAAAAAGTGCTAGTCATAGAAATTAAAAGTTTAAAGCAAGGGATCCTATTCGCTAAACAGATCAAGTACACGAAACCAGAGTCTATCTATCGCGACCCTCAGTAATGTGTAAGGGTAACGAATATTTTTGAAGTTGATTTATCGTTCTACATTTCTATTCTATGGGTAGAAAATTATATGTATATTTTATTGGATATAAAACATATACAAAAATACATTATTCATAAAATCTCTAAGTACTAAGCACATAGACGGTCCCGATCTATATTTTGGGTTTTGAGCGTCATCTTTTCTATGAGATTTATATGTGTTCAAAAATGTAAGTTTTTTTTTCCGAAAATATATGCCACCGATTGACCATAATGAGCTTGCTTGCTATTACGTTAGTAATAATAAAATTAGTGTCAACACAATATGGTCCAGTGATGTGGAAGCATCACTAGGCCGCCATTTTGTGGCTCACTATGTTGTATAGTCTGCAACCGCAATGAGTATGGTTACCACCACTCATGAATTTCGAAAAAAGTGGCTCTTCATCTACAACTACAACTTTAGATTTAACTTTATGTTCGTACAAATATACATCAGGAAAAAGTAATCTTTTCCTACCATTGTCTGGAAAATCCTTTAGCAGATTGAGTGAACGTTGTGCTAAACATAAATTTACTACTTTATGTTACGTTAAAGATCAAAGTTCAATCCCATAAAGTTCTTTCATCTCATATAAAAGGAACACAGAAATAGATTCGAATGAACTATGGGAGATTTTTTATGAAACACATTACCTGAAATCGATTTTATAGATTGAAATAAAATGGTCAAGTGTGAGGTTACCGTAATATTTATTTTTACAACTTAAAAATGGTCATTTTTATATATTAGAACACACCCACACACACGCACGCACGCAAGAGCGCCCGCACGCACGCACGAACGCACGCACGCACGCACGCACGCACGCACGCCCGCACGCCCGTACGCACACATGCCTGCGCGCACGCATGCATTCACGCACGCATGCACGCACGCACGCACGAACACACATACGGAGAGTAAGAGAGAAAGAGTGAAACACATATACATTTACAATTCTTTAGTGCATTAGTTAATAATCGGGTTTATAGTATAAAATTGCCTTTTGCTAGTAATAGATATTTTAAATAAATATAAAACCTTCATGGTGTAAGATTTTCGAGGAAAACTTATTTCACATAATATTCATTAGGTTTTAAAAAAATACAATCTACGATTTATGACTTTCAATTGTTCTTTTAGTCAACCTGGAAAGAATAGATGTATACTTTAAAAAACTCAGTAATCTTTGAATACCAGTCCCACGAAACGCGGCAAAACTATTTGTAATATCAATGCTGAGTTTGGAAAGGAAATTGCTAAGGGTCAAAGGCCGCAACAATATAAAGTCTTGCCAGTCCCCAACCGGCACACGGCCAGGAGGGGACGTATGGCCTTAACCCTCTCCTGAGAGGAGACCCGAGCCCAGCAGTGGGACATTATGGATTGTTGATGATTGATGATTTAAAATGGGTCGACATAAACGTGAAGTATTTGATTTAGTAGGGAAATGGGAAGTGTTTATTTTTTAATTTTAAATTTGCGTACGAAATTTTCAACCAACAGGATTACATAAGTTACGCACTTGTGTATCAAGTCGATAGATAAAGGCCAAGGAGATAAATGAAGGAGTATCAAAGGATTGCACTATACCAAACTAAGTGTCTTACTTTTCAAGGGCCATTGTTAGTAACTTAAAGCTAAGGTTCTTATTAATGGCTCTAAGTTTAAGGTGTTAGTGTGATTAGAAAGGTTTTCACTCTCAGAGTTACAAATTATACGTACATCGATAAATCTATTATTAAATAAATATCTCATAAAATATTATTTGTAAAATATTTTATATTATTCCAATTAAACAACATTTACCAAATTTAAAAGAAATGATCTTGTGTGAACTTAGATATCAGAAGTTAAAAAAAACTTGTCTTACTTGAAGTTTTAAATAGAAAATATAAGCTTTAAATATAGAATGTGTGATGACAATG
>PKRV01000249.1:434538-447314 GCA_003709505.1 Hyphantria cunea
ATATAAGTCTACAGTTTTTGGGTCACCCTGTGTATATATATACATCCACACCACGTAAAAAAATTACATAGCCTGTCCTCGACCATTATTACGTCACCATTGAAATTATTTCGGATTTCAGGAGCTTAGGCGCTCCGTTGGAACGAGCAAACACATATAGACTGCCAAACTGATAACGCTTCCTCTTGATTTCGCTGTAGTTAGGTAAAAACATATAAAAAACGTTATTAAGTTATATAATAATGTGTTAAGGACTTATATAAAAGTTTTTTTTCGTAAAGAAACGTGGGGAATTCTTTTCCGTTGCTATGTTTGCATCTGTGTTTGTTTGTTTCATACTTTTTACACGGTTTTTATTAGCTTCATCTGCATATTTATTTGTTTGTTTGTTTATCACTGACTCATTTGTACTTCATTTAGACCACTTCTATCGTCAGATTTTAATTAAACGTAGTAGACTTATCGAGAACAAAAAATAACAAAATAATAGTAATAGTTAAAGAAGCTAACAAAAACTCGCTTTCATTAACAAACCAAACTGACAGTAGAAAATATTTTAATGTCGAAAAGCGTGAGGTGTTTACTGAAAATATTTTTATAACACCCCACGCTTTTTACATTACCCTAATCGGTGTAGAAATAGTGAAAATTCTTAACACATTAACCTAGACTCGCAGAACACGCCACTACAAACAAACACCTCTGAGGGCGTTATACTAATATCCTTGGTAGTCATCAATCATTAGAATCCTAAAATGGTATTCGTCAAGCCAAACCAAACTTATTTGCTAAAAAAAAAATCTCGGAAGATAATCTCTTGCATAAGTTAATATTTCTGATATGTGCAGTCATTACAAGTAAAAACGAAAAACTAAGTACAATTAAAACTAACAGTCTCGTAATCAAACCGAAATAAGCTGCCCGTTTTATCCATTTTGAAACCAGGATCATACCCATACATAGTAAGTACATGATCTGAGAGAGATTCTAAGTAACTCTATGTAGTATGGTAGGTAACTCCATTAATAATGTAATGTGTGTCAATTAGTTGTGGTGTGGGCTTTTAGTATTATAAATTTGAGGTTGCCGGCTTATAGAATTTCAGAATTGCACCGTAGTGGCTGATCTGATGTCTCGGATTTGATTCCCGTGTTTTTTAATATTTTTTAAACGAATGTAGCAAGTGCTCGTAATATCTCGCTCGGTAACATGATTGCAGCTATTCTACGGAGCGAGAGTACATGGAACTCTGAGGTCTCTTTGAGCGAGCAAGTTATGCTTACTAGGGAGATAGCGGAGCGAGACCTAGAGAGGTTTAGAACTCTACCGTTTCATCAGGCCAGGGAACGGGTCAGGTTTCGCAGACGACACCAGTTTAAACTATCTCCGCCTTCTATAAGCGCAAGCTTGAGGGTGACAGGAAAGCCCAACAAAGTTTTCTTTTCTAGATAGTAAATATGTAAACATAATGATAAGGCTCTTCGATAAAATCTTACATATTAACAACTTCATATTAATGTACATTGTTATTGCTATAACAAATTATACATATTATCAGTTACACATACAAGGTGTCATTTATTAAATATCCTCTGATATTAAGGTGAACAGTAAAGCTATAACCAAAATTGAGTTGCTCTGAAAATACAGGGATTCTTATTACTAATACTTAAACAAGTTTGAACATTTTAACAAAACATTCCCCAATATTAATTATTTACACATTGTACCTGAAAAGAAAAACAACATTTAAAGCTAATGTTTCACCTGTTTTTATTATTTACTATTAATTATATAATCAAATTACAATTACAACAATAAAATTTATATTATTTAAACATAGTACCGCTCGAAGTCACAGGAATAAAACGAGATTCTAAAAGCATCGTAACACAGACCTAGCACGAGATCCTCTACGTGCATGACAAAAGATGCTCCATTCAGTGAATATACGAAGTACAAGACAAGCCACTCTGGGATTGGATTACTTAAGACTTGTGATAAATATCTGACCATTCTCTAGCTTCAATAAATATATCAAATGTTAGTATAACATATGGAATATTTTTCTTGTGTGCTGACATATTAAGAATAGAGAGTGTCACCACGCCTATTCACCCCATGAATGTCGTAAAAGACGACTAAGGGAGCAAAATATTGCAAAAAGCAGGATTTTTTTTAATAAATCTTTATACACACTAGTAAGGCGGATGGACTAGTGTGACTTGTATAAACCTACTTTTGAAGGAGACGTTAATATCTAGCTGTGGACATCATGATGACACATTCATGATGGCGATAATAAAATATATTTAAAAAGGTAGATTTGTTACTGGAATACAAAACTTCCTCTGTATCTGGGAAGGAAGACTCAAATGTTTTCATTTCAGTTATGAAATAAGTCAAAGCTATTTATAGACGGCTAATATCTCCGAATGAAATGTTTTGACTTTCCGTATACCTGTACGGAATCGTCCTTCTTATAGATATAAGAAACCTTTACTCTACTCTTCACTCTCTTATTAAATCTCGGAATATATTACACAAAAACTTTTAAAATTAGTTAATTTCAAATTCTAATGTTTTCTAGAGTATATCTTAATAAGAAAGTACGTTGCTTTTAGATACGTATACGTTACCGATAGATTCAGCAAAAATAATATAATCATAACTTTATTTCTTCTATTACTATGGTTCTCGTTAATACCTAAAATTAAAAAGGCTCTTTCTGTTCCATTTTTAGCAGTAATCTCTAAGTGTCTTTTATTTTTTATTAATTGAAAACATAAGCTCTTTTAAATCTATCAATTTTCGATGAAGGCATTTTCCGTCTCCGGTGAAAAATACATTTTAATTTTCACCGTTCGTTGTGATCATTGTCATGGCAATTTGGGTTCTAGTTAAAATTAAAAAGCTACTTAATGCGAATATCTTTTAAATTTTACCACACCCGCAGTACAACAACAACTACGATTATAGTGCTGGCATGAAGTAAAATAAAAAATACCATGTATGAAGTAACCTATGTCCGTTTTCTGATTCTAAGCTACCTCCCCACCAATTTTATCCAAATTGGTTCCGCCGTTATTTAGTTATAAATAGTGTATCTGATACGACTTCCTTTTATATATGTATATAGATAAGTATGTGGGATATCATTATAAGCCACGAAACACGAGCATGGTTCCACGCCCCCACAAAGCACGTTGATTGAGTGAGTTAAGTAGTTAATCTATACATACTCGCATCTATATACACTCAATACTGTAGTATCGATAGTTTAATTACTTACAAGTGATTAATATAAGTAATTAACAGTTCCCATTACACTGTCTGGAGATTTCTTACCAATCGTTGTTCCCACACCGGTTTATATGAAAAGATCCTTTGTACCGTGTTCTCCATTCCACACGAACCTCGCCCAACCCTCACGTAATCCGTACATATGCTTTCACTTCATCAGCCAATTCTTTACGTTCATTCGTTTGACCTCATTCCCGTAGCTGATAGGAATCGATTTTGATGTGATTATTTTACACACATGACAGTATTTTGTGTATTATGTTACCGTCCTTCAGTATAATAATGTCTTCTACAAAATTTACATGTGTCTGATCTGATATAAATGTGAAGATGAGAAATTTATATTGAATGGTAGTTGGTAATAAGATTCTAAACCTGTTAGTAGCATAAACTCAAACGAACAGAATGTCATTACCGCACATTGACAATAGCGCACCTTGACAAATACCCCACCTTGCAAAAACTCACAATATTAAAATCTATACGATCTATACGAGTATTTATAAAAGAAGAAGGTGACTGACTGACCAAGATACCTTCCGAAAGACGGTCCAAACCGCTGAACCTAGAATCCTCAAATTTTGCGTGTAGGTTCTTTATATAATGTTAGTTAGGAATATGAAAGAAAATTTGGAAATGCCATTCCTAAGGGGATAAAATAAAGGATGAAAATTCGTATGAAACTTTTTATTTGCTTAATATTTTGTAAAAATATAGTGTGGTTAAAGTAAGGCAATATGAATTTGAGTTTTTTTTTAAATGCTACTCCTATGTGGTAAATTAGGGGATGGAAGTTTGTATGAAATATTTTGCTTGAGTGAAGCCGCGGGCAAAGCTAGTAAATATTTTATTTAGTAGTTTAGCTATAAAAGCGTAACAGACATTGGAGTTACTTTTGCATTCATAACATCAGTAGAAATTTTATCTTGTTCATCAAAATCAACAACTCATTATGTCCCACTGCTGGGCTCGGGTCTCCTCTCAAGAGAGAGTTAAGGCCATATGATTTATCTTGTTCAACTGTTATGAATATGAAAACGGTATCCATTTAAATTTTATTTGTAAGCAATGCTGCGCCAAGTCTCATCGAGGGCCTTAGTTTATGTGTGTTGTTTGCATATTTTCCTATTTAATTAACAAAATTAATGATTTAAGTGATGATGAAGAATATAAAGGAAAATTGAATGTGCACGAATAATTGGTATGAATACCAATAATGTGGTATTTATGTGGGTATTAAAAGATTTGTGGATTACAATACAGGAAATACAGGTTTATCCTACGGCAGTTAGTGAGGTCGACGTTCTTATTAATCCTTGCTAATACTATAAATGCGAAAGTAATACCATCAACCAGGGTTTGGGGGACAAAGGTTGTAACTCGTTGTAATTTCGTTTTTTGTGTTTGTGAAAACTAATAATAATAATAACTCTATCAGTCGCACCTTTAACCCAAAACTATATAATGAAATTTGGTACATAGATTTTTTGAAGCCTAACAATGTACTTTTTACTGTGAAAAAAGGGTTCCAATTTGTGGAAAGAGTTTGTATAAATGTTATCTGAAGTCACTATTCTACGTGGGCGAAATCACTGGCATGGCTATTGTGAGATAAAATAAAATAATTTTTATTCAAGTGCGATTAGAAATAAAATATATATTTAGCACAATAAATACATTTTAAAAATACTTCTGTCAATTACTTTGACAAGAAAATATCCTTGTGTATGCATTTTATGTATGTATGGAACGTAACTAAATCTTACCATTTTCAGTCTACTTTACTCGTATTTATAAGTATATTTATATTACTGCATAGTTGGCCTAGTAGATAAGCGGTCGTACGCCGCTGTGTACTGCGCTAAGTGTGTGGATTCAAACCCCACACGAAACAACATTTTGTATGATTTCACAATTTGTTTTTTCCCCCGTGACACAGGATTTATTCCTGATAAAAAATGCACTAGATGTCTTTTTAAAAAAAATATTTTCAATGTTATCAGAAAAAAGAGAAAAATATAGGAAAACCTGGAAAAAAGCCTTATAACAACTAGTCTAGCCAGTGTGTTATAGTAGGCCTAAGTATTCTTTCTACAGAGGATCCTATGTGGAAGACAATAATGACAATGATCTAAAAATGTCAAGCGAGTAAAGAAATCACAAACAAGTATCAATTTATTCAATTCAAATTCTACTTCGCGATTGGAGTAGTCTCATAACCTGCGCTTACAGAGCTAATGACATAGAATAGCTTATAAGACAGCGTTTGAATAGTGTCACAAGTAGGTTATCCGCCTTCTCATCTTTAATAGGTTGAATGAACTTTGCCCTTTACTGTCGCAGTTTGAACCCGTATAAACGTAGTTTTAATACTTGTTACAAGACATCACTCATTCGGCTTAAACTTGCTTATCTACATAAATTTGATCGGATTATTTGAGACAACAAGTTGAAAAGTTTTCGGTACTGTCAACACTTACATATAAATAAAACTTAAATTTCTAAATTCTGCTAGTTAGAAAGTGGTTTGCAAGGGTTTCCTTGCAGGAATCTAAGTCTTGACTTTTCTATAAAAATAAAGCCAATATTTTGTAATTATGCCGTTTTATGTTCCGAGATGAAAAATACACTTTTTTCATTTCGATTGAAATTGAAGAAATCAATTCTTAAATTTTAATCAAAATGGAAATTAAAGAGGTCTATTAGATCTGAATTAAAATTACTCGTGAAATTGCTTTTTATCAATTACAAATATTTGAAGATGTAAACTAAAGTCATGGCTTTGTTTCCATACCGGTTGAATTTCATATTTATTTTAACTAAAACAGCCATAAGAACGTAATCTGATGGAGAGCGCGAATGTCAAAGTGATGAATGTAGAAATGTTTCCTAGGAGTGTATAGTGCCCTGGTTGACTGATAGATTCATCAACGCAGAGAAATTCTAAATGCTGGAACTACAGACTTAAATGTTTGCACCTAGTATTTGTAATGATGTAAGAGCCAACTGAAAAAGAATGTAAATTTAGTTAATTCACTCTCAGGGGAGACGAATAAGATGTGTAAATCGTCCATTTCAAAGGCTACCTTTCATGATATCGTGGTTTATATAGAAATTTGTTTATACAGTACAAAGTAAATTTTTGTATAATTTAGCGTAAGATGCACACATTACTTTGATTATCTTTTCAAGGATAGAACCTGATATATTTCTATATATAAAATAGAACCGTTTGGGTCCCATCCACAGTAGATCCTGAGACCTGCCATCAGACGCGGATTTTAATGAAAATATCACTTACTCCTGGCACTTGGATATCTTGGATTTTGAACAGAGAGTTTAAGATAGTACATGTGACTCTTTCCAACAAAAAAAAATCTAAACAGACAAATAAAACTAAGTTTTAAAAATGTGTTATGTATTAAATAGAAAAAAAATAAACCAAACACTAGAAATCTGTGGATTTCACTTCATTATTTATCTACAGTTTTGGAAACTTTTTTAATATTTAATCTTGAAACCTTACAGTATATTTCAGGGAAGGTTAATGTTTGTTATTTTCTCCAACTCACTTTAAGTATTCTACTTGTGCTAAACTAATAAAATGTGACCCTTGGCCTTCAAATAAAAGGTAAAATATTCTGAGCATGTTTGTACTCAACTAGCTGTTTTTAGACATTCAGCCGTGTTAACATATTTTCTATTCTATTACAAATTCAGTAGGGATTTCTTTCGTTCTTATCTCATTATATGTTTAGACTTTGAACACAATTATTCTGTAACGAAATAGTACAGCGTGATATATGTTATATATTTAACTTATTCTGAGAGATGTTTCAAACTGAAACAAACAAAGTCTCCGAAGTCTTTAAATATTTAGAAAGTGATCAATCTAATTGCTAAGTGTCCATTAAATATGGATCGTTTTATTCGTAGGTCGTAGTGCTATGTGTAGTGTTGAAATAAGTATCGTAAGGTATACATTGTCTTGTTTCGTAACGTTTGAAGAGATTGATCACGATCTCACAGAAAACTAGAGTTGAAAATTGAGGGAATTAAGGTAAGGGACTACTCAAAAGAACTACTCCCTTGACCGTCTTCTTGTTAGCCTATTATAGCTCAAAAAACTTAGTTTTAATATTCAGCACTTTAGACCACTAACTAATAACTATTATAAGATATTGTAGCACCACCGAAATGAAATTACATATACGAACAAGTTGGGCTACTTCGAACGCTTCGAGTGGACTGTATAATTTAGTACATAATTTTGTTGGACCCCCGAGTGTGAAAGAATTTTTTTAACAAAAAGGTTCGAGCATTTGTTTTGAGAATTTGATCTGAAATATTAGGAATTTCTTTTTAACAAATTCGTCAACAACTTCTTAACAATACTTAAAAAGTGGCATGTTCATATACTTTTTTATATATAATTAAGAGAAAGTTCACGTTGAATGGAGTTTAATATTAACAAAATCAAATATATGTAAAATTATAATTTTCTTGAAATATAATGTCAAATTCTTGGTGAAGATGGGTTGTGGCTTTACTTCCAAATGGTAATTTAAACTATACGAGCGATCTAACTTCAAGTTTTTTTTTATGGGATAGGGACAAACGTGTAGACGTATCGCCTGATGGTGAGCGATTACTGCCGTCCATGGACACCCGCAACACCGGAGGTGTCACAAGAGAGTTGCCGGCCTTTGGGGAGGGGGAGGGGGATAGGGGACGGATTGGAGTATGGGCCTCCGGTATCTTTACTCACTCGGTAAACACTTTAGGTGCACGCAGGTGCTATTTCATACCAGCTTTCTGTGAGGCCATAGTATAATTCCAGTCGAGCCGGCCGAAATGTCAATTCATGGCGAAACGTGGTTTTCACTTTTAAAGAGTAATCCTGTCGAGCCATTAATGCTAAAGTACTGAACAAAACTAATGCTTGCTTAGGCTAGTCAATCCATCTTCAGCATCTTTTCTTACGATACATTAAAAATCACATTTATAGACTAAACAAACTTCAATTATGACTGACTTTACTACCAAGTTGATACTGAATATTAATTTATCAAAAAATGAATAATTAAGGTCACTTAAAAAAGAAGTGAATCGTATCATATAACATTTGTTATAAGTTGTCATAGGAATTATTACCGCTCAATCAACGTAATGTCTCTAAATGAAATTATTCATTGGACATATTTCCCTCGGGTACGGTGACTCAATGAATACGACTCAGCAAATTGCCCTTTTATTCAATACTTATCGAGTTAAAAAATCTTTTTTTTTTTTAATATTATTACTTATTTTTAGTCTTAAAATTATTGTACAATTATATTGAAAAAGTTATGAATAACTTTTGACAGAAAGAGAGAGAGAACTATTTGATTTGTTTTTTTTTTCGTTAAATATTTTTGCCTAGATTACTCATAATTTAACAACAAAGGCTGAAAATGTAAACACTTATCACCGATTGAATGCCATTCTGATCAATAATAGTCTTCTTGCATACTGATCTTGGGCAAACCGTCACTTCACCCCGTCTGGTATCTGAGAGGCACAAGCCTAGCAATGGATTGCAAAAGGTTGATAATGAAATACTCCTGTCTGTCCTGGCATTATTAGTATCTTTTTATTTTCGGAAATCACCTCAGATATCACCGACAGGTTGTTATGTCGGACTCGCACTAACTAAAAAACAACTTACCGTCTCGGGTACTAGAATGCGGGGAATCACGTGCACCCTCGATGGGTAATTCCTGGAACCCCGAGTTACCTCGGGCTACCTACGGTTTGTAGTTAGCTCCCACCTGTGCAGGAACCCCGTTGCTACTTTTATATTTAGAAAAGGGGCGCAAAAACTTTATAGAGCTCTCGCCGCCACCCTACCCTACTCTAGCTAGGGAGAATGGTGATCTCAGCGGCCACAGATGACTCTGACACCCGAGTCATCTGTGGTACTTGGCCTGTTTCCGGGCCTGGCGGACAGAGAGAGTTCTAAGCCTCTCGCGGTCCCACTCCGCTATCTCATTCGCAAGCATAAGGCATTATCAGTAGATAAGATTTTTTTAGAATCGCATCCTTCGCGTAACTGAACCTCAATAACATATATACATGGTAAGGATATGGATTAAAAACAAAAAATGATCAAGGAGTGGAATGTTTTTCGAGTGTATATGTATGTATGTATATTTCTTTAGCATGCCCTAGAGCCTAAGGGGCTTGTCGTATTTTTATGTGAGTGGTGTAAATACATTCATCTTAGTAAGTAACCCTGGGTACACTAAATTTATAAAACAAAGTACTAAATTTTTAAAAAGGCCTGAATTTAATAAAGATTTAGATGCAGCCGGAATTATTTAAAAAGTGTTTTTACAATTTTCCTTAATTAGTATTATCAGAATTGTGTGTCGTGAATAACAAGTACTATATACAAGTTCACAGAAAATAAACATCGTATTCAAATATCAAAAGTATAAAATAACAAAATTGATTTATTATCTTAGTTTAAAGGATATAAAATACAACACCGTGTAACAGTATGCACTATCGGGGCAGAGTAAAATTCAATTGCACAGTTGAAATAAGAATACCTTTAACGCATCCACCGCAGTCACGAGCGAGGCACCTTAAATAGTAGAATATTTTCCAGTTTCTGCTAAGGCGGACTACGAAATGCGCAAAGTTCATATAAATAACACGGTTTTTGGCTGGAATTGCTACTATATCCTATTTTGGTAGCGTTCCTATTCTATGAAAGGAACTAAATGCATTGTACTTTATAAGAAAGTTATGGAATAAAAAGAGTCTACAGAGCAATGTGGGTAAAAGTAATACTATATATTCCAATATATTTTGCTACTGTTAATATATTATTTTTATCGTGTGAGAGCTACTTCGGCATGAATGGACCCGGCTCGACCACAGTGATACCGCGAGCCCACAGAAAACCGGTGTGAAACAGCGCTTGCACCGAGTGAGTGAGGTTACTGGAGGCTCATATACCCATACCCCAATTTTTCAAAATTAGTCATCATGCCTATTCCAAAAAACAATACTATCAATTAAATTTAACTAAACAGTTAAGTTAAGACTGATTCTCCGTGCGATCTCGGTTACTCTACTCCTCTATTGAATAACTTCGTTATTATGAAAATACCTTTTATCATATTTGTGATATTAAGAGTAATCGAAACGTAATTTTGAACGAATTATCATTATGAGTATTGACTTTCTGGACTTTGGAGTAGGTAAGTAGGTAACTTTTATATTGATTGCTTTCAAACTACAAGTCTAAAAAATAGCATATTTACTTTAATTGATTGTTGTTGGAAAACCTCACTTCCTCTGTACGGATGATGAAATGATCCTTTCAAACCCTTTTCTCTGGACCTTTACGGTTCAGGATCTGTTGTCACCCTAATCCACTATCCCATTCACCTTATACCCTCGAATGCTCCAAAATTCTTAAGCTATAATTTAAATACGCGTCGCTAACCCTAAAAAAATTTGGACCCGAAAAGAGAGAATACAAAAATGTCAAATGCTATTTCACATTGGCTAAGGGCGATCTAATGGAGGTTGGTTTTACTAAAATATTAGGCACGAATACACCCTTACTGGAATATATTGCGCTTAAAGACGTTGGTCACATCTGGTTCACGAAAGGTCTGAGAAGGGACTGTGGAAAATATATCCAATGTTTTAATAAATCCAGTGACAAACACCGTGTGTTACCTTTCTTTATGTTTGAATACACGCTTGGTAGTTCTTACGCTTTCTTAAACGTCTTCCGAGATAATGTCCTTATTTTTAAGTAAATAGTTAAAATAAAATGTATAACAGTATATATGTAATAGTAAGGAGTCCCGGTAATATCGACCGTAACATTCTTAATTCTTAGATACATTCAATTCTGACTGACCGAAATTGATTAAACTTATGGTCACTGGGATTATAGCCCATCATCATTAATATTATCAATCAATACAGCTAACAAAACAGTACTTATAATTTATGCTCAAACAAAATTAACATAATATAAAATATCAAAAAGATATTGCATACCATTTGTATGCAATATTATGCCAGATTTTTTTGATCATTTTGTCAAGAAATTTACACCGCAAATAAATTCACCTTTTTCCCTTTGTTTATTTTTTAGGCAAATTCGTGTTGCTAATGAAGGAGTTAATTAAGATTCTACCTCTGTACATTCATTTAAGGTCTTATGTTTACTATTCTCAAAGTTAAAACACTGTTTTGGTTCATGGCCTTGCCTCAAGCATTTCTCTTTTTAGTTGAAGAAGTTTTGTTAAATACAACTTTGATATTATTCAGCTAGGCTAGTTTTAGACACAAAATTCCTAAGTCAAGTTAAACTATAATACAATAATGCAAATGATATAATACTGTGAGTACATTACAGTACAGTAATTTATGTCGCTTATTATTGAATTGAACTGAAAAAAACCGATATACGTCTAAATACAGAAAAGTTTTTACAACAGAATGTATACATGTCACATGAATGGCGCAAGGGTCTTGAAAACATAATACATTATTCTATTTTTTGTATTGAATAACCTTTCTGATAATATCAAGGGAGAAAGAAATTGTAAGAGTATATTAAAATATCGTATACCTTTAGCGAATATTTTACATAACGTTTTTAGAGCGGCGAGAATCTATTGATTAGCACGGCCTGTTGAGTCGCGGCGTGCGTTATCTATCTGATGCTTTGTTGGTTTAAAGTCTCATATAATTTACATACTATTATTCAAAATTCTAAATTAGCTCTGTCTTTCTGTCTGTTACGTTTTCACGGCTAAACCACTGCAACGATTTCAATGAAATTTCATATGATACTTGAAAAAAGATGTAAGCTAGAGTTCTCAGCCGTATTTTACCAATGTATGTTACACGCGACCGGAGCAAAAGCTCGCTGTGCAATACTTTTGATAACTAGATTACTATTTTTTTTACTCGTCTGTAAAATTTAAGTAAGTGTCGTAAGCTTCAAATCCATCCACATCAAATATTTATATGATAAGTTTGTTATTTCCTTCTTTGTATACTTTTTATAATACAAAGAAGAAAGTTATCACAGTGAAGGGTTCAGCTCGGCGAGTTCAAAACTGTTTTAAACTACTTATGTGTTTCTCAATACTTAACACACTTACATACTAGACTTATATTTCATGTAGACATAGCACAAAATTGATAAGGAATAACTAAGTACTCTTAGTAATTCCTAACCTATTTTTGTACCAAACGTATAAAATATATTAATAATCCGATGTACCCAATTTCTCCTTTGAAGTTTTGGCGTCCTAAAATACTTTCTTACTGTTATATCAAACCAGGTAAATGATGATGATGAAATTTCTATGTTGTGATTGCTATGTTCGAGGTTTAGGGATCAATTCTCGCGTCGGACGTTTGTATGATCTGCAAAGTTTATACATATATAT
>PKRV01000249.1:447622-606994 GCA_003709505.1 Hyphantria cunea
ATATATATATATATATATATATATATATATATATATATATATATATATATATATATATATATATATATATATATATATATATATATATATATATATATATATATATATATATATATACATACATATATATATATATAAGATTTAATATGTTAGATATTGGGTCAATCCTCATCCATTTGCTAACATTTTCCTTCTTCAGTCTTTTGTTTATGTATCATATCGAGGTGCACATTGCACCACAGCTTTTGATTGTTCACGGTCTCCGATCAACACGCGATCACTCGTGAACTTCAACCTCCTGGAAAACCTGACCTTTTCGCTTTTAAACAAGCAAACTTATCGCCTGACGGTAAGCGATTACCGCCGCCCATGCACACCCGTAACACCAGGGGCGTGCGAAGCTCTTCGATATGATTCGTAAACAATATTAATTTTGACGTTATAATTCAGTGATATAACTCCAATGAATTTATTTAGGGAAGTTCAACTTATAAAAGCATATAATCATATTCAAAAGTATTGAAAAAAATCGAAAGAAACTTTTTGAAAATTTATTTTGTTGTATTCTTTGTACTTGTTTACCAAATTTTGTACAGTAACATAATATTTTATAGGCGTTATCACAATTTATGGTAACTTTTGGTTCCAAATTGCCTATTTCAACTTTGAAAAACAAATCTTATATCACCTAACTTAAAAAAATATGACAAGAAAGAAAAAACATCAACAATAAGTAAGTCTAGTTCAAATTCTGTATTGAGTAATCTGATGTTTTTTTACCGGGTGAAAAGGATAACGGAGCTCATAGCCATCCCTACCACTGTTTTGTGGGAAGGGAGAGTTGCACTCAAAAGGAAATATCTGACCAATCGTAGCTACATATATTTAATAGCTGAGTCAGACAACAAGATTATGATGACATGGCGTAGTTAAATTACGTTATATAATATTATAATAAAGTTGAATAACGTAATATATTACTTATTAGCAGGTTAAGGCGTTGGTCACGATTGTCATAAATATATGTGGTAATCGTTACTGAAAAGTCAGTGCCTTCAAATATACTGACTACTAGTAAATATTCATATTCTGTAGGAAGAAGATGGGCCGGTGCCGGTCACTTTGCGATCAAAAAATCAAATTCTGGTAAAACCGGTAATCCTTAGAACAGTGAAGGCTAGGTAAATGATAAAAGACTATATATACTAAGACATACTAAAGCTATCCGATCTGGTACCAAATATTGCCTTTTCATACCACAAATGGTATTCAAAGAATGTTTTTGATAAGACATGTCCACAAAGGAGTGCAAATTTCTATTGTAAATTACACTACGGAGTCTTTGGAGTTGTTTAAATAAAAAGGTAATAGGAAACCAAGCTCCAGAATATTGATAAGTCATATTTTGTAAAAAAAATTGTATTTAATTAGATAAGACGAATTTCACTTTTCCATTGAGACTTTAGGCAAACTTAATGTAAAAATAAAGAGCATCGGATAATTTTGTTCAAAAACTCATCATGGTTACAATGCTTCTAATATTAATTTAAGTATTTTGCAATTCCATGTAGTACATGGCATTATTTCAAATTTGAAAATCATTTGTTTATACAACGAGACTGCCAAAGTCACTACTCTTTCTGATGGAAAATATGAGCAGAATCTAAAAGTAATGGTCGCCATACTCACTGCGAATGCAGATAATGCAATAATGCAGCATGGTAACCTAGACCATCGCGGCCTTTTGATGCTTATGCCGATCATTAGGCCTTCAGTTTCGCACTCACAAACAGAACATGACAGCACGAATGCTATAATTTTAAGTTGGTCGTGCCATTCGTGCCGAAACCAGAGTGGGTCTACTTCTTTTAAAACGATGATGCCCTTGGAGTATTCTATAATATACATTGCTATTTAAAACCATGCTACAAGTTTAGCAACATATATGCTGACAAAACTAAGACTGTAATTTCATTTATAGAAAATGCCAGTGAAAGTGTCAACTTGTTATTAGTAAATAATAGAATCGATGTCTACAAGCACACTTAATTTCGAATGGTGAGACCAATTAAAATTCAAAGACAAAACCCAAACTTATCTCGCAGATTGTCAGTCATAAATCAACTTGATGTTATCTGACAGCTTTTGAAATAGGCCCATAATAGTTGGGCCCAGACGTCTTGGGCTTACTTAGAATAATTAATGCGGAACGTACCTCACACCGAGCCTACCGTGTCCTTACAATTAATTGGGGTATGTTTAACCTTGCCTTGGTATAACTCAAAATCTTCTAGGGATGTCTTGATATATCCTAAATAGCTTTAGCTTTAAGTGTGCTCTAGTTGCTTTTAGTAAATACGAGTTATTTTGAAGTGATTTTTTATAATTATTGGTTAGAAAGGTTTCTTTCATTCTGGCCGTGAAACTTAAATCAACTTATTTTGACTTTTATGCTTATCCCTAAAATATCGAATTGTATCGAGTCAGTTCCAATTTGGCATTTAACATTTTCTTGAAATAGTTTAGACTCTGTGTCTCCGTTCCGGCATAATTAAGAAAATACACCACAAATACACACAATATTTTGTGTTAGGTATTAGGATCAACTCTCACAAACACCGTCATCCAAATGAAAGTACCTCTTAACCCGTTAATACTAAAAGCATACTAATTTACCAAACATACCATCGTCAAACACAGATGTCCCGTCTGTGTCATATCTCATAATCGCCTCCCAACCCGTTTGGATGACAGTTTAAGAGGCTTTCCAAAGGATTACCCTTCATTTAATATTTTTTTCCTCACAGGTGCTTTAGGCAGTATTTTTCACCTGTCAAGTCACTTCAGTAACTTTTCTTATTAATATTGCAAAAAGTGGTTTAAGATGATGGATGAGTGAGCACGTTATGTTAACACGTCTTTATGATATTTGATTTATCAATTCCTTTGTAAATATGAGAATAATAAAATGTGATATGAAACAGTGTTGAGTACACCCATGTGATGTATTCGTACTTGTTTTGTGAAAATAACAACGTTTTGGGGTTAAAATACCTAAACTTTTCATTACTTTTATAGGAGCTGTATATGTCACAGCTAAATCACAATGGAAATCATTATTTAAGGCGTTGACTGACACACACTTGCATATAGTTAGCTTAATATACGTATGCATATTGTAGTTACTGTAGAAATCCTCAAATGAAACCTACGTACTAATAATAATGTCTTGTTCTAATCTATATATTTTTTAAATAACCATGATGATACCGCACATACAACTGGTTTTAAGCTATTTCGTTGTTAAATGAGACACGTCACTAGAGAGTAGGGTAACTCTCCCTAATTATGAGACTGTTTACATCGATAAAGTAATTCTTTTTTACCCTGGATTTGCAAGTACTCACAGGTTGTAGTACCGAATTAATATAGGGCAACCCACCTGGCTATTTCCTTCCTACCCTATAAATAGAAAATATATACATATAAACATCTTCATCAAATATGAAAGACATATCAATACATAGAAATATTTCATAGATTAGACATCGTAGATCCGAGCCCGAGTGTAGCAGCCGAATATTCTAGTGCCCCCTTCCAGTTGTTGATAATATCTGACACCCTAAAGCAAAATCCTTTTATTTGGTAAGGTTTCCTTTTGATATTAATAAAAATGTTTGCTATGAAATATTAAATATATTTTGCGTCAAATTCGTGAAATATGAGACACGATTTTCGAGAAGTTATGCGTATTGGTGACATTCCTGATGTTTGTGTCGCTAAATTCGTTTCTGCATTAATAAATCAACCGATAAGAAGATTTAGAAACAGGTCAAATCTTAGAACCTACTGATTCGTTGGATAATTTTGTTTTCTTGATTAAAATATCATTGTTTAGTACAGAAGTTGAAATTGAATTTTTGAATCACTATTAGATATCATGAAAAAAAATCTTTATTTATCTTTCAAAATCATAAATAAACTATAATCCTATAAATTTACGAATGGGAGGAAGTGACTAAAAACTTTTTTCAGCAGCTACCACTGCCCACCCCATTCACGGAGTCACAGCTGACGGTAGTGACTATTCATTATATGTAATTTACGAAATTTTGCTCTAGAAAAAATAATTGATCGAATTTGTGCTTGGCTCCTGGACCATTAGTCAAGTGAAAATAAAATTGCCAGTATGTATTTATTTAATCTTAATACACATAATACACATAGGCGGAGTTAACACCATGGGGCATTTTCTACCAGTCAAACTTTGGGATGTGTAGAAATATGATGCGATAGGTGAAAAGGTAGAATATTAGCAATATTACTTAGTTGATAAAAAAACAATGCAGCCACTCAGTGCTTTCTTTCAGCTACTCAGTGGCACAAACTTTACCTTCGTAGCCTCTAACAAAGTAATATTTAGATTTATTAATTTGAAATCGAATTATTAACCTCGAAATTGAAAATTCTGTAAGAAAAGTCTGTTCCAAATTATTGTTATACAAAAACTTTTTCTAAATAACTGAATTCTACTTTATCTGTAGTAAAATTTGATGAGCTAAAAAAGGTTAATTAATGTTCGTGTATTAGAGTTATGCGAAACTTAATCTCACGAGAACTATTAAACCATCAATTCTAAGCAAAGAGAACTATTCAATCAACTTAATACTATAATTCCTGATTGATATATATATAATTCACAAGTTAAAGTAAACTATTATATCGATTCTGAAGTCAACTCCCTCAGAGACCACAAACGTAAAATACCTTTATCCACTTAGCAAACAAATTTAATGAGATTTGCATGAAACTAAGTGTGCTGAAAGATAAGATAGCAAGAGAGACCCATATAAAATATTAATATTTATGGTAGCAATTTCAGAGGTTTTCCAATATCCTCCGTAAAATTTTCACTTCTGAATTTGACGTACTTGATTAATTGTATGTGTGACTGAACGGTTGGGCTAGTGGTTTGAGTGGTTCGTTCGCGGCCTACAGGCTCGTCATGTTGCTGGACGAGGCGGGCAAGTTGTTCGAGGGGGTGATCTCTGCTCGCATCACCCGGCATCTCAGCGAGGTGGGCTCCGATCTGTCGGATGCCCCATTTGGGTTCCGAGAGTGGCGTTCAACGGTCGATGCTGTGATGCGCCTGAGGGCCGTGATCGAAGAAGTGGTGAACTGTAGCGACTTGCTGCTGGCGGTGTCATTAGACATCGCCAATGCGTTTAATAGTCTGCCATTCAGCTGCATCAAGGGAGCACTCCACTACCACGGGGTGCCAGAGTACCTCAGGCAGCTGGTGGCAGACTATTTGGAAGAGCGTATCGTCGTGTACGAGGATCGACAGGGCCCCTTGAAACGGCGACCCATGTCGTGCGGCGTTCCGTAGGGGCCTGTCCCAGGACCACTCCTGTGGAACATGGGGTACGACTGGGTCTCTTAGATTCCAACACACCGCCACACCGCAAACCCCGGTGGGGTGAAGGCCCGAGGGGGAT
Organism: Hyphantria cunea; assembly: GCA_003709505.1. Classification (NCBI taxonomy): domain Eukaryota; kingdom Metazoa; phylum Arthropoda; class Insecta; order Lepidoptera; family Erebidae; genus Hyphantria; species Hyphantria cunea. Next base: position 453,121 of record PKRV01000249.1, read on the forward strand.
ACCACACGTAAAAAAAAAATTTTTTGAGCGGTTGGTTGACGCTGCCTCCGCCCTTGGGTTACCTTCGCCCAATCTGGGTAGAGTCAGCGTCGCATGAAGAAGACTCTTCACGGGGCTTGTCCGGCGCACCCGTGTAGGTAGCGAATCTGACTGACCAGAATAAAACGCGCCTCTGGCGGCCTCAAAGGGTATTGGCGGTCAGAGCCATATGGGGATACCACACGATGCTGACCGAGGCGGTGTGCGCCTTGGCTGGAACACCCCTGTGGGATTTCGAGGTGGCAGTGCTTGCCGAAGTTTATCGACGGGTGGCAGAATGCCGGGCAGAGAGTGGTTTTCCTCCGAGGAGTGTACAGTTATGTACGAGAACCGAGAGAACGTTCTGAGACGACGACCCATGTCGTGCGGTGTTCCCGTCTGTCTGTTCTTGGAGCAATCCTGTGGAACGTGGGGTACGACTGCGTCCTTCGAGAGCGTCTCTCCTCCGGGCTGGGCGTAATCTATTACGCCGATGACACGTTGGTCACAGCCCAGGGGGTGAACTTTCAGGAGGCGGCGTGCCTGACCACCAGGGGAGTCCCTCTGGTGGTCGGGGGCATCGAGGCACTGGGCTTGCGGGTGTCCCTGGCCCTCCGCCCTTGGGCGACTTTTGCCTAATCTGTGTGGAGCCAGTGTTGCAACGAGAAGCCTCTTTTAGGGGGGTTGTGCGATCGATGGCGCTGTGCGGCGCACCGGTATGGGTGTCGGCTCTGACCGCCCAGAATAAGGTGCGCCTCTGGCGCCCTCAGAGGGTATTGGCAGTCATAGCCATACGCGAATACCGCACGGTGTCGACCGAGGCGGCGTGCACCTTGGCCGGAACACCGCCGTAAGATTTGGAGGCGGAAGTGCTCGCCGAAGTTTATCGACGGGTGGCTGAATTCCAGGTGGAGAGTGGCGTTCGCCCTCCGCCCGAAGAGGTACGCGAGTGGTGTGAGGCCACCCGTCGAGCCACTATGGTTCGGTGGTCTTCGCGGCTGGAGGCTCCACGTGCTGGTTTCGCCACAGTGGAGGCGCTCTAGCCGGTCATCCTTGAGTGGGCAGGGCGGCAGCACGGGACTTTTTCCTTCCGACTGACGCAGGTGCTTTCCGGGCACGGTTGCTTCGGTTAGTACCTGCACTCGGTCGCGCGGAGGGAATTGAGTCCCGCCTGCTATCACTGCGATTGCAGTGAGGACTCGGCTCAGCACAGGTGTGCCCTGCTTGGGCGCGACAGCGTCGGGCCCTCACTGCAGTCATCGGAGGAGATCTCTCGCTACCGGCCGTCATACGCTCCATGGTCGGTGGCGAGAACAGTTTTACCGCGATCGCGACCTTTTGCGACGAAGCCATCTCGCAGAAGGAGGCAGCGGAGAAGTCCCGGGAGGACGACCTCCAGTCGGACCCGATCCGCCGCCGTCGAACCGGGCGGCGGAGGCGTGCCTACCAGTGCCTCATGCCGCCCTGAGTGTAGCCGCGGATGGGCGGGACGGGGTTTCCCCTCCATCCGCTTCACAGGACAGCCGCAAGGGGGCGACGTTACGCGTGTGCCGTACGTCGTCTTATTTGAGAGTTTAACATCAGAAGGCGGTGCCCGCTTCAGTGCGGGCAGGCGCTGGGAGGAGTCCGGATGGCGTAAGAAAGCGGTTCCCGGATCTCTCCCGTCTTGGGCGCAGAGTGGCACACCGTGTGGTTTTAGTTGGTTCGATTCCGACACCCTGCCCCGCCGCATACCCCGGTGGGGTGAAGGCCCGAGGGGGTTTTCACACATTAAAAAAAAGAAAAAAAAAGAAAAAGGGGTTATTGAAGGTCGGAAGTGCTTGCCGAAGTTTATCAGCGGGTGGCTGAATTCCGGGCTTACCTATCAATTACTTCAAAAGTAATAAAAATTGCCTTTTCTCCACGTTTAAGTTACCTCTGAGTGAAATTACATCTCCTCTGTCACGACGTTTTAGCTTGACCAAGTAATAAGATTGCATCCTTACCGTCGCGTCTATGAAAAAACTTAAAAAGTATGTTGTATTTTATTTTAAGCGCCAGAAAAACTTATATACGAAAATTATAGGGATAAGATTTAAAAAATCAAAAGATTTTATTTTAAATAAAATTTAGCATAAAAACAGTATGTATATTTTTAAATTCAAGTGAAGATCTTGTGCAGAAAATTTACATTAGTTAATATTTCTGTATTTTTTACACAACAATCTAGCAGCCACCATCTAGATTTTGTACTATGAAAGATAGAATCACTGATATAATACTTATATACTTTAATTATGTAACACGTATATTATTAGTAGAAAAAACCCAAATTTCAAAACTAAAATTTGCACATCTTACATTTGGTCCGGCCCGGGAATCTAACCTGTGACCGCTACGCCACCGAGGCCGTCGTAATATGCATCAGACTAGAATCAAAATTTGCCTATTGAAGCAACCACGAGGGTAATAAGGCCCGTCTATTTTATGAATGGTCTGACAATAATCAGCAGGATAATTTAGTGTCAACATGTCATAGTAGGATTATACATATTTAAACGTTTCGTACATTTTTCTGTTTATTTAAAAATAAAAATGTAATTCAACGCAGTTAGTAAAATATTTTGTAAATCCTGCTAAAACCTCTCAAAGTCAACATCGTTTAAACTCTTCATGTATGTTGAATACAGTAACTGACAAGGTATTATATCCACCGGATGAAAAAAGGAATTTAAAGGCAGGTTTAAAAAGTAGATCAGATAGGGGAATCGTAGCAGCAAATTGTGTTACGTCAGACAAAATGGACGTAAACGAAATGCATGTTTAAATACAAACTTCAGAGAACAGTAACAAACAACTACTGTAAATATTCTTTTGCTTCATAAACAAAAAATCAATGAAAAAGTCTTTCATTATTTACTGAAACCCTAGTAGCACTGCAGCCTACCAGGTCAATACGGCATGCCAGTGTATGACTCTCTCGCTTTTTTGCTGTTGTTTGTTTCATATTTTCAGCTAAATCAGAATGTTTCAAGAACTTTCTTGGAATCTGAAGAAATACGGGCTATTTTCCATCGACTGATATTATTTAAGAAGATTTAAACGTTGTAAACTTTAGGAATACATGCTGTATAGCAGGTGACTTTAAAAATAAACACAGTTTTAACAACAGTTCAATACGATGACCGCAAAAAACAAGCGGTTATATACAAAACCAATAGTTTCAGATGCATGTTCTTCAACTCCTTCAAATTTATAGTAGTTAACTATACATTCAAATAGTTCAAATAATTAATGAATACAGCATTTCGAACAAAATATAGATGGTCATTAATTAGTATTATATTTTATAGTTTTATCCCAATTCATCAGAGCTCATTATCTCCGTTGTATAAAATGTATAACTAACTGAGTCAACTGCCATGTATTCGTTTCTTTTTAACACTGCTTTCACTTTTGAGAGGTTGAAGACCTTTTACCTATATATTATATATATTTTACGATGGGAAAGCCACGCTTCCGCTTACATGGGCCGGCTCGACCGGAGTGATACCACGAGCTCAAAGAAAACCGTTGTGAAACAGCGCTTGCGCTGTGTTTCACCGAGTGAGTGAGGATACAGGAGGCCCATTTTTTTTTACGTGTGGAATCCCCCTCGGGCCTTCACCTCACCGGGTTTTGCGGCGGGGTGGTGTGTCGGAATCGAACCGACTAAAACCACACGGTGTGCCGCTCTGCGGCCGAGACGGGAGAGATCCGAGAACCGCTTTCTTACGCCATCCGGAACCCTCCCAGAGGATATAGGAGGCCCATACCCCAACCCAATCTCCTCCACATTCCCCAAAAGCCAACAACGCACTTGTGACGCCTCTGGAGTCCATGAGCAGCGGTAATGGCTAACCATCAGGCAAAGCGTATGCTCTTTTACTCGGGGGCAAACCATTGCATAAAAAATCTTAAGATATATATAACTTTTCATTTTTTGCTAAATTTGTCAAGAACTTATTTCTTCTTTAAATAAGTTTTTTTAAATATTGTATTGATATAAAAAGTAGACGTAACAAAATTGAGGCTTTATCACTAACTAAATCCACCAGATTAAAAAAGTTAACCTCACGTGACGAAACAGCCATGAGCTTGATATCTTTGTTTATGTCATACGACGTGCCAAATTGCACGACCCACATACGGATATTTCTAAATCTGCGTATATTCTTGGTTATTTCGTAAAACAACATGTATGTGTCTTTATTAACATGAGTAAAAAAATAGGATTTAATTTAAAAAAAAATCACTCGATACAGTAAATAGTTTTAGATTGAAATATGTAAAAAAGTGAGTTTCGTTAAAATTTTGTTGTCTTTTTGTTCATCGTTGCCGTTGAATTTTATTGAATCTGAAAAAAATGTAGTCCAGCAAATGTGAAATGCCTTTTTACCTTTACAAATAATATAATTGGACACCACTGTCATAGTTATTTCATAGGCTTCATATTGATCTTGCGTCTGTGCGTCTTAAAAGTAAACATAACACACAGACACATCGCTACAAATTCCTGCAGCTTCATGTTGACAACGGACCGAGGCCTATGTATACACGAGTAGACCTTAAGCTGCATATAACTTAAGCCAATCAGTGTTGCATATGTTGACAAGACAAATTGAAGGGAACACAAGATTAGCATGAAAACCAATTGGATACAGTTTAACACAGGGACAGAACCGACATAATCTTGAACAGAAATACATTAATTGCGTTATCAATTCATATGCAATTTGCATGTACACAAACTATTTATAGATGAGTAACATATGGACTAGTGTTTGTGTGTTAGATGTCCGGAATATTTATTTGTTTTTATATGGAGTTCATTTCCTGCTCTTTTCCATAGCAGTTAATTTTGAGACCGTGCAACTATAGTCAGTGATGGCACGTTTTGAAAGTGGATGAAAAGGCCTTCTAAAAATAAAATCGTTCAAAATCAAAATCAAATATTTTGATTTTGAACGATTTCTCAATAGACACCTATATGCATTGTGTAGCAGGATAATTTAATGTTTGCAACGAAATCAACGATGGTGTAATATTGATTTAATGCCGGACATTAATGATGTTCCGATAATGTATCATCAAATATAGATGGGCTAATTTATTTCCAGAGAAGGAAAAAATAAAAAAAAGTGATGCTAAAATTAAAAATAGCACGGCTACAAACGCGAGTTGGTTGTGATAAGATTAATTAAAGATATTAAAGTGAAATTAGGTCTCGAGGCCGAGCCCGAGCTGACTTATACTACGAGGGTTTACCTTCAAATTGTGAAACTCTATTACCGTAGCGCGAATGTTGAATTTGATCGTGTAATAGGACAATGTCTAAATTAAGACCTGTTTCTGAAAGATGTAATTTTGTTATAGGCTGCTTATAATTTTGTTCGTTTAGGTATCATACCTCTCATAAATTTAATTTTACTTTAGTAACTATTAGTGGTTACCGCACTTGGTACCAAAAACCTGGATGTTCAGTTTAGAAGGGCCCCTCAGGAAAGTCTGATACATCTTAGTTCCTTAACCTTATTCACCATATTTGACCCGTGGGAGAGCTACACTTCAGCATGCATGGGCCGGCTCGACCGGAGTGATACCATGACCTCGCAGAAAACCGGTGTGAAACAGCGCCTGCGTTGTGTTTCACCGAGTGAGTGAAGATACCGGAGGCCCATAATCCAACCCTTACCCACATCCCCCTCCCCCTCCCCCAAGGCCGACAACGCACTTGTGACGCCTCTGACGTAACGGGTGTCCATGGGCGGCGGTAATCACTTACCATCACGCGATACGTCTGCTCGTTTACCCCTATTCTATAAAAAAACACAAAAATAGAATGATAGTTAATATTTTAAAGTGAAATAAAGGCAGTTTGAGCTGCATTGCAATAGCGGCTTGAGCCAAATCCAATGATATTATAGCACGAGTCTTCGATCACCTTAAATAGCTAAGATTTCATTGAAACAAAATAAGACAGCAAATTCCTTTAGAATACTTTAAACTCATTTATCTAGATAGGTTCAATAAAGTCAAATATGTTTTTTACTAACTGACCCGGCGAACTTAGTACCACCATATTCATATTCGTAAAAAAAATCTGAAGTACCAAAACACTTATTTTAGTAAGCGCGTGTTAACTTCCCTCAGGGCCGCAGCGTATACGACTAAACGTACTAAGAAAATATAACACCTATAGTTTCTCTTACTTTTTTCTATACAAACCTTGTCCTGACGATAATAAACACATTAAAAAAAGAAGTCGATTGAGAGTTATGCGCGAACATACTTTACATTTGTGTGATTCATTTTTATTTATATAGATTAAAAAAAAAATGAAATTATTTTTAAAAACTAAATTGAAAACCTACAGATGCACAATGAAAAAAATAGAGAATAAGGAGCTACAGCGAGTACAAATTAATTAATTAATGTGCATTCGCTGTAGTAGTTCATTTTATGAGGCAATTCACATTCCAAATGAGTCAGTAACGAAGTTTTTTTTGCACTGAAGAAACAAAGAAACAAGTGAGCATGTTAAAGGGTTATATTAAAATTTAACATTGCAGTTTCTACAAAATCTCCTACATTATCATCATCTGCAATCATCTTCCTAGCCTTTATCATTTCTAAGACTACTTAGGGTTGGATACTGACTCAGTCAATTTTATCTAAATATTAGTTATTCTAACGACTGCCCCCCGCAACCATGGGGGTGAACTGAATTCGAGGGTTGAACTAATATCCAGTATATTTGAGGGCACCGACTTCTCAATGACAATGTCATATTAACACCAATATTTTAAAAATGTTTCATTATAATAACGACATATTAGATCTTTTTAGAAAGGTCATTAAACCAGTAATATTTTAAAATATTTTAATATTTTAATTGTGTTCAATTTTCTTAACACTTTTCTTAACACTTAATTTTCTTAACAATTTTCTTAACTTTCAATCTTTTGATGTGAAAGTTTGAAAAACCCTGTTCAAATTTTCACATCAAAAATATTTCTTCAGCAATTTTACATAAAACAATGGTTTAACATTATTTTTAAGACAAATACTCCAGTTAGCTATTTTATGTGATAGTTATTCACTTATGCGTTATATTAAATATTTAAACAGAAATAGTTACGATAAAACAGATTTGACCTCGTTACGTGTAAAAATTTGAAATGAAACAAACAATGATGTTTTTTTTATAGTGCCATATTTTTAGCTGTTATATTTTTTTTTGTTTACTAGTTCTACTGTTAGCTTTTCAGAGGTTATTCATTCTTTCCTGGACTCCCTGTAAAAAAATATTTGCTATTTAGTACCTATTAAAGATTTGTTGTAAGAAAAACCCAATAGTAGTCTGACACGGGAATCGAACCCAAGGTCTCTTGGGTTGCAGACTAATCAGTAGGCTCTTACATTGTTTGGTCAGACGAAGAAATTATGGAAGTTACACAATATTTTCTCTAGATTTATTTCATTATGAATTTAATTTTTATTCAAAGGATATTACGAGGTTTATCATATTTGAATTAGAACCTAAGGTTTATTTTATATCATTGTTTACCAAAGCGTGATGAATAAATGTATAGCCTATCATGGTAAATGGAATAACAAGGAAGGAAAAGGCTCTATATATTTTCAAAACAAAGTCACAAAAAGCAAAAGTCATTTGAAATTTTGCTAAGGTTTATTTTTGAAGCCTCCGTCTAAAGAAAACACATCAGTATAAATCCCGCCCAGCATAACAAACTTTCAGTCGCGACTGTCGAGAATATAAATTTTAGGCGGCTCGGTATAAAAGATAAGTTTTCATCGAATTTACACACGATATTGTTAGCTCTTGTTGTAACTTTAAGATTGACTTCTTCGGAAAATGCTTAAAACACTTGTATGTTTTTGCTAAACTTCTAGTAAACTTTATTAACTTAATATTCTAGAAATCATCGTCGCAATATCATTGTTTCGAATGTCTCTTATTTCATTTCATGCTAAGTTTTTTCAAATGTTTCTTGTATATTTCGCCCTTTAAGATTTACGTGTTTCAAAGTGCAATATTCACAGATTCAGGATTATTAAAAAAAGGTTTTCTAAATTTTCCTCACGTATCAAAAATATATATTTTTTATTGAACGACCAGGACTAAATAAGTTTATTCTTTTTGCGTCTAACGAAACATTCTCAAATGATTACTTTGATGCTAACACTGCAACCTATTTTTGTTTTCTTAATTCGAAAGATGTTTTTATCTATTACTGGTATTGCCGCTATACTACTCAATCGATCAATTCCAATATTTCATAAGTAGTCAGAGATACTGAAACAGATATTTCCTATTGTGAAAATAAAGTATTGTGACGTAAAATACTAAATTTATTGTAAATATACTAACCAGGCATAGCGGGCAAAAGTGTGATAGTATTCTAAAATAAATTGCTAATGTTGATGTATAGCATTTGAAACAATTGAGTTATTTGTGGAAAAATAAAAGCCCGGACGACAATTCTAAAATGCTCAAAATATCTCTTTTTAAATAGGTATGATGGATCGCCTAGCTCGTACATATATTTTTTAGATTTTATAGAATTGAAAATTTGAACATTGAAATATTTTTTGCAGTAATATATTACATCGGTTAAAAATTGAATTTGTATTCAATTTTACTAAATGAATTTGCTTTGAAGTAAAAAATGAATATTCAGTAACAACAAAAATAAGAAGAAATTTGCCACTTACATCTGATAAGTAGTCATTGGCTTACAGCCAAGTATAAGGAACATCTAAAATTCTTAAAAAGTGAAACGTGGTATAAATCTTGTTCAGTTCTAGATATTAACGAAAGTCATCTAGCACTTTGGCATGTTTTCAGTTGTCATATATTCTTCTAATATCTTACCCATTTAAATTGCTAATTATATTAGACTTTTATATTGGTCTGTAACTATATAGTTTAAATGTATGTGCCCAAGATGTTCCTACTTTTTTATGACTCATTCTAGAAAATTCTATCATTCAAATATTTTTTCTATCTTGTGAGAATTTATAGACTTAAACGGGACATACAACTATTGCGTGTTATTATATTCTGTTATCTCAAGTATTATAATTAATATACTTTTAGCTTCCATTAGATTGCATAGTATTTAGTAGTCTCCAAGCAAACTTGCAGACTACTAAATAACATTCATATATATATAATATATATATATATATAATCCTATGGTAACTGCTAAATAGATAGGAGATTCATCGAAAATTCTTTGCATGTGCACCGTTTTACAAAGAAGGCCTTTGGAGGACGGGGAAGAGATTGGATGGGAAGAGGCGTCAGGGTGGGTGCCTCTGGTATCCTCACTCACTCGGCAAGCGCTGTTTCACACCTGTTTTCCGTGAGTCCGTGGTATTACCCCGGTCGAACCGGCCCTTTCATACCATAGCGTAGCTCTCCCACGGTATATAATATACTTTTATAAACTTTTTTTATAAATACATACATGCACCCAAGCCCTCAAGCAAATTAGTCGCTACGGAAAAGTATTAAAAATGCTGTTTTTTGAATACGTAAAAGGAAAAAGTGAAGTGTTAGGAAAATTGTTTATTTTGTATGTAAACAGTTTAGATAGTAAATTGGGTTTGTTTTACTTGTTAACTTAGAGTTAAAAAAAACACAAAATAAGCGATGTTCGAGAAGCATTAGAAATAGATAAATCTTCTTATATAAAAAATTCTTGTGTCATTATGTTCATGTGTCATAATTAGTAAAGCCGAAACGGCTTTACTAATTTTTACCAAATTTTATATGCATGTTCAGTAGGTCTGAGAATCGGCTATTATCTATTTTTCATATCCCTAAGTGATAAGGGTCGTTTACCCTTATTTTTTTTTTACTTTTTGGACAAAATTGATTGCTTTTTTTACTTTAATGTGGCATTAAAAATACTACAACCCTAAATTTTTCCCCTTTTATCACCAGCCCCTAGTTTTTTAAAACCATTTTAGTGATTTAATAATTTTTCATTCATAATTTATATGGCAAAACAACGTTTGCCGGGTCAGCTAGTAAATAAATAAATTTTTAGACATCTAACACACAACGTCATCTAGTCATACACTCAACAGAGCTTGCGTTATGGATGCTAGACAGCTGATATAAATACATACATACATTTTTTACGAAAATTGCTGTTTCAATTTCATAAAGGATTTTTAGTAAATAAATATTCAATATCAAACAGGCTGTTTAGCTAATACTGTTGTGTTTAATATGTATTTTACAGTTAAACACAAAACATTTACATGTTTCTGTGCCAACTTTAAATTTACTGCTCAAAATTTTATGCAGTGTACCATTTATTTTGAAAATAGGGTGCTTAAGTTAACAAAAAAACACGACTTTAATTTTGAAACGTTGTCCGCTGAAAATGACTGTCAATTTATCTGTGTCTTTTATGCGCACATAGCTCATATCTTGCGTAAAAAAGCGTCTAAATATTATGTCTACGATGTATGATGATTACCCATACATTTAAGTGATAAGTTTATCAAAGGATTTTTTCTGTCGTATCTGCGAGCGAAACCCACGTAAGTGTTCCGCAGCATTAAGTTGAACATTAACACTTTATTTCCATTCAAGTCAACGAATTTAAGTTGGCAAAGGCAAAAATGAATAAGTTACTTTTAGTAAGCGTCTTTTTTATTAAAATTAATTGCGTATCTCAATTAAATTCATAAATTCGGGGAGAAAAACAAGTAATGAATTATTAAAAAAATAAAATCTAACTGCGTCACTATCATATATTAAAATATATAAGTTATATTTAATATACTCGTAAACACCGTTAAAAATTCTTTATTTTGATGCCAGACTCGATGTATTTAGAAAACATTTTTTGACATCTTCATTAGAGAGTGTGCACTGTTTTTCATCTTTTCCACAGAACCAATAAGCAGACCGACAGTATGAAATTGGTGTAATAGATATAGAATATCGCACATTCTTTTTATTTGGTCAGCCGATAAAGATTGAATGAGCCTCATCTGTGTATTATTCTACTAAGAGGTGGCTATCGGATTTGTAGCAAACACAGTTTTCCTTAACGTCCAAACATTTCTTTAGGGATTTGTGTTATTATTTGTGATACTCTACTTGGTCATACTCGCTAAAACTCACAAACATTACTTTTTTATATTGTTATTATAAATATCATTTAGAGAATATCATTAAAAACAGACATAATAGAGTTAATTTTTTGAATTTATTTATTACACTCTACATATTATTTACACTTTACTACACTGATAATGAACAAATATAATGCTGATGTCTTAAAGCCTATATCAAAAGACAGCATCAGAGATACAAAGAAATGGGTCAACAGCATATTTTGGTTAATGTGCCCGACGGGGCCTCGTCGCAAATTGCCGTCGATCTCGCCTTCCGTCCTGGAGGGATTCACTTTTGATTGCCAACAGAACCCTAATTACCGCTTTCTTGTTTATCCTTGCTTCTTATTGCGTGCCATTTTTTTGTTCTCACTTTGTATCGTTGTTAACGTTATATAGTCTAGTTTTATTAAAAAAAAAATTTTTTTCACCTTTTTGCGTAGCATAAGCCTGTTGATTTAATTGTAACTGTTCATGTCTGGTAAGGGAGGCGCTTATAGCCCAGTTGCACTCGGTGATTAGAAACAATCAGCGAGGGCAAGCAACGACGGCGCGGTCAGTACCTGGATGGATGACTGCTGGTGGCATGTTACCATGAGCGTCTCCGTGATTCGGAGGTCACGTTAAGCAGTCGGTCCCGGTTGTTATCATAGGATAACAGTCGTGAAGCTTAGTTGGAGGCCTTCGGGCGGTTTAAAAACATCCAACGGTAAGATTACGTAGCCACAACGTTGTCTTGCCAGTCCCCAACCCGCACTTGGTCAGCGTGGGGACGTATGGCCTTAACCCTCTCCTGAGAGGAGACTCGAGCCCAGCAGTGGGACATTATGGGTTGTCGAATGTCTGGTAAGTTTTATATTATTAGTTTAATTTTCACTACTGGTGAGTAAATAATAAAAATATTTTTTCTAAAAAATAATGTTCCCTCAATTTGAATAATAATTTTGAAACATCAATTACTTATTATATCGATTAACATAACTATCGAGCTATTAGGAATCTTTTCAACACTAACAGTTCATCATCATCATAAGCCTATCGCAGTCCACTGCTTGTCATAGGCCTCTCCAATTTCACGCCACTTAGTACGATCGATGGCTTCTCGCATCCAGCTCCTGCCAGCCGTCCCGCGCAAATCATCGCTCCACCTGGCATGTGGACGTCCTACACTAGGTTTGCCGAGACGCGGTCTCCACTCAAGAACTCGTTTATCCCAACGGTTATCGGTTCTTCGGCAAATGTGGCCAGCCTACTGCCACTTCAGCTTGCTAATCCTGTGGGCTACGTCCTGGTTGTTTGTCGGATAACCTCGTTTCTAACGCGATGCTTTAGAGAAACGCCAAGCATAGCCCCCATAGCACGCTGAGCGAGTTTGAACTTATGGACCAGTCGAACCGTAAGTGTCCACGTTTCGGCTCCGTATGTCATTACGGGTAGGACACACGCATTGAAGACTTTCGTCTTTAGGCACTGTGGGATCGACAATGACAAGACCCGATGAAGTTTCCCAAACGCCGCCCAACAGTTAGCTTGTGTTTATTATGAGGTTCGTCTTCTTCGCTTCACAGTCACAAAAAATCTACTTAAAAATAAATATACGCACCTTAAAATACATTACAATACAACATACAAAGTCAATTAAGCTCTGGTTTTCAACTACATTTTGACCACGTTTTAAAGTATTTTCTGTTTTTGATCCATTAATGTTTCCATCCATCTATATTGAACATAAAGAGCATTGTAGATCATTGTTACAGGAGGCCCCTCATGAATTCGTGACCCTAAATCAGGCACCAGTCTCGCACATTAAATGTCTGTAGTGGCATTTTATAAGCTAACGTAAGAAAGTTCTCGGAGGGAACTTTTTTTAATTTTTTTTTATGGAATCGCTGGCAAACGGGCTGACATATCGCCTGATGGTAAGCGATTACCGCCGCCCATGGACATCTGCAACACCAGAGGCGTCACAAGTGCGTTGCCGGCCTTTAGGGGATGGGGAGGAGAATGGGGATGGGAAGAGGGGTTGGGGTATGGGCCTCCGGTATCCTCACTCACTCGTTGAAACACAGCGAAAGCGCTATTTCACACCGGTTTTCTGTGAGGCTGTGATATCACTCCGGTCGAGCCGGCCCATTCATGCCGAAGCGTGGCTCTCCCACAGTAAAAAGTGTTTTTATTACTACCTGTTATTTGCTTTGTATCTATGTGTATTTGTCCATAATATGTATAGATACTTGGATAGTGCCATATATATACACATCCATTTGAAAAGGTTCACAAAAGTTGGACGAAATTTATTTGAGCTATTAATACAGGTATGCAAATGTGTCAGTCCAATTATTTAAGAGTGAATAAGTAACAGCATATTATTATATAACAATCTATTCTATTACTAGTCCATTCCCGCGCTGGGTTTATTTCTCAATAGATTTTGATGAATGAACTGTCAGAATATGTGTCACGTTTGTATTCTGAGCATAGTACATTATTATGTTGGTAGAAAACCTTTTCTATATTATTGTTAGTTCACAGAGTGTGAGAACAGTTTTGATATGTATTTTTTATTAGTTAGTTCATAGTGAGGCGTGTTCAACTAAACAATGGGTTGTTACTTTAATTTATTTAAATTATACTTATATTTTATTGTTAATATTACAACAGTTAAAATTACACATAACTTAATAATTTAAGGTTTACAATATTATAGGTATAAATTATAAAAAAACCGTCTGCGTCAATATCTATTATCTTCATTAAAATCTGTTTTATATGTAAATGTATATGTATATGTATATGTATATGTATATGTATATGTATATGTATATGTATATGTATATGTATATGTATATGTATATATATATATAATCACCGTCAAAAATTTAGATACCACACTCGATGTATTTTGAAAACATATTTTTTTAAATTACTTTTTGGTGACTTAAAAATCGTTAATTTTCCATATTTCCATCCTTTCATAAATACACTAAAAAATCACAACCCTCCTTCTTTCACCGTCGGGTAAAAAAACATCATTCTTTTAGGCCGAAAAATTCGATAAAATACTTAAAAGTAGTCGTAGAGTAGATGTCTCACAAAAGTCTTGAGAAAATGAAATAAAACTTCTATAGTTTAAGATTTTGAAAAACTCCCAAACATCACAAGAACGTCGTTTCTCTTATCTAATTCAATTTTTTACACTTTTGCTCAGTTTGCCTCAGACATCAATTCTGGGATTGTTGAGAATGCTGGATATTTTTTTCCTTACTTTTCGGATAACATTAGATTAGTTTCAGTGGCCGTTGTACGCTTTGTCCTTATAAAGTGGTAGTATTGTCTGCCTGAGTGACGCAGTAGTAACGTATGCTCGGATAGGACCTAATGTTTGTATGACCTAGAAATATTTATTTACAAAAAGTGTGTGTGTGTGTGTGTGTTTATATCGATTATCTAGTACCCATAGTACAAGCTCTGCTTAGTTTGTGAGTAGAAGGCGTTGTGTGTTAGATATCTAAGATATTATTGTATCTTATTGTGGTTGATTTCATAGAATACTTTTTTAATTTTTTCAACCCTGGATAGCTTAATTTTCAATCTATAGCGTTTGAAAATTATTTAAAAGGTTACAATTCTCTATTCTACGAGTATATCCTGATGATTTGAACGAGCTGTACCACTCGTGGTCCGGGTAGATATTTAGGGTATTTATCGACTTTTTTTAAACATATGTGACTGAGATTTAATATAAAACTGACAGTGGTGGACAATTATAAGTTTACGTCTATCATTTAATATCGAATAGAAATAAAATACAATTAAATTAGGATCCACCTGTCTATTTTTATTGTGTCGATTCTCTCTCAAGCTCAAGCTTTGCATCAGGCAGAGTCTTATCTTTGTACAGCCTCCTCCTCAAATACATTTATTTCATATTAAATCTAATATTTTCATGCATAGTGCCTGTCTACTTTGAAGCAAATAACTTCATATTTTTTGTAGAACTTAAATCACCTTCTAATAATAAAATCCCAACCATAACACTCGCAAAACCGTTAATAAAAACATGTAACCATTCCAGTTTTGAACGTGCACTACAGAATGGCCACTGTTTTGTTTGATCGCCCTCTTAGCATACAAATGTTAGCATACCCTTGAGATCCGATTGTCCTTCGATTCCAAGTTAGATTTCACTAGAAAAAGGAAATGTGTGAATAGTGAAGCCCTTCATGGAGGTTACGTTGAGTAGATAAGACACAGATGTTTGAAACCTTTTAAGATATTGATTCCTTCTGTTTTATAGTACCCTTGCGACTTGGTGCTATTGTTCAATCTTTGACATGACTTCCGAATGATTGTGTAGGGAACTGAAATAAATAGGAATAAGATGTCTGCTATAGTAGAGATGTAAAGTATAGGCGTTTGTTAATGGTTTTTAATTACGAGATTTTTATTAATTTTAAAACTAGCAAACAAAAAGGATGATTTGTTATTATGCTACAACTAGAATAAGTATATAAATGTAATAACATCACTTTTCCTCATATTTACTTTTTATCTACTTGTAAAAATTTCGTTATTTTCTTTGAAGACATTTGTTCTATAATATTTAATTGTTTTGTAGTTGCATTCATGTTAATTTAGGCATTTTTTTAGTCTTTACACAGTATAAAATGGAATGACTTTCGGTGTTTGTTTGCTTAGATCTTATAAACTATTCAATATTTTTTTATTTCAATTTCAGCAATACATAGAGTGATTTAAAAAAAATTATATGTATAATACATAGATTTTATAGTAGAAAAAATCCACAATATTTGAAAACTTCTATGCAAATCTCCAGGTCGTCAGTTATACAAGTCAAAATATTTTCTTATTTGAAAAACCAATGAATATTTATAAACAGCTGAGTTTGCTATTCTTAGACTTTAAATATAATTAAATTTGCATATAATTAGTGTTTGATGTTTATAAACTAGGTAAGAAGCCAGTGTTTCAAAATAATAATAAACTCGGGCCTGTTTAAAAATTGATGGGTTATATCAACCACAAGGAGACCTTTTTAGAAAGATACGGGTGCAATAATAGCATTCAAAACTATGCCGTCACTTGTAAGCGGACCAACTGAGTACTGGGAAGGGGAGGGGGCAGCAACCTGTAGGGGGGATAGCAGCCCGTAGTCTTTATCATTTCATATTATTCAATTCCATTTAGTTACAGAAATTATCTTGTACTTTTATATGTAGATATTATCTCTTTCGTATGGACATGTCGTTATTTCGAGGCCTGTTTTGAATCACGTGATGGATCCTGTCACCATTAGACGCAGGGAGCACAAGACAGATGCCTTACGTTAGAATTAAGCACCAATTAGTCAAACCAAAGGCTTCACTTGGATTTATCAACTGTTAACATATACTTGTTAAAACATTGGATATAGTTTTTAAGGTATGTATATATCCTGACAATTATACGATTGATAATCAAAATGAAACTGTGTATGTTAATACAGTTTACACAATAGTACTGTCAGAATCTTACAGTTTATCACATGATGAAGTTAAAGGCAATTGAAAAAGGTTCAGTAAGCCTTCAGGGTACAGAGATGAAATGAGTCATTTTTCCGACCCCAAGAGATTATAATGATAATCGTTTATTAATTTTCTCTTTAAGAACAGTTAATTATTAATCATGTTACACTCCAACTATTTCATAAATTTAGTGTTACATGATCAAGTAGGTGAATCTGTGTAAGAAACTGGTATCTGCACTAGGACAACCAAAATGACAGATTACTATTTATACAAATTGTATGAGTATCATTGTTATTTGTTGTTAATAAGATCAGAACAGATCACTTCACATAGAACTATGAAACTATTAGTACGAGAGGTCTCGGGTTCGATTCTCTGGTTCGACTGCTGTTGAGTTTTCTTACAAAAAAATCTTAATAGCAGCCTGGAGTATGGAAGATGATGGTTTTTCCCAACCGTACTTCGGAGAGCACGCGAAGTCGTCGGCCCCAGTTGTCATGAAAATCTATGATAATCGTTATTGGAAAGTCAGTGCCCTCAAATATACTGACAACTAGTTCAACTTTCGAATTCAGTTCACCCTCGGGATTGTGGAGGTCCGATGCCAGTCGCTCCGTGTAAAAACTGATATTCAGGTAAAACCGATAGAACCAGCAGCCAATCCCAAAATCTTGGGAATAATAAAAGCTAGGAAGAGGATGATTTTGGTGAAGTCTTGAAAATGGTGGCATGAGGCGACGTACGTCTAGACTAGAGATTGACCATAAGTAAACACAATCGATTCTTTATAAATGACGTAGATGACGGTACGTTACGTGATGTACTGTCGATAGGGTGAACAAACTCAGATGAATATCACGTCTTCAGTAAATCACACGTGTTGTCGTGCGTTCTTTCGATACTAAGACAGTTGAGACACTTAAAGTATATACATTAAAGACAAAGCATCAAGGCTTAAAAAATAACAAGAATCCGAAAGTAATTTGATTTACACTCTTAAAACACATTGAAAGTAAAGAAGTGGTACTTACTTTAAGAGGTAAAAATAACGTGAAATTAATAAAAAAACATCCTTGATGTGAATATAACTTAGTAAATATATGCTATACAATTTGATTTACACTTGATTTTGTTTACTCTAAGTAACTGTTTTACGAGTAATATTGATTAAATAAATAATCATCTCGTCGAAAAAACAGTTATTTTTGTCCAGCAGCATTTTATTACATTTTCATATTTGTATTACGTAGAGATTAACAATAAATACTTTAAAAACTTTAACCCATGTTTAAATTTTTGATGGATTTATATAGGCTATAGTCTCTCTCCAGAATCTTTTTTTTATTAATTAATTGTAATTTTATTTTTGTTTTTAATTATAACTTTTTTAATATTTATATTAATTTATGTTTTAATTAAATTTAATTTTAATTTGTGAATATGTATTATTATTATGCTACCCGAGCTATTATTTCGAATCTATTGGACTTCGTTAATTAAAATCGGTTCAGTTTCGGTTCTTCTTTCTTGTGACGAGCAATCAAAATAAGGAACTTACCACCACCACCACATGTGTTTCCCTCCTATTATGACCTCGGATCCTTTAAGCCGTGAGAAAGCCGTGAGAAGAAAGTAAGCGTGAAAAGACATCACACTAGGTCGCCATAGTGTGGGTCACCATGCTGCTCTGTCCACATTCGCATCGAGGATGGTGACCACCACTTTTGGATTCTACTTATGCTTTCCATCGAGCAGAAGAGTCATGTTGGTAGCTTGAAAAAAAAATAAACTGCTGCATGTTTTTATTTATCTTATTAAGTTAATAACCCAATTACTTTTAATGAAACTCCTATTTTGTCACTTTTCCACCGTCTCTTCGTAACGCATCCCATTAATTTTTAATTCCACGATTCGCTCAATGGCTTGTAGCGCTATTTTCTTTGCGACACCAATCTAAGTGTCGGCGTTGAATAAATTTTCCGTTTTCTTTTTTGTTTTTCCTTTTTTTAAGGGTATCGGTGGTTCTGTTCATCTTGATTGTTCTTTGTGAGAAAAATTTAAACACAAAATGAAGTAATGATTTTTTTGGGTGAAATAAGTTTACTAATTGAGCTTTTGAGCAAGATACTTGTTTTATTAAATACGATGAGATGAAAATTAGGTACAGCTCACTAAGAGTTTTAAGAGTGATTAGATATAATTAACCTAAAAAGCTTCTTGGTAAAATAGAAAATATAAATTTTTATAGAAAAGTTTTTAATTTTTTCCATTTTAGACAAAGCCAGCTTTTTATAGATAAAATAATGTTTCATTATATTAAAATATAATATTTATGAAATGTTAAAGTATAAAGGTTTTTTATTCTAACTTCTTCGGTAACGAAGTAGTAGCATACGCGACTGTTGTCTCTCTCTCTCTCTCTCTCTCTCTCTCTCTCTCTCTAATATCGGGTTTGATTCCCGAGGATTCGAGTGATTCGGAGTTTGGATGTTTTCTATTATAATATATATGTATTTACAAAAAAAAGAGTATAAATAGCTATAAATATCGAAACGTGTTCTTGTTTATTATCATTATTATTTTTTAACTCTCTCTGTTAACGGATAAAGATGTATATGTGTAATGCAGACCATTCTCCCACTTCACGCAATATTATTCCTTGTGCAATAGCTGTTCTTGTAAGTGCTTAGACCTATTGAATTGCATTTACAATGATTTAACTTATAGAGATAAAGAGAGATAATTGGATTGTCTAAGAGAATAGCACTTAAAACACTTAGCATCAGTTGCAAGTTTATGTGAATAATGTTAACCATGCATTAGCTGTGTTTAACTTAGTATATTGGCTACATATTGAATTCACTTATAAACACGATAAACATACCTTGCATTTTATATAATAATTATACATGAAATTATTGAGTGTTTAATTTTTATTATTTAAGCTTTATACATAAGCTTTGTTGCACTAAATGTACTATGTGCAAACTTACCCCTACTACCCCGAAAGTCTGGTCAATTTACGTGCCAGCGCCTATTCCCTTGGAACGAAGTCTATTAGCAAGCTACAACAAACTAACAGACAGACAATCTCCATGCTGCCAGACCAATACAAAAGTTATAAAAAACAATGCATGTTAATATGTTAAGTGACCACTATGATTGTACGTATTACATACTGGAACAAAAACTTTCCTATTATTTAATTTTGAGGATGTTGGACTACAATTGGGGATGTTCAATTAGTTTTATCTCCGACACGGGTATCCGGTGATTTTCCTGACATTGCGAGCGGACGGATGTAGTCGTATCTCTGTCCGGACGTGTGTTGAGTACGTGTTAGTGAAAGGGTTATCTACTTTTAATAAACTAATGCTATCGATTTTCATACAGTTCAACAGTATTAATAAAAGAATCACAAAAATAATAATATTTCGGACATTTAACACGCAACGCCATCTAGTCCCAAACTAAGCAGAGCTTGTAATATGAGTACTAGGGTACTTATATTAATTCATTCATACTCTTTTTGTAAGTATGTACAAAATATACATAGAAAACAACCAAACTCCGAAACAAATATTTGCAGATCATCCAATATTGGGTCTCGAACCAGGAATCGAACCCGAGACTTTAACTACAGCAGTCGCATACGCTACCACTTTTTGTCGGTCTGTCTGACTGTCTGTTCGTTTGTTCCGGCTAATCTCTAGAACGGTTGCATCATTCTATCGAGATTTTCACTGGCAGATAGCTTATGCTATAAGGAGTAACTTAGGCTACTTTATTTTAGACTAACTTTGCTCCGTAGCGTTACCCGTGGTTGTTGTTGTGCTGCGGGTAACACCGCGGGACTCAGTTAGTTCTTAGTATTATTTGAGGTCGACTACAATTTCAACTAGTTCATTTATTTATTTTAATATCACTCACAAAAAGAAGTAGTTTTGAAAGTTAAAAGAAAGCTGTGTATTCGTAGAAAAAACAATAAATACAGATATGCTTAGGGTTTCAAGTATTTTGAATGAAAGGTTTATGGAAAATAGAATAGTAAATTGTTATCTCTCTAACTATCTGTACGAGAGGGTGTCAAGTTAATACCAATATTAAATAATGATGTCTGCGTATCTTTAAAACGGAATATAATGGCCTCCAATTATCTCCCTCACTTTACCCCTTTATTGTTTGATCTCTATAAAATATGGCTACGAAACTTACATAATGATTGTATGTTCTCAATTTTATTGTGTATCACATATATTTTCATTCTTTGAGTGCCAGTTTTATTTATATATTTATAAAAATAAATAAAATTGGAGTGTCTGTTTGTAACATTAAAATAATCGCTTTTTACTAAATGCAAATGTATATACACGGTACGTACAGACCAAAATATATTTTTTTAAATAATGTATGTCTTTTTGTTGGTCTGTCTGTCTGTTTGCTCCGGGTAATTTCTGGAAAGGTTAGATCGTTTTTGACGGGACTTTTGGCTAGTTCAAAATATAAAAAGATAACACCTAAAATATATCTTGTAGGTTTTAAAATGCCACCAGTAACAACTGTCACAGAGATCAAGCTATATTTTAAGGACTGTTGTTAGTACTAAAGTATCATTATAGAAGAGCCGACTTATTTGTAACAAGCTTGGCTCTTCCATATTTGAAATATGACCCAAGCCCGTTGATGCAGAAGCATCACTAGGCCCCCACATTGTGTATCACCATGCATCAAGAAGAGAAGAGTCATTTGGTCCGGACCGTACATAAAAAAAAATTGTAATCGTTCGTTTTTTGTAATATGTATCCTAAAATAGCTTGTGAAATACTGCCGACTATGAAATCTATTTGACGCCAACTAACTGTTTACTATTTTCACATTTATTTAAGTTATCTTGATGACGAATTCTGATGATATTTGGCTTTCCTCAGGAGAGATATATTCATTAATATATAAAGTAGGTGTCAAATGGCTTTCATAGTCTACAGTATTTCATAAGCTATTTCAGTTTTACAAAGAGCTATATATTATATTGAATTAAATAGTTTCAGTTACTGTTCGTGCTTAAGAGCTTACATGGAATGACCAGTTATTTCCAAAAATAAATCTTTAAATAACAAATAACACCAGTTCCCTTCAGGCTAGCTTTGTGTCAGTTAAATGTGTGTTTTAAAGTCCCTGCGACACGGAAATAACTATCTTTTGGTTGTTCAGTGTTCTTTGTAAATAATGTACGCTAAATTAAAAGTGTCATGTTGGTATAGTCGTATATATTCAACGTGTACGTGTTCCGCAAGCGGTACTTATTGATTTTATTTATTTAAACTTTATGCACTTTTATACATAGGCGGACTTCATGTGTGTTTCTGCATATTGTACTAGTATTCTATCGGTAGTCATGAAATGGTTCCATAAATATCTGCCAGAAATCCTAAAATATACAAATGCATATTTTTATTGTAAGTTAAAAGTACAGTTACTTCGAGACGGGCAATATTCAGTTAAATTCAAATACAGGCATACTAAAATATTCTATGGATTGATTTTAAAGGTAATATATATATTTTTTATGTAATTGCGTGCAAACGAGCAGACGTATCGCCTGATGGTAAGCGATTTTCGCCGCCCATGGACATCTCATCAACACCAGAGGCGTCACATGTGCGTTGCCAGCCTTTGGGGGATGGGGAGGAAAATGGGGATGGGAAGAGGGGCTGGGGTATGGGCCTCCGGTATCCTCACTCACTCGGTGAAACACAGCGCAAGCGTTGTTTCACACTGGTTTTCTGTGAGGCCGTGGTATCACTCCGGTCGAGCTGGCCCATTCATACCGAAGCATGGCTCTCCCACGGCTAGTTAATCATTTTTCTTCTTTAAAAATTGACACCGTTCAGGATGTATTATTGTCTGAAAGTCAGTCTGATCGCATAAAGGTATTTGAGAACATAAAGGAAATTAAAACCCTTTTAATTTATATTATAGGGACAGATGTTTTTTACTTTAGAGAATTGTTAATAGACCAGTTTTTACCCGCAACTGCGCGAGCGCTGTTTCACACTGGTTTTCTGTGAGAATTTTTCCCAAGCATGCCGAAGGGTGACTCTCCCACCGGAAACAATTAGCGTGGGAGAGGAACGCTACACGCACATGTATGTCGGTTATCGTAATAAATAGTATCCTTTATCCTTCACTAAGCTCTAATCAAATACCATATCGAAATTCACTCAAATTAGTCCAGCGGTTTATCCCTAACAGACCTATTTTCAAATTCATAATATTGGTAAGGATAGCTTTAAAAGTATTACTAATATATTACTGTGTGACTTGTTTTTAATAAATTTCTTTGAGTGCTAGTTTTTACAGTCAACTCCGATACAGTACAATATATTTTTTTAAGCCAGTTACAATAAAAATATGTATTTGACGAGTACTATATTAGAAACTCTACAATAGCTGTGTATAAATATTACAAACAAAAATTCAGGTTGGCCGTTGGTATTCAAATAAACTGTAAAGTTTTCGGTTAGATTTATTCGTAGTCATACTAGTTGAGAATTTCCGAGTGATTTTAACCCTACACATACAATTCAAAGCCACGGCAATGCACTCGAAACCTATTGCGAACCAAGATTCATTCAATCATTGAACATACCAAGCGTTCTGTTGTGCAATGCAAATTGCCGTTATAGCTTTCAGAAAATAAAACCATTCAACTTGTAATATGAAGTTCCCGGCAGGGAAAATAGTTTTGTGTGTATAAATAAATATTTATAATTTTTATGTGTGTTATATGTGTACCTATATTACTCAACTCTGAATGGGAAGAACCTTGAAATAATTTCTTAACAGTCATTTCATCATGCTCTAGACATTATCAAAAGACATTTTTCTTTTCTGAAAACGCTTTACTTTCGTTATTGCATCGCCCTCACCATTGTTTGTACATCGTCGTTAAGCACACACGTCTGCCCTTGAACAGAATTTATTCACTTGTAAATATATATTTATACGAATCATAAAGAGAATAAAACTAGCAAGGGTGAACGTAAACTACACATTAGGATACTCACTAACATTTATATGGTAATGAATATCAATTTAGTTGGTATTTAATGCTGTGAGAATTTTACTTCTGCGCCCATTCCGTACAAAGGTAAGGCTGTGTTTTCGAAGTCAGCGGGGAGCGGAGCGGCAGCAGAGCGACAGCGGAGTGGTAACGATAACACGTATTCGAAACCAGCAGGTGCTAGAGCGGTTTCGTGATGTGTCAGAAGAAACAATACCCTGTAAAACATAGCTTGATAAGAAAATGATAGATTTAACAAAAAGTGATTACTGATTTTAAATAATTTGTGAAAATAAAGTTTTTTAATTAATAAACCTACTTATGTAATAGCGTGATAAATAAGTATTTAATTTATTTTTCTAGAACCGTTAAACCCATATAACTTTTAAAAAATAATAATAAGTCGTAATAGTAAACACAATACTTTACTACAATTTCATTTCCAAATTGAGGAATAGGAATACTAATAGTTAACTACTAGTGAATAAAAAGCGGTTTTCATTGTGAATAAAAGAAGAGTTTCATATCTCAACAACCACTTGACCGATTTGACTCGTGTACGATCTTCAATCTATTTCTTTAAGAAATTTTCTTGCAAAGTTTCATAGAGATCGGACCAACTATACTTTAATCATCATCATACAAATAAACATGTATGTATATTTACGATACATACAAAACTCCAATTTTCCGCTCTTGATACGGAAATCACGCTTCACGCAATAAATAAGAAACCAGACTCAATTTTCCTGTTGATAAGGTAAATGTTTAGGGTAAGAAAAGAAAAATAAAACATTTAATGAATATAAATACTTTTATTTGACATCACTGACAAGCCCAACCAATATTTCGATTTCATGCTTTTCACCCATACCTTATTAGTGGGTGTAGCGGTAGGCAATCGTTGTATGTTAGGTAGATATATTTACACGACGTTAACTGAAGTGCTGTGTGTCCTGTCCTTATTTAACTATAAAGGAGAACAGTTCAGACGAATATTCTTTTACATTTGAATACAATAATATGAACATATTCATAAAAGAAACTCAATGAAGAAATTTATCGACACATTGCTGGTGATTCTCTTGTTGTCGTCACTAAACTAAAATTTACTAAAATTTATTATGGATTATGTACTCTAAACTCATGCGCTTACAATTCATTTTCCGACGCTTCACACCTCGGCTGTGTTTAGTTTTGTACCCAATACACTTTTTTTACTTGAAAAAGTAAAATTTACTTTTACATAACCAAAATTAGTTAAATTACTCAACTTAGAACAATTCTTTCCTTAGCCATTATTTTGTTGAACGTTTGAAACTTAACATAACGCACTAAACTCAGACTTCATCTTAATACATGCCGACTAAATTACCTACGTAATTAATTCTTACGGTTAGGGTTCAGTTTAATTTTTCTAACTAATGAACAAGGGTACACCCTTGTACGCCAGAGGTACACCTCTGATCAATTTTAAGTCGGTACTAAGCTAAATATTGTGATAGCTGAGATATGATATTTTTAAAAAAGAACTGTAAGCGGATGAGATTAAAGAATGAAATTCAACAACAAATATTAGTGAATTTTGGTTTAGTGATAGTGATTGTAGATTGTATTTTTTTAATTGAAAAAGCAATGAAGGCAATTTAGATTGAATTGCGACAAAATTAAATAAAATAGGTGTATAATAGTATCATAAAGCTTTCGACATACAATAGAAACATTTATGGCCAAAAAATCCACTTACTTGGGAAAAATTATTCCATTGCCTTTTTAGTACCCAAGTTTTATCAAATAGGCAAACTCTCATTATACAAATGTTTTAAATGTCACTTAGCGAACGCCAAGCACAAAAGGTTTTATTTACCTCAGTAAACAACTAAATCAACAGAGATGCACCAAAATAATACAACAGTCATTTACAATAAATGTCAATTTTAGTACGCGAGACGCTCGTCAAGGGCGTTCCAAAACGGCACAAAACAACAAAAAATTATTACAGAATATTTAGTCCAATAATCATATAATTGTAATTGTATTTAATAGACTTGTAATAATAGAGGTCACTGATGCACACCGCTCGTATGCTGCTCATCACCCGCTGATAGCCCGCTACCCGATCGGGTGTGTTCGTGAATACTCCCATATAAGTCAATACATTTGAATGTACCACTGTCCGCTCTGCTCTCGCACCGCGCTAAGTTTGTATACGCCATCTAAAAGATCACCATGAGCGATAAGGCCGCCAAGGGTCACGTTTGTATATTGAAACTCTTATTTTTCTATGTTTTTTGCGAGTAAAATAATGATAAATATATAAACACTAATGCGATGATAGTTAGTAAAGCAAATACAGGATATTGAAGAATATCAAATCTGTATGGAAAACTAGCTTCCTTTTAGCGCAGCGCAAAACATGTAATACCGTTAGTCTTTATATTAGTTTTCCATGTAACCAAATCAAAAGCATTTGCCGTTACCTAGTTTAGTAGAAATTTCATTTGTCTGCTCTAGGGTAGAAGAATATTGATTTGAGCACTGTGGTCGATCAGTACCGGGAATTCGTTTATGCAGTTAAAGGTGAAATTCTTGGCAGAAAATCTTTGCCTTTAAAACTGATTTTCCTTAACCACTAAAATAGATAGGTACTAAAACGAATCAAAGAGATTTAAAGCACTTAAGTAAACTATGAAGTTTTAACATAACTTTTTGTCGTACTTATATGTGAGCAAATGGTTTTAGCTTTACAAAAAAATATAACAAAAAAGAAAGATTTCAAGAGCTGGATCAAATCGAAATGGCACCACACGAAAAGCCTTCAAATAAAAAATAATCATCAAAATCGGTTCACCCAGTCAAAAGAAAACAAACATAAAAAAATACAGTCGAGTTGAGAACCTCCTCCTTTTTTAAGTCGGTTAAATACGACTTATTTCAAGTTATATACGCGATAATCCCAATAAGCCAAAGTTACAATTTCGAGCACTAATGACAGAAACAATAATTATAACTCCCAATACTGGCTCCCATCCAATATAAAACATTGGCATTCAACCAAACTTTACTTCAATTAATATATTACGAATTGGGTTCGATGCTTAATCATTAATAATGGAACTTTTAAGGTTCAATTGTGATTGGAAATTTGATCAAATGTGCTCAGAATATGATTGAGTTAAATCAAAAAGCATACTTACCTAAGATAGTATATATTATGCAATAAGTTGTATAAGTCGGTTGGTGTCGAGATCAATATGTCATTTGGTCAGTAATCCGACTTATCGGCTTATGCATATTTCCAACGTGCTTCATATAAGCTAAAATTATAGTATATCTAAAGTCAACAATAGAAGTGCCCTTCAATTTGGTGATGACTAACTATTGAACTAGATGGTCGGCTAACTCCTTTATGTTAAACATTTATAAGCCAAACTATTAAAGACACAGTTCCAGTATCCTTTACAGTCTTAGTCTGATGGCTAATGAGGCAAAAGCCAAATAACTGTAGTTGAGTTTGTATAGCTATAACTTTAATCATAATATTCATGTTGTTTACATTATAATACCTAAGAGCAACAATTTCGAAACAAATTGTAAAAGAATTAAGTTGATATAATTATACTCAAATGAAGCAACAGAAATTTAATGCTAGGTTTAGGCATTATAACAAATGATGGTAATACAAGAAAAAAAAATCTTTAGCTAAATCCACAACAAACTTTTGAGGTTTAGACTGCCAAAGCAGTTTAAAAGTTGGCAAACAAGGTATTGATATATTACTGCTTAGACAGATACATCACAGTTGAAATAAATGTTCCCGAAGTCCAATAACGGTTGGATTGACAGAAAGGAAACACAAATATTTATTGGTGGCATTCCCTTAGATATCAGTGAGCTCTATTTTTCCATTGGGGCAAGTAAATCTTATATATACGTAAGACGGTAATTGTGTAATATTGGAATACAAAAATAGACACAATAACTTATATTATATTTTGTGTTTAATCAATGAGTTCAAGGTTATAAGTTATTGAGATATCATATTTTAGATTTGTAGCTTTCAGCATAATCGTGACGATATGTTTATTAGTTCAAAGGTTTACACAGGCTATGATTACGCGCTTATGAGGGCTATATACGTACAAATATAGAAGTATATTTATTAGTAGTTTGATTAACAGGACACATGTTTTCCTAAGTTTATTATCAAACGGCCGTGTGCAATAAATAACCTCCGATGACTCCATCGGAGGTTATTTAGATAGATAGATAGNAAACGTGGCCATTCTCTGCTCAAAACTGGCCTGCATTTCCAGCAAAGATGTCTTCACAGGATCCATAGCAATGCAAATACACAGATACTTATTGTTTTTTGGATAGGAAATGTTATCACACTGGCAGGTATTTAAGGTTATAGATCTATTTTGCACATTAGTTCAAGTTACTTGATGATCAAACTATTTTTATTAAAATTTTAAATAAGCAGAGTAAAATTTTAATTGTGCTTCTTAAAGTACCCACTTTTTTTTCTGTTATTTATTGCATTATTATTATTTAAATCATTTAAAATTTGCGGGCTCTTAATACGTAATGTTTCTATAGAAAATTCTATATATATTAATCCATAGATGTAGGTCAAAATCGTTGCCGTGTGACTGATAATAATATTTGGCTTTATTTTGTATTTTTGAAGCTCATGGTTTATCTACTGTCTAATAATAATTATAATGTAATACTCGTTAACATACCTTTAATGATTAAAAAAAGCTGGTAAAGGCAATTATGATGCCAAAATCCCAAACAAAGGCCACGAAGGTGAATTTTCCGATGTGACTACTACGATGTGTTTATACTGAAAATTATGACTGATGACTGATGAATATCACTTCTAATATTTTCCTAGATTTCTCTAATACCATATTTATTTATGTCATAAAAATTTATCTATTACAAAATAAAAACGTTTTTGAAAAAATACTGAATATTTTAATTTATTTCTGGAATACACCTTGTTGGTAGGTAACGGCGTTTAATTCAATAATTATTTGAACTAATGATACACCCTCAGGGAAACGTTTCCAATACACTCGTCACTTAATTTATGTTCTTTTGACATTTTCGTATCCTGAAATTTAAAAAATCATACAAATATAAGTCGTCTCAGTTTCATTTACGGTTGAAATTACTTTGAGATTTGTAAAATAGAATTCTTTCCTCGTTACAAGAGGTCGTCTGACGTGATAGGAATAATTTCTTTAACATTTTTGATGTACTTGACAAAGATGTACGATGTGTGTTTTTATTTTTACCCGTCTGCGTCAGAAGGAGGGTAATGTTTTTCGAGCGTTTGTATGTATATATATGTGGGTATGTATATCTATGTCAATGACGTTTTACCTAATTATTATTTAAAATGGCATTTATTTTTGGGTTTCAATAACTGTATTTTCCTATAAATGATATACTTTGGCCAAGAGTTGTACTTATTTCATCAATACTGGCTTTTTGCCATAGCTCCGCTCGCGTGATTGTCAATTGTTAAGGTAAATAGTAGCCTAGCATCCTTAAAAATCATACTATCTTCATATTATCATTATCAGTCTGTGGCAGACACCTACTGGACATAGGCCTCTCCTAAAGACCACCACAGAGCCCAGTCTGTTGTTTTTTTCGACCAATGCTGCTAGTGCCCCTTTGCAGCGGTTTAACCATAACCGCAGACAGAAAAATACGCGAAGAGACCAAGTTACTTTCGTATTTCAAAAGTTAGTATATATTTTAGTGCGTTTCTTTTTACTGTCGAAATTAAATGAGACCAAATATACCAACCGAATCGGACAAATGTTAGCATGGCCGGCAAATATTTTTTTTTGAGTATGGGTGTATTCTGGATATAATTTATCTGTGTTATACAAAAAAAAGATCCTCTTGATGAGATGGGAACCAGACGGGTCCGCTATTTCTGCCAATGTCAACTTTTTAAAGTCTTCAATTCTAAGTCTTCGAGTCTTTACGTCTTCATCGTGATAAAATTAATGATGTAAAATATAAAAAATGTGGATGACATAAAATGGGGACCACTTTCGCAAAAACAAAAAAATGCTCTTCGAGAAATTCATTTAAAATAGAAACTGACGCAGGTCAGACATTAATCTGACGTCACACATTTCAAGGACATTTCATTGACATTAATAAAATGTTTAAAGAAAATGTTAATACCTTTGACAGTTTGTCTTTCAAAAAATGATATTGGCAACATTGTGGTCACACCATAAAGCCATTAATCAAAAATTGATGTTATAAATGTTAATATACTAGTATTGATATACATAACAAATACTTGGAAATTAAAGAACATACAACAGTGTTTTAGTAAGAAGCGTGGGATAGGTCCGCAGTTTAATACTATTTGTTTTAAACGAATTACAAGTTAGTTGAATCAATTTTATATCTTGAAATCTTAACTTTACAACTTTTTTCTCTGAATTCGTTTCACAAGCGTTTGTTTGTCTCAAAGTAACGCCTCAAATATCATTTTAACAGAACTTACAGACTTAGAGTATTCCTTACTTTCGTCACTGATCAAGTTTAAGTTTTATTTGCTCTGCCAATAGGTTGATAAACCTAGGCTAAATATTCTTCAAATTTCATAAGGAAAATAGGATAGAAACTGCAGAGAAAATAGATAGTCGTTATGTATATGGATGTATCAAAGTCATTATAAAAATTTACAAGAAACAATTTCTTATTATTAAGTATCATAAGTACTTTATGTTTATAAATACGGGTGTAATTAAGAGCTTAAAATACATACATATAGTTAATTTAATAGATCATTTTAACATGGCTTATTTATAAAATTAAATTTAATACCTTGCATCGTTATCCTCATTACTAAGGGTCGTAATTCCCCAGGTGTGGGATGATCTTTTGCCGGATATATGCTCGCCACTTGTTCCTCTCCTTGACCGGTTAAAGAGCAATGTGTAGTGATTGTCACCCAAGGCTATTCAAATCTGGTCAGTCCGCCTAATTGGAACACGTCTCCTTCGTCTCTTTCGTCGTCAACTTTTTCGGTGACCATGAGTTGCTCGAGGCCTTTCTATTCTTTAGAAAAGAAGGGAGCGGCCTTCTACAGAAAATAAGGTAACCTTTTAGTACTACCCCGATATAATGATCAATATATATTCCTGTTCACTAATATACCAAATTTATTCAAGAACACGCTGAGCGTAGCATTAACATAATTATGCATAACACTACACTACACTAAGCATTTCCAAATAATAGCACGAGTACTCTTCATAGTAAAATAAACATCCTAATACAGTTACGTGACTTGAAACCCCTTTCATAAATAAATGGTTTTATGTTAGCATTTTTGCTCAAAACTCCAATAAGTAAAGATCCTCTATCGTTTCTGTTAGTAAAACAATTTACCGTTTTTTAATCAAAATGACGACTTGGTAGAAATTTTAATATTGCTGTATTCTCTATATTTTCTAAAGACTTTGATGTGTGACCACACCATCTATTGTATAATCTCTTAAACCCACCCTGGTGTCAAATTTTATAAGTTATTAAACTTATATGTACGGAGTGCGTTCAATTACTTAATTAATATCGCAAGCAAGCGGCAATAGCATCAATATCCAGAATACGTGAGATTTAAATTGTGTTGTGTATATCGACGATTGATTTTACTTGGGGAATTTAGGCTATTAGCTTTAGCAGGCTTCGTTAATGTCAATACACAATGAAACCACCAAATAAATGAAGAATCCTAAAATATATATATATTTCAAAAACTACATTGCAACACGTACGAAGTAATACCTCTGTATTAGAAATAGCATTTTCGTAAATCGACGGAGAAAAACCTTGATTTTCATTAGATACATTGCTATAACCTCCTTCGACCCTTTCAACGGACACATTGTGTATATAAAAGGAGACAATCGGAGTAAAGGATACATATCGAACATTTTCCTCTTCTTGGACAATCGTATTGTAAACAAAAGCAGCATTGTAATAGTCTGTTTTTAGAGAATATATTCGTTGGGTCGTTATGTCCCGTCCATTGGTATGGGTAAATGGTTAAGAAGGATTTTCCTCGATTTCTTTTTTTTGCGTCGATGTATATACTAGTATTAACTTTGAATTATTACATCCTGCTTACGAACGGATTTTTGCGGAGCAAACGGGAAATGACCGGTCGTTTTCCATGATAAACATGTTTGAATTTTTTCCACGTACATTAAAGGTGTGGCTTGGGATTCTTTTTTATATATTATTTTATGCTGATAAAAAAAAGGTTGTATAAATTTTTCAACCTTTTTGTTTACATTAGGACATTTTTGGTGAAATTAATATATTGACAGATTACAGTTGAATAGTAAAACGAAACCAAATCAATATTACCTAATTTTCTTGTTCTGGTTTTATTTAAACAAATGTAAGAAGTCATTACATAAAAACATTTTACTGTAATAGATCAGAATTTGTACAGAGCCAAATTTATTTATTTATATACGAAATTATTGGTACGTCATGGTCTAGTGGTTGGTAGGCGACTGCAGATCAAGAGATTTCGGGTACAAGTATTCTTAAAGCAGCAGGAGTATGAAAGATGGCCGTGTTCCCGCCGGTACCTCGGAGAGCACGTTAAGGCGTCAGTTCCGGTTGTCATGAACATCTATGGCAATCGTTATTCTACTACTACTATATATACTACTTCGACCTTCAAATTAATTTCACCCTCAGGGTCGCGGAGGTCCGATGCCAGTGTAACAACTCATATTTAGGTAAAACCGGTTGAATTAGTAGATGACCCGAAATCTTGGGAATAATATGGGTTAGGTAGATGGTATACGACATCGTTGGTTGTTTAGTATAACGTTACAGTATTTTAATAAATTTATTCCAAAAACTGGTAAGCTGAAAATATCGAAAATAATTGCTAGCATAACGTGTCAGCCAGTTTTAAATTTAAATTACAGTTTGCATTTTAAGCCTACAAAATTAGCCTGCAATATTAAAACCTTTTTGAATTGCCTCATATTTAAATTTTTACAATTATGAATCATCTAGGTATCCTCATTATATTAATACTTTTTCATGTGTATTCTAATAGTTGTTAATAATTTGATCATGTTCTTTTTTCTTTGTTTCAGAAACAATTCAGACGTCTGGAGAGTAAAAAACAGTTGATTGTGAATTATAATCAAGTAATATGATAACATGACGAAATATGTTAAATAAATGCTGTAGTGCAAGGACTAAATACTGGGATTCGAGCATGTTACACCATGCACCAACGTGTGGACATAGTAAAAACCCCGCTCAACATATTGTGTTCTTCAATATCTACTTTGCGATTGTTGTGACATGTCTTTCTATAAATACAGTGAACTCTAATACTGCAAATATGA
This sequence comes from Hyphantria cunea, assembly GCA_003709505.1. Taxonomy (NCBI): domain Eukaryota; kingdom Metazoa; phylum Arthropoda; class Insecta; order Lepidoptera; family Erebidae; genus Hyphantria; species Hyphantria cunea. The sequence goes on from PKRV01000249.1 coordinate 486,345, forward strand.
ACAGAAACTTCAATACAAAAAGTGTAAAATATCTAGGATCGAAACAAAATGATGCACCCGACACTAACTATGAAGATCATGACACATCACACACAGATGTCAATTTCGATACGAACCCTTACTATAATAGTGAAAGTTTCCTACATTTAAACACAAAATTTTACAATAACGAAAATAACGCTTACAGTAACTATGAAGACTATAAAAAGTATTACCTTAATCCTTCTAATCCAATCCCTAAATCTAATGTAAAGTTTAAGATAAGTAGTAGAATAGTGCAGACTAAGTATGGAAAATTACAGGGAATAGTTTTGGCTATGGACGAGCACAGATATTTGAGTCCGCTTGAGGTTTTCTTGGGCGTACCTTATGCGACACCACCAGTTGGATCTAATAGGTGAAATCTTGACACTATTTTTGCTGTTCTTTTTAATGTTAAAATGAGCTCTGTTAATAACTATGAATGGTCCAAAAAGAAGCTGTATTCATAAAACATTTCTTGAACTTCGAAGCTTAAGAAATTGGTTTCGGTTATTCTTAAACTGTCTCAATGTTTTGTATAACTTTATTTAATACCCGCAATATTTTTTATTAATGTAATGTGTATCTGTAAAAAGTAAGTTTCTTTAACAGAAAAGTTATTTTGATACGACTCGATGTAAAACCATTTTATTAGTCTTCTGAGAAAGAACTGATTTTATTAACTTTTTTGAACAACATAACAACAATAAGGAGAATTCTGAGAACTGGCAGAAACCTTAATTCAAAAAATAAAAATACTTTTTTATATATAATAATACAAATATCGATTCCATTTTAGAAGAAAATAAGTTTCTAATATTCTGAAGAGAACTAGAAAAATCGTCAACTATTGCAAAAATTTTTTTTTGCTAAATTAATAAAATCTTTTTAATTTCATTTCAGTAATCCTAAGTGGATTAGGATTAATACACGTAGCATACTTTATGTTCTACTATTATTCACATTTACTTTTTCGACACTTTCCAGGTCATAGATGTACTCGAGAACATTATATCTTAATATTATCCGGCTTACAATAATTTGTGTACTATCTGGTATTCAACCATGAGCTCTCCACCGGCTTTACACAAATTGTTTTTGAAAGATTACATGGTTAACAGTATAGTAAGAATAGTCAGTATTTTTAGGTTCAGCCCTACAAGAACTCCCTCTCCGTGGGATGGCGTGCGTGTTTCCGATAGACCAGGTCCTGCATGCCCACAGAAACTACCAGACGTCGATGATGAAAGGACCATATTAGAAAAAATGCCTAAAGGCAGACTAGAATATTTAAAAAGACTGATTCCCTATCTTAAGAATCAAAGTGAAGATTGTCTATATTTAAACATATTTGCTCCATTGCAAAGTGAGTATAATAATAATATAAATTATTTGCGCAGGAAATAATAAATTAAGAGAATAGAATATTATTCACATCTTAGAGCTACTTAATTGAGGTTTATGAAGGATATTTTATTATATCGTTAGTTACTACCCGAATATCGGCACATAAAAAAGCAGAAAAATAACAAACCATTCCTTGTTTTATATTTTCATAAACAAAGACAGAAAAATATCTGTTACCATTAATGTTTTCCAAACAAAATTATTTTTATGATAATAAAAATATATCTCTTTTGTTCTAAGCAATACCATTTATTTCAGAGAGCAATAAATTGATTGTACGAAAGACGAATATTTATACTTTACACAATTTGAGTTTATAGTAAAACTTTTTTGAGTGCAATTACTTATACATTTTAATTTTGTTCAAATATGTTAAACTTTATATCCACCTTTTGTATCACAAGAATGAAATGAAAGATTTTTCGTTTTATTATTATGTATGCATAATAATATAATTTACATTTATATATTATTAACTTCTGCTTCTAGATATCCTATAAACATTGCATTATTGTTGTTGTGTACTTTATTGTTCCTTGATTTGTTTCAATCACTTCAGTAACTGAATTTTTTTATGGTACAATAAGCAGTTAGGTGTGAGGTGTTAGACTGTACATAATTGTTTGCTACACTTAAACTAGTTGTATGCACTAGTCTACATTGTCCATGTAATAGTGTTAACAAATATTTATATACGTTAACCATATTAATAAATAATAATGTCAATGACATGTTATTTATATACATATAAATGAATACCAAAATAGTACAAAAGCTTCATATCCCTTAACAAAAGAGCATCTACAATTTTATACGTGCCGGTTTTACATTGAGAATGTAACCTGTAAAGTTTTAACGATAAATCTGGGCTCAACAGTCGCATCATAACGAGCTTTATCGAATATCAATTTATTTAAATGGATTCCATCGTATTTTGACTTCTGTAAATAAAATTTCTTGAACTCTCAAAGAGACCTTTAAGTTTGAGCGTTATTCTTTAACGTGTAATTTTTAGAGCGACATGTTTCTTGGTTTTGTAACTGGCGATGCTAATGAGCCCATAGCTTTAGTTCTAGCCCCGGGACAAATGACTTTAATAAGTTTAACAGTTTGTTGTATGTCTGATACTATACTTAATTTATTTACAATAATTTATATATATATATATATATATATATATATATACATTATTATAAATATATATATATATATATCCTTCCTTCATAGTTTCCCTAGCAAGCTGATTTTTGTACCATAAGCTCTGAATAATTTTTGTTTTAGACACCGTTGTAATTTTTCATAAATTCTTGTTGGAATAATTTTAAGACTATACATAACTATATTATTATTCAGAAAAAAAAATATTAGCTTTGTGTTTCTTCAATACCTTCTGAATTATTCTTAATTACACGTTCACTTTTAGTGGACGAAACCAAATTAGCATTGCCAGTGCTAGTATACATCCACGGAGAGAGCTATTCATGGAGTTCAAGTCATCCATACGATGGCAGTGTACTGGGTAGCTATACGGATCTTATAGTAGTCACTTTGAATTTCAGACTTGGTGTTCTTGGTAAGTAATATTTAAGACTTGACTTAATTATTTAAATTAATACACATCTTATGATTTAAATATATTATTGACGGGCCTGTTTAAACCGTGGGAGACACCACGCCACGCTTCGGCTCGACCAGAGTGATACAACGGCCTCATAGATAACCGGTGTGAAACAGCGCTTGCACTGTATTTGCCTATATCTCATCCTTTTTTTTTTACTTTGTGGAATGCCTTTACGCACTTCACTCCCCCCCGCGGGGACGGGGGGTTCGCTTCGTGTGGGACTCTACCTACCCACTAAACCACCACGGTGTGCCACTCTGCGCCTGAGACGGTAGAGATCCATGAACCGCTTTCTTACGCCATCCGGACCCCTCCCAGCGCCTGCCTGCACTGAAGCGGGCTCCTTCGTCTGATGGTAAATTCTCAATTGAGGCGACGTACGGCACACGCGTAACGTCGCCCCCCTCGCGGGTGGCCTGTGAAGCGGATGGGGGCGAAAACCCGTTCCGCCCATCCGCGGCCACACTCAGGGCGGCATCAGGCGCTGGTAGGCGCGTCTCCGCCTCCCGGTTCGCCAGCGGCGGATCAGGTCCGAGTGGAGGTCGTCCTCCCGGGCCTTCTCCGCCGCCTCTTTCTGCGAGATGACTTCCTCGCAGAAGGTCGCGACCGCGGTAAAACTGCTCTCGCCGCCGGCCATGGAGCGTACGACGGCCGGCAGCGAGAGATCTCCTCCGATGACTGCAGTGAGGGCCCGACGCTGCGGCGCCCAGGCGGGGCACACCGCCAGCGTGTGCTGGGCCAAGTCCTTACTGCAGTCACAGTGGTGGCAGGCGGAACTCAATTCCCTCCGCGCGACCGAGTGCAGGTACTTCCCGAAGCAACCGTGCCCGGAAAGCACCTTCGTCAGTCGGAAGAAAAGTGTCCCGTGCTGCCGCCCTGCCCACTCGAGGATGACGGGCTGGAGCGCCTACACGGTGGCGAAGACCAACGAGCCATCGTGGCTCGACGGGCGGCTTCACGCCACTCGCGTACCTCTTCGGGCGCAGGGCGAACGCCACTCTCCGCCCGGAATTCAGGCACCCGTCGATAAACTTCGGCGAGCACTTCCACCTCCAAATCCCACGGGGGTGTTCCGGCCAAGGCGCACGCCGCCTCGGTTGACACCGTGCGGTATCCGCGTATGGATCTGACCGTCAATACTCTCTGAGGGCGCCAGAGGCGCGCCCTATTCTGGGCGGTCAGAGCCGAAACCCACACTGGTGCGCCGTACAGCGCCATCGATCGGACGACCCCCGTGTAGAGGTTTCTCGTTACGACGCTGGCTCCAACCAGATTGGGCAAAAGTCGCCCAAGGGCAGAGGCAGCGTCGACCAGCTTCGGAGTAAGTTGTCGGAAGAGCTCGTCGAAGAGCCACCCACCTTCGAGGATCAGGCCCAGATTCTTCATCTGGGCCCGAACCGGTACGAGGACCGAGTTGACCGTTGTGGAGGCGCCGGGGGTCTGCCCGCGACGGGGCCCGTGGAACAGCAGGGCCTCCGTCTTCTCCAGAGCCACCCGCAAACCCAGCGCGTCGATGCGCCCGACCACCAGAGAGACTCCCCTGGTGGCCAGGCACGCTGACTCCTGGAAGTTCGCCCCCCGGGCTGTGGCCAACGTGTCATCGGCGTAACAAACAAGTTCCACAGGAGTGGTCCTAGGACAGACCACTGCGGAACGCCGCACGACATGAGTCGCCGTCTCAAGGCACCCTCTCGGTCCTCGTACGCGACGGTACGCTTCTTTAGATAGTCTGCCACCAGCCGCCAAAGGTACTCTAACACCCCGTGGTAGCGGAGTGCTTCCCTGATGCAGCCGAATGGCAGACTATTAAAGGCGTTGGCGATGTCCAAAGACACCGCTAACACCACGCCGCCACAACTCACCGCCTCTTCGGTAACGGCCCTCAGGCGCATCACGGCATCGACCGTCGAACGCCCCTCTCGGAACCCGAATTGGGCGTCCGACAGGTCGGGGCCAACCTCGCTGAGATGCCGAACGATGCGGGCAGAGAGCACCCTCTCGAACAACTTGCCCACCTCGTCCAGCAACACGATGGGCCTGTAGGCCGCTACCGAATCGGCAGGCCGTCCCGGCTTCCTAAGAAGGACGAGCTTCCCGCTCTTCCAGCACTCAGGGAAGCGTCCGGACGCCAAGCTAGCGTCCAACACCTCCCTGAGGCGGTCCGACATGTGGTCGAGGGCTCGGGCCATCACTCGGGCTGGTACCCCGTCCGGCCCGGGGGCGGTGTCCTTGGCTCGGATCCACAGAACAGCCACCCCTACCTCCGATTCCCTGACGGGCGGATCGTCGACCTCAATGCCCCCGTCGTCTCCGACCGAACTGGCCATCGAGGGGGGCGTGTGTTCCGCCCGCTGCGGGAATAGGCTCTCGACCAATTCCAGTAGCTGGTGAGTCTCGGTAAGGGGGGGTGGGGGGTCCGTGTGGAGCTTTTGACGCACCGCACGATATGGGCGACCCCAGGGGTCACGATCGAGACCCTCCAGCATCTCCTTTCNTTCCCGAAGCAACCGTGCCCGGAAAGCACCTTCGTCAGTCGGAAGAAAAGTGTCCCGTGCTGCCGCCCTGCCCACTCGAGGATGACGGGCTGGAGCGCCTACACGGTGGCGAAGACCAACGAGCCATCGTGGCTCGACGGGCGGCTTCACGCCACTCGCGTACCTCTTCGGGCGCAGGGCGAACGCCACTCTCCGCCCGGAATTCAGGCACCCGTCGATAAACTTCGGCGAGCACTTCCACCTCCAAATCCCACGGGGGTGTTCCGGCCAAGGCGCACGCCGCCTCGGTTGACACCGTGCGGTATCCGCGTATGGATCTGACCGTCAATACTCTCTGAGGGCGCCAGAGGCGCGCCCTATTCTGGGCGGTCAGAGCCGAAACCCACACTGGTGCGCCGTACAGCGCCATCGATCGGACGACCCCCGTGTAGAGGTTTCTCGTTACGACGCTGGCTCCAACCAGATTGGGCAAAAGTCGCCCAAGGGCAGAGGCAGCGTCGACCAGCTTCGGAGTAAGTTGTCGGAAGAGCTCGTCGAAGAGCCACCCACCTTCGAGGATCAGGCCCAGATTCTTCATCTGGGCCCGAACCGGTACGAGGACCGAGTTGACCGTTGTGGAGGCGCCGGGGGTCTGCCCGCGACGGGGCCCGTGGAACAGCAGGGCCTCCGTCTTCTCCAGAGCCACCCGCAAACCCAGCGCGTCGATGCGCCCGACCACCAGAGAGACTCCCCTGGTGGCCAGGCACGCTGACTCCTGGAAGTTCGCCCCCCGGGCTGTGGCCAACGTGTCATCGGCGTAACAAACAAGTTCCACAGGAGTGGTCCTAGGACAGACCACTGCGGAACGCCGCACGACATGAGTCGCCGTCTCAAGGCACCCTCTCGGTCCTCGTACGCGACGGTACGCTTCTTTAGATAGTCTGCCACCAGCCGCCAAAGGTACTCTAACACCCCGTGGTAGCGGAGTGCTTCCCTGATGCAGCCGAATGGCAGACTATTAAAGGCGTTGGCGATGTCCAAAGACACCGCTAACACCACGCCGCCACAACTCACCGCCTCTTCGGTAACGGCCCTCAGGCGCATCACGGCATCGACCGTCGAACGCCCCTCTCGGAACCCGAATTGGGCGTCCGACAGGTCGGGGCCAACCTCGCTGAGATGCCGAACGATGCGGGCAGAGAGCACCCTCTCGAACAACTTGCCCACCTCGTCCAGCAACACGATGGGCCTGTAGGCCGCTACCGAATCGGCAGGCCGTCCCGGCTTCCTAAGAAGGACGAGCTTCCCGCTCTTCCAGCACTCAGGGAAGCGTCCGGACGCCAAGCTAGCGTCCAACACCTCCCTGAGGCGGTCCGACATGTGGTCGAGGGCTCGGGCCATCACTCGGGCTGGTACCCCGTCCGGCCCGGGGGCGGTGTCCTTGGCTCGGATCCACAGAACAGCCACCCCTACCTCCGATTCCCTGACGGGCGGATCGTCGACCTCAATGCCCCCGTCGTCTCCGACCGAACTGGCCATCGAGGGGGGCGTGTGTTCCGCCCGCTGCGGGAATAGGCTCTCGACCAATTCCAGTAGCTGGTGAGTCTCGGTAAGGGGGGGTGGGGGGTCCGTGTGGAGCTTTTGACGCACCGCACGATATGGGCGACCCCAGGGGTCACGATCGAGACCCTCCAGCATCTCCTTTCGTTTTTCGTCTTTGGCGCGGCAAATGGCCAGCTTCAGAGTTTTCCGCGCCTCGCGGTACTGCTCATGAAACTGGCCCTCCCGGCCGTCGCCGCGGTGACGCCACCGGCTGCGGGTGTAGGACCTCTGGGCACATGTACAGGCCGCACGGAGGTCCGCCAACTCCTGGGACCACCAGTAAACCTCTTTTGGTGGAGGTCGACAACCTCGAATCCGGGGCATGGCCGCATCGCAAATCTGCGTAACCGCAACGCGAGCCTATATCTCATCCTCCCCTATCCTTCTCACCATTCCCTAAAATCCAGCAACGCACTTGTGATGCCTTTGGTGTTTCGGGTGTCTACGGGCGGCGATAATCGCTTACCATCAAGGGATACATCTGCACTTTTTACCTCAACTCCACCAAAAAGAACTTGAAATTTTTTAGTGTCTAGAAAAAAAAATCACAGGATAGAGAAAACAAAGAATTAGTCGAAATCGTTAATTTCTTTTAAATAACTAAGTTACAATGAGATCATGGAAAATGAGTACCACAATAACAGCCAATTTTTTATATTTAGAAATCACACTTGTATTAGAACTTTGTTTTACAGGAACCACGAGTGTTAAATAGAGAACTCAAACATGTACATAAGATAGGAATATCGCTAGAAGCCTAGCTAGAAAGCTAGAAAGTATATATAAGTTACATTAAACTCGTATCTTACATTTATGCGGCAATCCTCCGTATTTTGAAACCAACCATTAAACGAAAACAATCAAATTAAGAACCACTCAAACAAATCAAGTCTACATAATTTAAGAATTCAACACAAAGTTTAAATTCATCTTCATTTGAATAAGTAAATTAAAGGAACGTCATAAACTGAACGTCTTATTTCATGAAATACTTGAAAGTTCAAAGCCCGGTCGTTGGAAAGTTGAAAGAATTCTTGAAATACATATAATCAAATTTTATGTCCAACCTATACTTTGTGCAAGGAATCCCATCGGGCTAATTAATGATGACGAGGTGTACCAAGAACAACCATAAAATTGATTTAGACCAATGTGATTTTTCTAGAATTTCTCAATTTATCTTTTATTCTTGGATTATATTGTATTAATTTACGATTCATGCTAAGCTTAACTTACATAAAATAAGTGGCACATTTTTTTAATAAATATAAGAAGTAGGCAATTTTTTTACTACAATATTTTAATAATATTTATTCATATTTATTTAATTCATTGGATTCGATTGCCGGGTCGGGCCAAAGTGTTTATAAATTTAAAAAAAAACTGCTCGTGGTGTTAAAGTTCGGAAGCGCTTCACGTCAATGCCACTTATCATGAACATTTAAATCAATCAGGATTATTATTTTAGTGTCGGAGCTCGGAAATGTACTGACAACTAGTTCTACCTTAGCGTTACCAACCTTTTAGAGTCCGTGGGAGAACCACGCAACGGGCCGGCTCGAATGGAGTGATACCACGATCTCACAGAAAACCACTCTGAAACAGCGCTAGCGCTCTGTTTCATCGAGTGTGTGAGGATACTGGATTCCCAGCCCCTCTCCCTATCCCCTTCTCCATCTCTCAAAGGTCGGAAACACACTTCTGACGCCTCTGGTGTTGTGGGTGTCCATGGGCGGCAGTAATCGCTTACCATCAGGCGATACGTCTGCTCGTTTGTACGCTATTCTGTAAAAAATGAGAAACCTACGAATTTAGTTTGCCCTCAGGTTTCTAATTAATGTAAAAATCTTGGGAATAATCAAGGCTAGGAAGATAATGATACTGATGGTATTTAATATATAAGAAGATACAGTTAAAATATATTTTCTCTATAATTACAAATTAGTCTGCTTCACTACAAAATGTAGAACCTACGACAGTTTGTTACTATCTTTTGAAAGTTTCAATTCAAAGTATAGATACCCTCCACAATATCCTACAATTGTCATTGTAATCTTATTTAAACAATTAACTAAATTGCTTGTAGGATTTCTAAATGCTAATCCAACACCGCAGCAAAAGGCTCGAGTAGCCAATTATGGTCTGATGGATCAAATAGCAGCATTGCACTGGGTCCAGCAGAACATAGCGCTATTTGGAGGCGACCCAACTAACATAACACTAATGGGACATGGATCTGGAGCGGCTTGCATTAATTTTTTAATGATATCGCCTACAGTTATGCCTGGTGAGTTTGCTGTTATGATTATGTTTGAATAGATTTTTAAAAAACGCGTGATATAAATTTATGTGTAAATAATTGAAGTAAAATGTGAACTTCACTATTAAAGGAATTTCTTCTTCCTTAATTCCTTAATTGCTGATTTTGTAACTATTATAATTTATGCTCTCGATTTTTGTCACTTGAAAGAATTTATTATTAAATCAAACTTACCTTTACTTATTTCACTATATTAAATATAAATAAAAAAATGAAAATAGTAGAATAAGTAAGTACAAGTTAGTTTAATTTCAGATTGATTTGCAATGTTTGTTAAACTTGAAATAAGAATTTAAAAAAATACAGAAAACATACTCTTTAAAGTAACTTAAAAAAATGTGTAATAAACTTTGAGAAATACTGCATGTACATTAATTAGTTTTTTTTAAAAACCTTTTCCTTTTCGAGGTTTTTAACGTCATTCTGCATTACAGTTATACATTTTTAATTGTTTTGGTTATTTTATCGTTTATCTTCAAATTTAAATAAATTTAAAAATGTACTTTTAATAAAATAAAATGAAATAAATTATATTGGATATTAATTTCTCATTCGTCAGTACGCAAGTTGAAACCATACAGTTTCATATTTATTTGTTTTCATAAAATACATTTATTCATATTAGCATAAGGCTATTTTTATATTTAATTCATGCATTGAAAAGTTGTGTAGAAAATATTTGAAAAAGTTATTTGTATTTTTTTTACATTACATAAATGTTTTTTAGGTTTATTCCACCGAGCAATTCTACTGTCAGGCTCAGCCTTAAGCTCTTGGGCAATAGTTGATGATCCCGTGTACTATTCACTGAAGCTAGCTAAACAACTGAACTGTACTATACCAGAAGACCTCACAAAAGATCATGAAATTATTGTCGACTGTCTTAGAGAAGCAACTATAGATGAACTACTATCAGCAGACATATCCCCACCAAACTTTTTGACTGCATTTGGACCATCCGTAGACGGCGTAGTGATAAAAACAGATTTCGCCAAAGACTTTTTAACAATGTATTCGACGGGGGATTTTCCTAGCTTTGGACCCCTGAATAATATGAATATTAACATAAACGTTCATAGAAAGAGGAGTGATAGTGGAAGACGTCTGTTTCAAAACAAATATGATTTGTTGTTCGGAGTTGTCACGAGTGAAGCGTTATGGAAGTTTTCGGCTCACGATGTTCAGAATGGAATTGAGCCGGATAAAAGAGATAGAATGTTGAGGTAAGATTCGGGAAGTTGATTTAGAAACTTATTTTTATGAGCTTAACTTATCTAGTTGAAAATGTTATTGCAAATATTTTGTGCTTTTTTGATAAACAATACAGGCACAGTATAATATATTTTCTTATCAATGCAATAAATTATAACTAGAAATATTCAAAATCTGCCTTTCTTTTTTTTTGCAGAACCTACGTCCGTAATTCATATACGTATCACCTGAGCGAAATTTTCTACACAATTGTCAACGAATACACCGATTGGGAAAGAACGGTAGAGGTTTGTTTTACTAGAAACGTAGAGAAAAATGTTAAGATTTCTTTCTTACTCGTAAATATTTTCTTTGTAGTAAATGTTTAGTGAGAACTTTCATAAATCTGAGCTAACAGTAAGTCAGCTTTACTTATTTTGCTCTTTTCTTAAAAATGTTTTATGGGTGCTACCACTATATGTTACTTATTATGTAGTTTATCTTGATTTTAATTTGTAATTTTAATGATTTTCATAGTTTTAAAATATAGAATACAAAGAAGAAGAGTAAAAAAAATATCAACAGCAGTAAAATAAAATCGCAAGTATCTAAAATTACAGTATTAAAAAATAAAAATTTACCACTAATGAAAAAAAAAATGTTAAATCTATACTTGTACTAGTTTTTTTATTCCAGAATCCAATCAATACAAGAGATTCAGCAGTGGCGGCATTATCGGATGCACAGTATGTAGCACCGTTAGTTCAAAGTGGTGATTTGCTTAGCGGAGGACCAAAACCCGTTCTTACAGATGAAGATGAACCTCGCAGACCAACGAAAACTTTTTTCTATGTTTTCGATTATCAGACTAAAGATGGTGTTTATCCTCAAGTAAGTACCTTTGCAAACAAAGAATTAAAATTTAGAACTCTTATTCAGTTTTTAAAACAAAAAATGTGTATATAAACTTTATATAATACTAAATATTTTTGTAACTTGTAACAATGTTTATCTACAGAACGTAAAGTTAAATATGCAAAACAAGGTAAGAATCAGGTAGGACTGTACGGTAGTCTCATGTATCAAACTAACATTTTATGCACATGTTTGTAAGATCGATTGATGACAATAGTTTCTGGTCATAAATTACGTCGAGACAAAATGTCACAATTCCATTAAAATCTTCATGTAAAAACACCCACGGTGAGCTATCTATTGTCCATTACTCATGTGATAGAATGCTTCTACCGTCGCTATCAGGTCACACACTGGATTCATGAAACTTTTTCCTTTAGACAAATACTTTTTTTCTTACATTAATTATATCTAATGGACGGATGGACGTTAGTATTCCAAAATTTTGGTCTCAAATTCTTCAAAGAAGTTAGTATGAGTAAAACTTGATAGATATTATCTGTAAGCGTAAGATTAATGTATCAATACTAAACTAGATAGAGTATAAACAACACACAATAACAACAATCTCAAGATGATGAGATGTATCAACCGACAAATGAGATTACGAAGAACCAATTCCACACACAACTTGTTTTATCTGCCAGCATTATATTTCAAATAAGTGCTTTAGAGACATTGACAGTGTATAAGAAAACATCTGTTTGTTATTGGACCTGAATTATTTATAAGGCGAGGTTTCGTGGAATGCCTGGCGTGCTTAGAGTGTCATTTTTTTATTTATTGTCACAAAAGAATATATTATGTAAGTTCTAGTCAAAATAAGTTTTGACGTTGACTCATAAACAATGCAGAAGTGTTAAACTAGTAATGATAGTTTCGAATGTCAGTTTGTCCTTTAGTTGACACAAATTGGTAACGTAACTTTGGACGTGTTCGATTACAATAATGGAAATAGAAGATTGACACATTCTGACAATATAATAATGTATATTGTTTAGGTAGAAATGACATGTAAGCAGTGCGATTTGTTCTAATATTACATCTAATTATATTAATGTTTAGTTTACGGTTTACCTTGAATAACTAATACACTATTACTTATATAACACCATAAGTATATTACTGATATAGGTAGACATATTTCTGATAGTTTTAACATTTATAGAAGACTTTTGACACCCATCGACTCTACGAAGCAAACAATAAAAATGGTATAGTAAGAAAGGAGAAAAAATTAAAATTTGGTTAGAAATTGGAAAAGAATCGATTAAAATAACATGATTTTACCTTGCACAAGAAGTAGTTAATAGGTCTATTTGTTATGTTTGATTAATTTAGTTTTTTTTAAGAAATTTAACCGCTATAACTATTGTAGTTGTTAACTTAACTTTCATTCCCAAAAATAGGGAAAGAAACTATTTTAAATGACCATGAATTATAAAACATCTAAATAATCTTTAATCCTAATAGTATTTATCTTTTACAACATAAACCTCTTCCGAGATCATTTGTTCACCCATTTAACATTTTGAGTCATGACTTCGTGTATTCAGTTACCCGGTGAAGTTTTTTTCAATTAAACTGGTAATCAAAAAGTTCTATAAGCTCATACTTATGAACTGGACGTACTCAATGCTTTACTTAATCATATTAAAAGATTTTGTTAGAAGAAAACTACTGTTTAATTTTTTTTTTTATATCAAACATAAATGCTTCAGTTTCAGTAAACAACCATCATTGATGACATCAACCTTTCCATTCCTCACTATATCACTCAATATAACATTACATTACGAATATACGTTATTTCGATAACAGTTATGTGCCAAACAGCAATTCCTCATGCGTCGTAAAGAAGGCTGGCTGAGCAAATGGTTCGAGTCATCGATTATCCTGACACCGTAATACTTATGTTATGCGCTCGAAGCTATTTTCACGCAACGTAACCATGTTCTGTTGTTTATTGATATAATAAAACACAGGTGCTTGTATTTTAGCAGAAGTTATGAGCGTATGATAAAAGTGTTTACTGTTTTAATATTTATGAAGGTTGTACGGTTTTAATCACGTATGTTTATCGAGTACACTCGTACAGCCGCATTTTCTATTCAAAGTTTGATCTCGAAAGTTGGTTTAACTCTTAATGTATAACACTTCCTTTGCTAGAAATACTCTAAGTAATCATAATTCACATTAGCTTACCCATACAAAACTTAGTTTATTTTTTATTTATATCTCTATTTGGAATAGGACAAACTATAAAATGGAATGTAGTTTTTAAAATGTAGTGATCAGATTCATATTACGTTGTATTGAAAAGATTGATTCTTAGGACACGCCTTAGTTACTGATACAGGCAGAATATTCAATATGTCATCAGATAGAGAACGCAACGAAGTAAACTGGGTTACCTACACACACAATGTAATGCTTTGATTAACTTACTGCGTGATATCGCAATAGAATAGTTGCCATAGAACCGAGTTTATTAATAAGCAAGAGCATATCGTGTTGCCCATACAATATATTCAACGTTATCATTCTATTATAAATCAAAATGACTTTAAAACCACAAATATTCAGTACAGTTTTTCTTAATTTACTATTTTACCGATTATCCGAAAATGTGTATGTGTGTGTATACTACTAAAGGACAGAGAAAGACCCAAGGTTAATTTAAATAAGGAACAAAACTTGTTTTTACCTCGAATAGCTTAAGTTGTAGGCGTTTAGTTAAACTGTCCATAAGATTACTCATTCGATCCTTTTGCTGAATCTTACAATTTTCCACAGTAAATATATAAGTTTTATACATTTTAATAAGTAAACTAAAACAAACAATATATTATGGGAGTAAATCCCCTGGCAAGAACTTCTATTTCATATTCCAACAATTTACTCCAAACTAGCTAAGGTACTGTATTCTGAAACTCATTTCCTTTTAACAGTCATAAATGTCACCGTTGAATATGATACCCGTTTTAAACTGCCATTACTACGCACTATGGGTGCGTTTATAGACCGAAGTTCATTACACAGCATTATGTTACTTCGTTCCTATAATATTCTAGAGACAAAGTGATACAAGTATGGAAGGAAACTTCAGAGAACCATAACAACGACTTGAAATTATTTCATGACGTAGTAAACTACTTAATCCAAAAAGATTTTAGGCAAACTTAATTTCAATAATATAAAGGCGCTAAGTTCTATTTTAGAATAATCTTTTGTTGTTGCAGCGAATGGGAGTGGTCCACGGCGAGGAATTACCGTACGTGTTTGGTGCGCCTTTAGTGGGTGGATTTGGCCACTTTCCGCAAAACTATACCAAGTCTGAAGTCGCTTTGTCGGAGTCTATTATGTTGTGTTTAGCCAACTTTGTGAAGTCTGGGTGAGTATTTTGCACAAAATATGTTTAGAATTAATCTGTCCTAAACACAACTGTTGGTGAAGTTACACAGTGAATATGAGTATCAAGTTAGTTCTTTTTTAGCGAGCAGTTTTAGACAGCTAATCTAACAAAATGTAGCCTATAGTTTTGCACGACAAAGATGATGACCAAAACTTAAAAAGGCTTTCGAGGTTGCCCCCCAAAGACTGCCCTGCATTTTTTTTGAAGTGAAATGTAACTTCATGAGACTCGACTCCTGTGTCGTTGAGCTATTAGATTATTATTTTTTTGTATGCATTTGATGGATGCTGCCCCGTGCGCTATATATAATATGGATATAAATGTAGAAAGATATATACTCTTTATATAGATATAATGTAAACTAATGCCGAATGAAGGGATATCTATGTTTATATTTACACAAAACACATATGTTGTATATGGGAGGCATCTGGTGTCAGATGCGAGTTTTACGCGTGTTGTTCAAATAAAAAGAGCTTAACGCGCCTAAAGATGTATTCACTTCAAAAAGAGCATTCTTAAACCTTAAAGGTCAGCAACATACTTGTGTCTTTTTAGTTGCAGACGTTCACGAGTCCCCACTTCATCAAAACATTAACTAATCATTTCTTTTTGGGACAGACATAAGCCAGCAATACATTATTGCCTTGTGGTATTTATATGCTGGATAATAACTTTAAAGATGCATTGTTCCGTAAACCGCTCATGACATTAAAGATAGTCTTCAAGCTTACTCGCCTCCTTTAAAATTTTAGGACATCTTCCTGAGAACGTGCACAAATCCCAGTCACCTTTAATAACGTCAAATATTTATGAGAAATAAGTTGGCTTTAAGAATTTAAAACGCCATCGTAATGTGACTCTTACGGAGATTGTTATAAGGACTAAATTGTGTCTTCATAATTTATTCTGAGCTGCTTAATAGGTCCTCAAAGTTTTTGGAAGTTACAAACAAGTTATAACTTTCTATAGCAGGTATTAAGGTTGTATTTACTTTGATGTTCTTCGATAAGTATGCCTTTGAAGGTCGCATTACGATTAAGTCTGATTTTAGTTACATATTTAAATTTTTCAAAGGTTGTATGGAATTTTAAATGTTATAAAACCCGTTGTATTTTGTTAAAGTAGTGATGTTAAGACACTAGAAGCCCTGAGCTTTAAATCCTCAGTTCAAACTGAAATATAAAATAAAACAAATAAAATAAAAAGCCTTTATTATTGATCTTATTTTTAAATAACAAAAGTTTGTATGTATGCTTAAAAACTTATTACTATTATCAAAATTTACTAACGAATGTACTATATAAACTGTTTTAATATTTATTATTATTCATGTTTAACTATGTTTTGTTTTGTTATAATTTGGCAAACGGTAGTTACTCCTTAACTTGTCTTCCGACAAAGGCCTCCTCTAAAGATCGCCATTCACATCTATCCCTTGCCATTCAAGTCCATGTTGGACCTGCAATTTTGCTGATATCATCTTCCCATCTCTTAGCCTGTCTTCCTCTGTTTCTTTTGCAGTCTAGTGGGTACCATTCTGTTATTAGTCTTGTCCATTTTTTCTTCCTTTCTCTTATCATATGTCCAGTCCATCTCCACTTTAGTTGTTTATAAGTTATGTATGCATTCTTGAATTTTGTTCTACTTTTATCTTCTGCATTCTGCCATGCTTGCTATACGGGTGTCAAATCTGGGCACTAAGGGAATAACTGGCAAACAAAATAAAAGTTTGTCAAAACGGAATTGAGAGAAGTACAATACGTGTTAAAAGAAAAGACCGAGAAAAATTAAGAAAAAAATAAAAAAAATAAAAAAAACTTAAATATATTTCATTACAAACATCTTTTTCGATTCGATAGTTATCATTATATGAATGCGTCAAAAGCAGGGCTAGGTATTCTTTAAGTTTTTAAGAGATTAAAAATTATATAAGGGATAGGCATGTTTATCAAGAGTTAGGATAAAATTATGTAGTCTTATCTTAACTATTAAACTTATGTTAAAAGCTCGATGGATTATGAATTGAGACCTTTTGTAAATTTCTCTTAATTGTGAGAGCGACATATACTCGGTGTTTTTCGACGTTACCTGATTGATTGCCTCAGTGACGCTGTGCTGTGGTCTTAAAAGAAGACCTGATGATCAAGAATATTTTTATATTATCATTAGCAGCCTATTGTTGCCCTCTGCTGGACATAGGGTGCTCCCATTGCACGCCACTCTATTCAATTCAATGTTTGTATGATCTGCAAATGTTTGTTTCGGAGTTAGATGTTTTCTATCTGTAATAGGTCTTTATTTACAATAATTACATAAGTATTATTTTAGACAACCTAGCTTCTATAGAACTAGCTCAGCTATTTTTGAGACTAGATGACGTCGTCTTTGGGTTTAAAAATTATAATTTAATGTTATTATTATAATATATTATGTAAAGTACTACAACAGCTGTACAGAAATCGTAAATATATTTTACGATATCTTTACACATAAATTGAAGTGTCTGTTTATAATTTCAAAATAACAGATTTTCACTAAAAGCAAATGAAAGTATATACGATACTTACATCAAAAAATAATTTAAGCATGTTTAGTCTGTGTGTATATCTATTTGTGCCGGCTAATCTTTGGAGGCTGCACCTCTACAGAAGGGACTTTTACGGATAGGTAGCTGATGATATGAGGAATAACTTAGGCTACTTTTTTTTAGACTAGTTTCCCCCGCGCCCATCGTTTTGCCATATCGCGGGTGTCACGAAGCGGTTCAGCTATTAATACGTATTGCCACAGTTTTTTCTTCAATTGTTAGCTTCTTTAAGCCGTAATGGTTTTGGATTCAAAGTTAGTTTTCAAAGGATTTTACAGAAGCATTGAACGGGAAAAACAAACCAGCTGTTTTTTTTTAACAAGTTTTAATTGGTTTTACAGAGAACGGCAGTGTTCTTTGTTGGGTGAATAAATTTCTAGAGTAGTTCAAGCTATGTGTGTTAAACAGACGACCATTCAAAGACTAGTTTTAAATTAAATTCTGTTTTCCTTTACAGGACTGAAGCAATGGAAATAAAAGTTTTATTCGCGCACAAAGTTTTATGTACAACTTTCTCAATAAGATTTGCTTTGAATGACCATTTTTTGTTTTAAATTTGTATTTGTTTAGTTTTTTTTTAAATATCGACTTTAAGATATATCATTTAGTATCTTTAAAATACTACAAACTTCATCATTTAACATTTAAGTCGATATTGTGCGTTTTTTGTTTTTTTTTGGAATACATTATATATCTGTTAACATTGTATAACCTCGTTACTGCCATACATATATGTAATTAGCAAGTAGTATTTAAAACGATCAAACGTTTCAAGAATTTAAGTTTAAGACAAAATTTTCCTCAAAGGATTCGTAATGGTTAAAACATAAGAAATATATTTACATAAGAAAACATAAACGTGTTTGGTTATTTAATAAACCGACTAAATGAATTGACTACACGGTTGGCCTAGCGGTTTCAGTGGTCGCCACACCGCTTCCTACTACGCCAAGTGTTGTGGGTTCAAATCCAACATGGGACAATACTTTGTGTGATCCATAAATTGTTGTTCTAAGTCTGGGTGTACTTTGTGTCCGTTTCATATATGTTTGTAAAGATCCTCATGACACAGGAATGTATATTCCTAAAGCGGGAGTCGTCGTTTAAAGAAAAAGAAAAAATCCTTCTAGTCTTTGCAACGATCATAGCCCCTTGTAGCGAACCCCCATTTTTATTATTCAAGGTCGTCTCTTTCATCAGCGACCGTTATTGAAAATATGCCTACTGATTATAACCCAAGGGGAAACCAAATATAATACATTAGTTTATTACACGAACGCTCTTGTTTTCAGAAACCCAAACGACAATGTACGACAGGAGGCCTTGCTGCCAGCGTCAAGGGAGAGAAATAAATTCAGAGGGATAAACTGGGAAGAATATGACTCTACACACCAGAAATATTTGGAAATAGGTCAGTTTTATAATAACTTACCACAACTTCACAACTATTGCGATATATGCTAGAATTATGCTTGCGGCAATGGATGCGCTCACGTTAAGCAATAAGTACTTATAAGTATTGAGCATATTATTCTATTGCACATGTTTATAAGGTAAAAAACGAAACCTTAGAATTGTATTTAGTTCAAAGGTATGTACTTAATACCAAGCGAGAGTACGTTGATTCCCGTAAACAAAAAAAATACAGTTTTTCATATTAATGTTATAAATCATTGTTAGTGTCAAAAATTAAAATTTTTGTTCCTTACCTTACCTTAAAGCTATAATGAAGATTACAACTATTAATTCTTCTGTAAACATGACTTCCATAAAAGAAGACTGGACGGTTGGCCTAGTAGTTGAAGTGGCTTCATCGTCGCTTTCTACTGCGCTAAGTGTTGTGGGTTCTAATCCCACATGGGACAGCAATTTGTTTGAATAACAAATTGTTGTTTTGAATCTGGTTGTTTTTGTGTCTATATGAAACGGACACGAACGGAATGTATGTCGAATCCCTCG
Organism: Hyphantria cunea; assembly: GCA_003709505.1. Classification (NCBI taxonomy): domain Eukaryota; kingdom Metazoa; phylum Arthropoda; class Insecta; order Lepidoptera; family Erebidae; genus Hyphantria; species Hyphantria cunea. Next base: position 505,860 of record PKRV01000249.1, read on the forward strand.
ATACAAGATACAAGATGACATTCCTAGTGCGGGTCTTTTAAAAACAGAAGAAACGAAGTGTTGAAACTTGTACTTATTTTAACAGCGCATAAAAGTTTCAAGAAGAAAATAGATGAGAGATAGTTATTGTCTTTTATCAGTTTGGCAATAGAAGCGTATATAATAACAATACTGAAAGTAAAGGTCTTCTTTAGAATTCTTAAGTTTGTGTTCTCCGAATTAACCATTGGAATAAGAGAAATAGTTTGAAGATTGTAGTCACTAGAACGAAATTTTATTTGTCAAAATCGTATCGTCGTCTAAATAGAACACTGTACACAACTTTATTAATATCGATAAACTTTTCACTATGTACACGTTACCTACTAAAACTATTTTGTTAAAACAGGTATGAAGCCTCGCCTCAAAAACCATTACCGCGCTCATCAACTTTCTGTTTGGTTGCGTTTAGTTCCCGAACTACACAGAGCTGGGATGGAGGACGTAGCCGCACGACATAACCTATTTAAAAACCACAACGAACAAGAATTGTACGAGGGTATTGTCAGACCGGATCCATTGGCGAGAAATGTCAATGATAATGACCCGATCAGGCGAACAAATGGTTCAGTGTATACTGATACAGCCTTAACGACCGTAGATACGATACTGGCGACCTGTGCTACAATACTGCCTGGAAGAGATCTGCAAACATTGAACACGACTGAAAATACTTTGGCTAATTTAGAGGCAGCTGGTTACGCAGCGTACTCAACCGCACTTAGTGTGACAATAGCTATAGGTTGTTCACTACTCATCTTGAATGTACTCATTTTCGCTGGTGTTTATTATCAAAGGGATAAATCTAAATCAAGAACTAAACAGACAAGGTTTAATGAAAAACACTTTGAAACAATCTCTGGTAAACATTCACATTATCATATCGACCCAACACACGCTCCAAGCTTGGTAGTTGATGTTGAACGCCAGAATAGAAAGAAACATAATATGATGAACACTGATCAACACTTAGCTAATTTAAATTTCAAAGGCCCACTTGACGTCTCAAAATCGCCACCCAGTCCAACACTGAGTATGGACAATGTGATGCTACCGAGCAAACTCGGGAGTAGAAGCAACAGTTTTCGAATACCTAACGTGAGTTATACACAGATGGGTTACGCGACTATGCCAAAGAATTTGAGCCAGTTTAATACCTCGCCGCCTTTACAAGAGTTACGGCAACAGAAATTCCAGCCTCCAAACGGATCGACGGGAAACTCTCCGGGGAGGGAGGCGGAGGTAAGGGGGCCGCACGCAACCCTCCGACGCGGAAAAGCCTCCCTTCACTCTAGCCTCCCGCAAGCAGCCATTGATGAAATGAGAGTGTGATAGATAATTCCATCTGACTTTGCATTACAACATTAAAATTGTGCGTGTATGTGTTTTTAATTGTCATGATTGTAAATAGCTATTATAATAAAGTGGGGAGAGTCTTTTTTAGAAATGTTATTGATTGTTTCCGACCTTGGAATATGATTATGGAATAAATTGAATTGTATCATATGTTTGTGTTATTTATTTGAAATGTGTAATAAAAAATATTTTTTATTTTTTTTTACTTTGTGGTCAATTTAAAACCAGCGGCGTTATCACATATTAACAAACACATTGATTATATAATTAAGTATATTTATGCGAATAACCTAAATAAAAACTCCTTGTTTTACTGTTAACTAAATTTAATAAATTAGTACGATATAATAAAGAAGTAACTGACTGACTGACTGTAACGAAAGTAACTAATTTTGGCACGAACGGGCCGTGTTTGGTTGGTGAGTTCAAGACCGGAGCCATGAAGAAGCATCACTAAGTCACCATGCTGCATTGTTACGCAAAGAGTATGGTGACCACCACTCTTGAATTATGCTTATGCTTTCCATCAGACAGTCTAGAGACATTTTGTGCAGGACCATACTAAAAAAACAAAACATCCAAAAATAATATTAGGTATTCCAGTTGAAAGTATTCCCCAAATAATTTCTTTTTCTAAGAAGTATTGAAGCCAAATTTTTAAGGTTACTTTTGAGTATTTTCCAAAAGAAAATTGTTGCCATTCGATTCAGGGATACTGATGCTAAGCTTTTGAGGTATATTTTTTTTTGTATGAGCCTGTCAAATTGAAAATAAAAAACAACAACTACTACGATTAGTAGCAGATTCTGCCTGATGGAAAGCAGGAGCAGAATACAAAATTCTCCAAATAGTGGTCATTGCAAATGCATATAATGCAAGACAGCATGGTGACCACTATATCATATAATATTACACAGTTCCAAAAAAATATCATTGTTTCACCTGTAATACGTCAATAGGCCTAAATAAAATCAAATATTGAGCTACTGCACTCTTTTTAATACTTATAAAACTCTACTACGTACATTCACGTTATGCATAATATTTTTCTTATACTCGTGCTCTAAACCTTTTATAGAACAAACACAGCATTTTCAGGCATTTTCTCGTATACACTATCACAAATTCTTTACAGGGAACCAATCTTATCTGGATGTTTCGCGTAAAGTGTGCTAAACAAATATTCTGTTACAACCCCGACTGGTTTGCAGGTATGCACTAGAAAGAGCGCTTGAAAACCCGTGAACTCATTTTTTAGACTATTTATAGCAAAACGGATTTTATATTTTTCTTTTTAAATTTACTTTTGATGTTTGAAATTTCGGAATTGTACTGTTATCTGGTTTCGTGAAGTCGGAAAATTTTGTATATCGATCTTTAGGCCAGTTGCTCTTAAAGGACGATGTCACAAAAGAAATAATGGTAGAAAGAAATGCAGAAAGAAAAAAAGATTGTTTATGTTCATACAGATTTTTCTAATAACAAATAAAGTAATAAAATCATAACGAGTCTGAAAGAAACATCATAAGTTGATTATACAGCAAAACAAATAATTTTGTTTGCCTTACGAAGAAAACATCGTCAAAAATAGAAGTAAATTCCTCCAAATCAATCGATCGCCGTCAACTTTGTAAGGCAAACTTACTTTTGAGGTCTCTAGAATAACATCAGTATCATTTCATACACAATGTTACTACTAAAAGTATGAGCACCTATCAAGTAATCAAAATAGTTCTTATAAACTCTGAATCTGGATGCTCTATATAAATTTTCATTTTAGAAGAGAAATAAATAATATCTTTTTTCCACATACAAATACGATAAAAAAATACTTTTTTAATTTCAGTAAAATTACGTTAAACATGCAAAAGCATCTCAATTAGGCCAACTTAGTATGAGTCACCATGTTCCTATGTTGTATTATCTGCATTTACAATGAGTATGGTGACCCACCACTAGAGTCACTTTGGCGGGCTCATATCATCATCATCAGCCTATTGCAGTCCACTGCTGGACATAGGCCTCTCCAGTCACACGCCACTTAGATCGATCCTCGGCTTCTCGCATCCAGCTCCTGCCAGCCGTCTTGCGCAAATCATCTCTCCACCTGGCCTGTGGACGTCCTACACTACGTTTGCAGAGATGCGGTCTCCACTCAAGAACTCGTTCACCCCAACGGTTATCGGTTCTACGGCAAATGTGGCCAGCCCAGTGCCACTTCAGCTCGCTAATCCTGTGAGCTATGTCGATGACCCTGGTTGTTTGTCGGATCATATGTAAAAAAATAATTAAAAGAAACTGGCATTAGAATTAATTGGAATAAAGTCCATTTGTTTATATGAAATACATGACAAATGATAGAGGTTCGAAGTTTTCCTTAATCATCCCCGGGTGTCCCCACCGATAAACAGAGCCATAAACATCTTAACATCTTTGTGGAGTTAGTGACAGTCGTTAAACACGTTACGCACAAAGCGGTTACAAGATGGGTCAGATTTAAAATATGATGTAGGTATTGTGTCTACTAACCTACACTGTATATATTGATTATTGAATTTTAAAGCATTACATTATTGTTATTCTAACCGATATTACTTTAGGAGTTCAGGCACAGTTGTATTTGCTGTCGCGATTGCTGCCAAAATGATTATTTTCTGATGGAACTCATTAGTAAAAACCAATTGACATCTTATGTGAGTTTGAATTACTTTCAGATAGTGTATATTTTTAACTTCGCTCATCCACGGTAATAGTGCATTTCTTGCATAAAATCTAATAAGAGTCCTTTTCTGTTTTTGTAACAGAAATGAAAATTGACGATATAAATCTCAAACAAACAAAGTTTTAGTTTACTTTTAACTGCTGCTCCTCCGAAAAGGTAGTAAACACAAAACTTGATAAAACTAATATAGAGGATAATATACTTTAAAATAAATTAACTTATACAAATTTTTAAAGTAAAATAAAAAAGAAATGCCTCATAAAAGTATAATTCTTAAACTACCATATTTATTATTCGTTTACCTGTCCGTTGGCACAACACTCACGTGAAGACAGCAAACAACAAACCTGTTAGTCTTCTCCAGAACAGAGGCTTTTGTGCATGTTTGTTAATTTCGCTAATTGTCTCTACAACCTACAACTCGAGGCAATACAGGAATATGACGGCCTCAGTACACTTTGAGAGCCGTGTACTGCCGTAGTAAAATGTAGGAACAAATAAATTTATATTTGCAGCTGTGTCAAAGCTTGCTCCATCCAGACATAAATAATTCCCTCATTAAGATATAAATTATGACCATAAGTACCTACATAGTTGGTTGTATGTTCAAAATTATCTAGTGATGATATCGCTTAGATATTTATGAATATATTCGAAAGATTATTATTTTGCTTGTTTGCCACGTAAAACTTGTCTTGACCACGCTATAGCCGATCAAAATTACTTACAGCTCTACGAATAAATGTGCATATACTGGTAGGTTTATATGTGTAAGTGTCAAGTTGTGCAAATAAACATGTTATCATAAGGTTGGATGCACCAGTAAGGAAAATACTATTCAAACTTTAACATCAAATGAAGTAAGTGTCAATTCTTTTTTTTTATGAAATAGGGGCAAATGAGCAGACGTACCGCCTGATAGTAAGCGATTGCCGCCGACCAAGGACACCTGCAACACCCAAGAGGAGGCTCTAGTGCGCTGTCGGCCTTTGGAGGTTGGAGTGAGGGGTTGGGATATATATGCCTCTGGTATCCTCACTCACTCGGTGAAACACAGTGCAGGTGCTGTTTCACACCGGTTGTGAGGCAATGGTATCACTCCGTTCGAGCCGATCCATTCATGCTGAAGCGTGGCTCTCCTATGACAAATTAGTGTATTATAAAAATAGTCTTAATACCGAATCATAGTAAAATTTTGTTTCATACCAATTCTAAATATAAGTTTGGAAACAATAAGCGTCAACAAATACGAATAGTTGATAGAGTCCGTTTTATATAAATGAGTAAATGTATATTGCAGTTACATTTTCAAGCAATTTCAGGGCTTTTACAGGTCATGTGCAATGATTTATTTCATTCATTTTTATTCAGACATTTTCATAAATATCAAAACATTTTATCAACATCATCTTTAGCATTTAAGCTAGAACTTCATTCATGCCAATCCTCGTCCTTAAAAAAATATTACTTTGTTGGTTAGTAAGTTCCCTAACTTACTTTGTCACTAGTACCAGAATAATTTGTTTTTTTAAGTAAATTAAATTGATAGCGTCTACCATAATCACTAAATACAGTCTCTAATGGACAATGGCAAGTTTGTATTAGAAATAAGATGGCGTAATATAATATTTTTGAAATCAAAATCTTTATCTTACAATTTTTGGATCCAACAATAAAATGTTGTTTTTCTACCAAATACACCAGTAAGCTCTTTCACAGATACCGATTAAAATATTTCACCATTTTTTATGCAATTTAAAAATAATCGGAAATTTAACACAACGGCATCTACTTTTCAAACATAGTAAACTATAACCATGTCATGTTTAGATAACGTAGGAATGCGTTTTATATATTCAGTCATAACATAATATTATCAGAATTCAAATTATTTTAGCACATTTCTAAAAATAAAATGAAAATATGAAATAATTAAGGTGATTCACTTAATAAGCGGTTTAAATCTCATAACCATCCATTACATATTGATAGCGGCACAGGATCTGCCATTCTCGTTTGATCTATTCTTTCGGTAACATCTATGGTCATGTCGCCACGGACATCAACTACCGCATCATATATACTACACAGTGGTGGCTGGCTTGACAATAGTAGTCCGTATGCATATCTAAAACATCCTCAGTGGTGGTTTTCGTGTGTGTGACACTTTGATGTCGACTCAACCACATAGTGTGCAGTATTACTTCATGATGGCAACAACACTTAGACTGATCACATTAATGACTATATAAATAATGTAATAGTGTTTAAAGTCTTATTAAAAGTGCACGAAAATATATAATCATTAAATAAATATTTAAGGAATAAATAATTTATAAATATTTTGGATATTTAACAAACAACGCATCTATTTAGTCATAAAGCTAAGCGGAATTTGTGTTATAGATACTAGACAACTGATATAAATACATATATACTTTTTTTGTAATTACATAAATATTATATATTGAAACCACCCAAACTCTGAAACAAATATCTGCAGATCATACATACATTTGTTACGACTCGGGAATCGAACTCGACACCAAGCCCAGCAGTCTCATAGGCTACTACTGCGCCACAGAGGTGTAAGTGGTTCTGCCGAAATACTGAATTGATAAACTGCTTTACTGAATGTAGCTACTAAACATTTCTATCATTATTTCTTATGCTGTTTTATAGAATGTTTAATTTAGCATAATCTTACCTTACAAGTACCCCTGCTTAGGCGCTATATGTTAGTTTTACATTTTGAATGTGTTAGAATCCGTTCGTTTAATAATGTTTCTAATGCTGTGTTTTCAAATAGGCATATAGTGATTTTTCAAATATGGCTGAAAAAAATAGCTGTGGAGGCTTTTAACACGGTAATTCGAATAAAAATAATAACATTATTTATAAAATAAGTGAAGTATAAACTGAACTCCCACATTGCAAATCTTTCCATTGTTATCATTATCTAGTTAAATATTTTCATTATTTACTCATATACTATTCCAAACGTGTCTTCACATATTAAATCATACTTATGACGTGGTAAGATGACGCATTTCAGAGACTAAAATTTATATTTAACTCATACATAACCAACTACAGGCAAACAGACTTCAAGCTTTGTCAAAACATCAAGAGAACTTCTCGAATGTTTTAGTGAAGTACTTTATATTTACTATGAGATAATATTAAACTATTTGTTTAGATAATTGTAAATATAATTTTCTCGTTAGATATTATAGCTGGTTGTCTAATAATACGTAATATACTGGTGTGTAAACAATCTTTTGAAGTGAGACAATTATGTTAATTTAATAACAATTACAACAACAACAACACGAAATATTTATTTTAAGTTTGAAGTTTTAAAGCCAAACAGCTTCTGGATTCTGTTTTCTCATTTTTTAGGAAAAGAATAATATAAAAAAAAACAGAGACGATCAGAGGCGGGTTTTATCTGTCCGCCTACCTAATCTGTTCTTAGGCAAGAAATTGTTTTTGAATCAGGCAAAGACCGGGCTCTGTGGTGTTCCTTGATGGAGGCCAATGACCAGCAGTGGACTGCGACTGACTGAAGATAGTGAAAGATTTATTGACATTTAGGTTTGGTTAATTAAAGAAGTGGGAGAGCCAGGCTTCAGCATGCATGGGCCGGCTCGACCAGAATGATACCACGGCCTCACAGCAATCGACAAAGCACTTGTGACGCCTCTGGTGTTGCGGGTGTCCATGGACAGATATAATCACTTACCATCAAGCGATACCTCTACTCGTATGCCCCTTAATCTATAAAAAGAGAAGAACACCCTTTTTGTTTGGAGTTTGGAGTAAAGGTTTTGCAGTTCTTAGATAAGAAAAAAGCTAAGCTTACATCGTAACTCGAAGACGGAGTAGCTACGTCTCAGTATGTCTGAAAAAACTACTACTGCAGGTACATTAGTCCATAGTCTAGTCGAATACTGGTACACTAACAAAATTTGATCTTCATACATAAAGTGTACACATAGCATTAACTTTGCTTCGTAACTAACTACGTAAACAAATTTTGGAATTCAATATCAAACTACAAAACAAATTTTACTTAAAACTTGTAATATTTCTAAGTATTTACTTCAATATAAAATTTAGAAATAATTTCAATTACTAAACAAATTATTTGCAGTATGATGAGTTAATATTATTTTTTTGATTTTCAAATTATGAAACGGCTTTCGACCAATTTTTCTTGTGTTCGTGAAATTGACTTGTCAATTTAGCTTTTTATTCAGAAATGAAAAAATAATGATTTGTCGTAAATTCATGGCACTCCAATAATGCTCGTTCATTCCTTCAACAAATCAAAATTTTATGTCACAAAAGGGAAGAGTAAAGGCAGCAGCAGCCCTAATTGTAATGAGTCTTAAAATCTTCGAAATCATAAAAATAGTACTATGTTTATAACTAGGAAGCCAATAAACAGAACATTTAAAATAATATATATATGTTTATATTTTTATGTATATATATTTGGACATTTAACACGCATCGCCATCTAGTCCCAAACTAAGCCGAACTTGTATTATGGGTACTAGATAACTGATATAAATACATATGTTTTTTTTTTGTAAATACATACATACACATTATACATAGAAAACACCCAAATTCCGAAACAAATATTTGCAGATCATACAAGTATTTGGTCCAACCCGGGAATCAAACTCGAGACCTCAAGCACAGCAGTCCCTCTTACTACCGCTGGGCCACCGACGCATATAAAATACGCAATAAATAATCCATTTCATAAAAGTGTGATAAGAAATGTATATATATAAAAGTAGTGTAGAATAAACTTAATATCACGTTAAGTTGAATTTAATAATATACTGAATAACTGTTCGCTTTAGTAAACAGTTTTCTTATAAGCTAAATAGGTACAATTTTATTAAACTTAATTCCATCTCATCGTAGTGTAATGTGCTTGTTTGGCCCCAATATCTAAAAAAAATGCAAACTGTCATTGAGCAAGTTTTCAGCAAGTCAAGCTCAGGTGAAAATGTTGTTAGTGGCGCACATTCTATTAATTCTTAATGATGTCGTCCTTCACTTGGCAAATAAATGAAGTTAGCCGTGTTTATTAACAAATTATAAGGTCAAACACGAATCGGAGGGAGTGAGCTTAAGACAATTATTTTCTGCGTTATTAGCTTTATAGAGGCTAACAATCTTATCTCTATAATTGCTTTTTGTGTTAAGAACTTAACAAAGACTGGTATTCAATAATAATATAGATAACGATTACTACTGTTTAATAAAACTAAAAAGAACACCAAGAGATAAACCCAAAAAAACTATGAGTTGCCTATAGTTCCATTTCGATCAGAATGGAAATGTAAGTAATGTAATAATGGAAAAAGTGTGAAATCTTATAATAATTAAGTCAATTAACTTATAAATACAAAATTTTTATTTAAAAAAGTTCCACAAAATGTATAATAAATATTTCCCGATAAATATTTGTTAAATCAACAATTCCATCTAAATTCATTTTCATTATTAAGTAAAACAGGAAGTTGCCTATGATAGTCAAGTAGCACTTGGTTCACTGTGGTAGATAATTCTGCCGACCTCTCAGAAATCCAATTATTTTCTAATTACAATTCCAATGAGGTGTTACAATCTTGAGAATATTTTACGTGAAACGTCTTCGTTATCGTTGAACTGACCTATAAAATAGCGCTGTATGTTTAACAAGATTCCGTCCTTTTCCTTCTAGTGTTATTATTATAACGAGTTCTCTTTCTAATATAGATACAAAATATCTTAGAATATAGTACCTAAAAAATGTTTACCAAAAAGGGAACCTCATGTACTTTTCAGTTTGTAGTTGTAAGAGAAAATTTTGTCTAACTCATTTTATAAGTATAAATTGAATGAGTGGCTTCCCTAGCATTTAATTTATTCTAGCTCTTACTCGTACTTTGAAAACATCGATGTAAATATCGGAGCAATACAGAAATAGAATGCAAACTTATCTTTTTACATTCATGATTTGTAGCCCTTTATAAAAGTAAAAAAAAAAATATTCGAGTAAACGTTCGTTTTAATCGAAAACTGAGAAAAGTAAGGGTGATAGCACGCTGCCCTGAGGTACGCCCGCAGATGTAGTGCACCAGGAGGAGTAAACATTTTTGATTACCTTTATAGCTTTCCTCGCTCCATCCCCAACCTAACATCATCCGTAATATGGACTACTTTCTAAATGATGCTTAATAATTCTTTTTGAGTGTTGATTGCGTGCGTTGCATAAAACTTCGCGAAAATATGAAAGAATAGTTGCCTTTTATAAGTTAAAATACACCTACTTAACATCTTTAATGTTAAATAAATGTGTTCACGCTGTATAACATCACGTGACGGGCAATAGGAGACGTAGGATAGGTTGTGCGTTTTGTTCCTCGTGTTAATGCTCCGTAACGTTCAATACTGTAATTGCACGTGAAAAAAATCGTATGTAAAGCCTATAAATAAAGAGCTCTTTGTGGCTTTATCTCTATGTTTTGATTAAAACAAACGAACGTTTACTCGATTTTTTTTTTACTTGTATAAAGGGTTACAAATCATGAATGTAAAAAGATAAGTTTGCATTCTATTTCTGTATTGCTCCGATATTTACATCGATGTTTTCAAAGCACGAGTAAGAGCTAGAATAAATTAAATGCTAGGGAAGCCACTTATTCAATTTATACTTATAAAATGAGTTAGACAAAATTTTCTCCAAAATGTTCTCTTACAACTACAAACTGAAAAGAACATGAGGTTCTCTTTTTTGGTAAACATTTTTTGTTTAATTTCAACGTTATACAGTATTTATCAAAAATTTAAAGCCACTAAAGAACCTTAACACATTTTTTTATATTTTATGATTGATAAATCAATCAATTATTAACTTTGAATGTGGGTTGTACAACAAGGTGTAATACAAAAGTCAAAGTAAAGTAAAAGTAAATGGTACAAAAGTAATGATGGAACAGCCACAGTCTCTAGGCATTAATATCCTATATATATAACAACTGGCAGCTTATCGCCATCAATATGACTTGGCTACACACGACATAGCTACATGACAATCAAATAAAAATTTCAATATTAAATTTATAATGTCTAAAATATGAAACTGCCCAGTGTCTGACAGCCCTGTAATAAACAGTTTTCAAAGCTCGCCTAGACGTTTGGTGAAGCGTTGAACCGGAATAATTTCTAGAGAAATAGCGAGGCCTTGAACAAAAGGATTAAGTGAATGGTTTAATAGATGAACGATTTTAGTGCTTAGTTTTAGAGCTCTGATATTGGAGCAATAGTTTATGGTACACATAGTTATAAAAGGAACATTGACGTCTAGTAATAATATATTTAAAAACGAAGCTTTTTTATGTATGTACTGCCAAAATAACTCTACTCTGCCTGATGGAAAGCCCAAGCAAAATTCAAGAGCAGTTGTCACTATATTCGAATGCAAATGCAGACAATGCAACAATGCAGCATCGTGACCCACACTATGGTGGCCTAGTGATGTTTATGCATCATCGGGCCTCCGGTCTCGCACTCACCAACGAAACACGACAGAACGAACGATGTCATTTTGCTTTGATTTTCTGTGCCGGTGTAGTATCGCCCCGGCCGAGCCAGCCGTTTCTAGCGGAAATCAGCGTAACTCTACCACCTTTTTTGTCTCAAATTTGAACATTTAAAATAGTCTACTAGTAATAATCTACTCTGTTATAAAAATATTATACGGAAATACTTTGATTGAACCTAACATTCATTCCTTTTTCTGTAACTCTTTGAAGTTTTCTTTTTTGGGTTCCGTGCCTTAAAAAGAAAAAAACGAAACCCTTACAGGATCAACTTGCTATCCGTCTGTCTGTCTGTCTGTCCATTAAGACCCATTTTCTCAGGAACGTGTGGAGGTAACAAGCTGAAATTCATATCAAATATTGTTTTTTATTCTTGTCATTTTCTTGAAAATTGTAATGAAACGCAAAACGTGCCATCAGCAAAAACATATGTGCAGTCGTACGCAGAGCGGAGAGCAAGTACAGCATATGTTTATGTCTATGACCTACTAATACTTATACTTTGAAGTTAAGGCATTTCACTTCTATCTATTTTATGCTGCGTTGCTGGATTCTGCTTATGCTTTTCATCAGGCAGATTAGTCACTTTGACAGGTTCATACATAAAAAAAGACTATAACATTTGCTAGTGAGTTTACATAATTATAAGAAGAATATTGACCAAAAGTGAAATCATCACTCATTATACAGACTTATTCTTGATCCTATATATTCTGAGAACTTGAGATAAATTTACATCAAGCAGCGTTAAATATGTTCCATTAAAGAGTTCTGTCAAATGAAACAGTACGTACTGTTAATCATTCAGTGGCAAAATTACTCCATGTAATTACTTAAATCTTTCAATGTTACTTCCAAAAAAAATCAAGCCTACTTGTCGGTAAGTATTCAGTCAGGATTTGCTACTGAGATAATTTTTTGTGAGACTCGAATTCATTGGGGATTTGTTGTTAGCTATAAAATCTAATTTTTACTGTAAAACACTGTGATATGCATGTATAACAACTGTATTCCAAATGAAATGTATAAGCTAACAAAACAAAAGTTACAGGGATATATATATATATATATATATATATTGGGCCATGTGATGATATATATATATATATATATCATCACATGGCCCAATTCTAAGATCGTGTTTCGAACTTCTGATTCCGACAGAACATACACAAAACACGTCATCCTTGGCAAAAACAAATCGTTTATTCTCTAAAAGGGACATTTCACGCTCAATACAGCACTTGAGAATTTCGTAACACAATCCACGAATTCACCACCTTCGTGTAATACACACAGACGGCTACGCCAACACACCCTTCAGCCACATTATAACAGACACATTATTAGTAAATCGTGTTACGTTTACAGTCTCTGTAATGTCAAGCATCTGGCCCTGTATCAACTAATAAGATTATATTGGCGTCACGTGTGTGTACATTAGTTCTAGTCAATGGGTACGGTAAATTACTTTGTGCTGTACCAACAAATTTAAGATTTATTTTGGATGTATTGATTTTTTTTAACATTCCTAATCATCCCATGGATATAATAAAATACAACTAAGATTGCAAATTACGTAGGACAATCTCACTGCGAAGAGAAGGAAAGCGTAATACAAACCCTGTACAAAATCATCTGGCCAGCGTGGTATAATGGGACCAAGCCTTCTTTTTATGGAGAGGCTTATATCCAACAGCGCTTATTTAAGGCTATTAATCATGATTTCAATTATATGCGAAAGTAAGAAACTGATAAAGTAAATTTTTATAGTATCAAATCGATATTCCAATAACTCAAACAATTCATATTTAACACAACATAACTGTACAGAACAATAATTATCGAACGATTCTTAGTTCTCCTAAATGGTATGCTATTTATTCAACTAATAGAGATTAATATATTACTTTATTAGATCCTATTTGTAATTTATTTATTACAGATAGTTGGAAAACCAAGTACGGTTACATAATGACACATTACGATATCTATGATTTAATATAAAATACACAACTTTGGAATAAATTGATAAAAATAATAGTAACAAGCACAAATAATTTAGTCCGAGTTCTCCTCAGAGTAGGGCTAGAGACTGGCGGTCTGGGTGTTGGTTATAGCGGAAATACAACATACCTACTTTTGGTTCTAGAATGCCTGAGAAGCCAAAGATCAGAGGAATTTACCACCGCGGTTCCTTTGGTACTCATAGGAGCTATCACAAATAAATGTAATAAACAAGCAGATTTCGGTGCATACTTTTATTAATATAATAGACAGAGCCCTAAAAGCTATAATTTGATCCTTCGTATTATGTACAAAGTGATCATTACTGTGTTTTAAAAACTAAGTCTAGACAAAAATTTGCGAGAAATTATTTCATACTAAAAGGCAAACTCCCACCCGTCAAAGCTAATTCAAACAATTTTGCAAAGCCAAATTTGTAGCTAATTTCCCCTCAACGGAGATTACCACATGAAACTGTGTCTGTGCTCCCTCGTATTAAACAGGTACAACAAGCAACCCACAGGCTTACTGCTACGAGTATATACCTGCAAAACTAAAACTTACAGTGTCTGAATTATGTATGAGTTTCCTTTGCTCAAGTAAATAGATGAAGCGGTTAGATGATTATTAATTAGTTTGTTTTGGGCGTCACATGCTTATAAAGAAACTGTTTACCTAGAAACAACTCTTGTCATGCGGTCTGCTTTTCTAAAATACACACACTAAAAGTTTCAAAGATACACACTTACTAGTAGATGCTAATGTAAGTTTTTTTTGTTTGATACGCTTTCGGGCCGGAATCACTAAATTGTTTTTTTTTAAATTCACCGTTGGTAAAATGCATTATCAGTAATTAACATAGACAGGTAACAAAGATCTTTTTTTACCACGATAACCGATATATACACCGTCTAACCCGTAAACAAAAACTGGTATTATTGAGTTCGTACTCCCGTCATTTAATTTTTTTTAAATTGTTAGTAATAATTATGAGACATTACGATGAGCTATTTCTTTATTGGCTATTATTAACTGACTCAAGTATCGACCAGCTTTATATCAAGTCACTACTTTGTGCACGACTTTATACAAAGCTTTCGCTTCATTTCACAATTTGAGTCCTCCGGCAAAGGTTTCAGGGGCTAATTTGCATATTACGGCTTAATCTGTCGTCGCTCTCGTATGTGAGGATTCCAACTTGTCCAAATAAGATTTTTTACCTGCCCTTCCTCCATTAGCGTATATGTGTTTCTAAACACCTCCTCGTGTCAAGTAATGTTTTAGTTAAATTCCCTTTTATAAGGTATTTAAAACAGCATATTCCAAGCAGAACTTTGATTGAAATATAATTTTGCAACATTATCATCATAAATACTCGTATCAATTAAGGATAGACTTGGTGACACTCATTATTATTCCGTTACCATGGACTAGACTGCGAGTACGAAGCACGGTAGGAAACTACATAGGACAATAGCACTTTTGAACGGAACTTGACAAAAACCATACAGCCACTCGTCTGGCTAGTGTGCTATATAAAATCTCTTTTTGAGGGAGGAAATCATACAGTAGTGGTCTATTAAAGGCTATTACGGTAATATTTTGGTTATTTATTGCGGTTAATGCAGACCAATATTTTGTACTTCTTCTAATAAAACATCAATATATTTTACAAAACATTGATGTATTAGAAAAATGAGCGATTTAGTTAACAAAGTATCAGATTAGTTTTACAATATTATATAAAGTTTTTGGTTAATAGACAAAGTTTTTTTTTTAATTTGATGGTAGGATTGATTGGCATTCTAAAGTATAATATTCAAAGCCGTAGATTATCTTGATTACAATTTACAATAGCTGCCCCAGAAAATGATTTATGACTTTAATGTTTTAAAGCATATATTTATATTAATGCTCAGTATATAAAAGTTAGCAGACGATGTTTTAAGTTTTATTTTAGCATAAATTACCGTGCATTTTAAGTGCATCCATTAGCGTCGTGGTGAATATAGGTAACAGATATTTCATGTCATAAAATTGAATACTAAACCTGAATTAAAAATAAAACAATGAAAATTGTGAGTATATATTCAGAAGTATATTTAATAAGTTTATCGGAATTTGCCAGGTGGAAATCAATTAAACATTTTTTTAACTACCTAGTTCCACTTCTTTCAATTTCTTGGCAAACAGATTTGCTTTAAAAAATCAGCTATCAATGGATAAAATAAAATAAAGTAGTCAATTGATATTACTGTTTAATAAAAAATATACAAGCGCCTTCGATATTTTCGGACCAATACGACCTCAAATCTTCAATAGAAGAGCTTATTTCCTATTAAAAGGCCGGCAACCCACTTGTGACGCCTCTAGTGTTGTGTGGTGTCCATAGGCGGCGGTAATCGTTTATCAGCAGGCGATGCGTCTGCTCGCTTACCCTTATTTTTATTTTTTTCCCCGAGCTGAAATCCCCTCGGATACCACCTACTGCGGCATGTCGGACTCGAACCGACTAAAACCGCACACCACCACGGGTACTAGGAGCCGGGGAACCAAGTGCACCCTCGGAAGGAAAACCCGGGAACACCGACGTACCTCGCCCCACCCACTGTTTGTAAGTGGCCCCCTCCTGTGTGGAACCCTCGCGTCCCTATTTTGTGCAGAAAAGGGCGCGAGCACTTTATAGGGCTCGCACCGCCACCTTGGCCTGTTTCTGCTAGGATGATAGGTGGCCTTACCTTTCACCCTCAGGCTTGCGCGTATGGAGGACGTAGATCGTTAAGCAATCTCCGGTGTCTGAGTCGTCTGTGGTACCTGGCCCGTTCCCGGGCCTGGCGGACCGGGATAGTTCTAAGCCTCTCCTGGTTCCTCTCCGCCATCTCCTTAGCAAGCATAGCTTGTTCGCAAAAAGAGACGGCAGAGTGCCACACACTTTCACTCTGCAGCATTGCCGAATCATGTCAGAACCCCCATCTCGATGGCCGCTACGAGATCACGCCTTGGTTCCTCCCACGCCAGATATACTGCCAGCGTGTGGAGCGCCCCGTCTACGGCCGGCTATCGCAGTGGTGGCACTCAGGCGTTGGCTTCTTGCGAAACAGACACAGGTGCTCTCCGAAGCATCATTTCCTCGTGATCACCTGCTGCTCGTTTACCCCTAAATCGAAAATTCTTACAAAAGTACTTATCTATTTTCTTGTTTATCAAATGATTCGATATATCGATTATAGCTCGAATGATTTTGTATATCGACTTCACCCAGATAGTAGTAAGTATTTTTAATCGTGAATAAAACATAAAAGCAAAGGGATAATAAGTAATGAATTCTTAAGGAAATAAAACCCGACTGCGTCAATATCATATAGAATACACATAAGTTATACGCATATTCATAGTCACCGTTAAAAATTCTTTATTTTGATACCATATTCAATATATTTCGAAATCATTTTTTTTGATATTACGTTTGGCTCCAAAAATCCTTAACATTTTTAATATTTTTTTGTATCCAGTATTACTATCACGACTAAGACTAATCTATTGAAACCACTCTCATACAAATATGACAAGCCGTTTAGGGCTTAGGGTGTGCCAAAGAAATATACATAGATATATACAAACATACACTCGAAAAACATAAACATCCTTCTTTCACAGTCGGGTAAAAGCACACAATAAGGTTTATAACTTCTCAAGCGTGTAGCCATTTTTCGAAATATTATATCGGTCGGGGATGACATGCGTAAACAAGCGCGTGTTTGCTCGGTTTATAGATTTAACCTATTTATTTTTGGGGTGTAAACAGAAAAGATATAACGGAAACTAAGTTTATTGATTGCATTAGTCACTGTCACTCAGAAACGATATTTACTGTTTTAATATTCAGGAAGGAGAGTGGATATCGTGTCATATCAAAACCTGGTTATGATGAAGACTTCAATGTAATCCCTATACAAGCATTCATTTAGTTAAAAGAAAATCGCGGCAACTTCATGTAATAATTAGCTGTGCCCTACAGAGTTACAAGCAGTACAAAGATATAGTGTAAATTTTATCTTTATAAATTTTAGCCTACGTGATATTCTGATGTATAAGCAATATTATTGTAAAGTTTCATTAAAATCCATTCAGTAGTTTTTACGTAAAAGAGTAACAAACATCCATTCATACTTCATCATCAGCCTGGCGTTTCATCCACACTTACAACTTAGGATTACAAAGTAGGGTAGTAATGATTGTATTGTATTTTATATAAAACATTACAAAAAAGGGATTTACAATAAGGCATAAGTAGCGCTCTTATCGCTCGGAGACAATCTCTTAGACTCAACATAACACATAAGATGAAAAGAAGACATGATTTAAAAAAAAGAAGAGGGTAGTCTTTTGTATATTAAAAGGGTAACTAGAAGAAAAAATTAAAGTGATATGTTGTATAATTTAATGTACATGAAATAGTTACTGTAATAAAGATGATTACATGTTTTCAGGTCTGTATTTTGAATTCTAAAACGGGTATTTTTTTAATACAACAGGTGTTGCATTTAAAAAAATCCTATTATTGATAGATTTATTCATTTATTAATGTTGATTGATTTATGCTAGTCTATATTACGCTACCACTTGTAGGAAATAAGAAGAAACCACAAATATAATCTAAAATGCGTGTTATATTCTTTATAAGGTTGTGCTTAAAATTGAAATAAAAATTAAGCAACGGCAATGGTGTCCTCGTAAATAGTAATTGGATTTCTTTGCTCATCAAATCTACATTTGACATTGTCAGTCAGCTTTAGAATGTAGTCTTTACGTCAGTTTTGTAAAAAATTCCGAATTGATCGTATCTTTTCCTTAAAGGAACGTGACAGCTAATTCGTAAATACGTGAGGCGGTGGCTGGTATTCTGTTAAGTCTTTGGCTTATCGGACGTCTACTAAATTCTAGTAATATTTATTTGATATTATATTTTAGGCACACGAAATAAGATGGATTTTACACTAAACTTTTTATATGTTTTTCATTGCATAGCGCAAACGACCCTTGCCTGATGGTAAGCGATTACCGTCGTTCATGGATACCCGCAACAGCAAAGACGGCACAAAAGCATGCAGGTCTTTTAAGAAGGAGTACCATATTCTTATAAAATCGTATTGGTCCGGGAATACTGCGAGCGACCGCTTTTACCAATTTTGTTGTACGAGGCAGAAGGGTTCTAAAAAGCCGCACAGTTATAGACTGCCAACCATCTAAGTGAAGGAATGAAACTGGTGTCGCGTAGAACGTTGGTGGAAAGAGCCGGTAGGAATCAGTTCGTACAGTTCCTCGGAGCACTCCCCATAGTTCTTTCATTCATAACATAATACATATAATTTCGGCACCTGGTGGAACTTATTAACATCACATCAACTGCCTTTAAAATTCCAATACTAGACATAAACCTAATTTAGAAGAAAGTTTTAACACATTATACCACATTCCTTTTTGTTAACTTTTTTTTATTAGAATGTTGTGTCTCACTGCTGGGCAAAGGCCACTCCTACAACAAGTCACTTCTCTCTATTCAAGCCTAGTTCCACCCAGTCTATGCGATAGGAGTCGAGATTATCGCTCCATTTTTAACGGGGTGTCTACCCCCTGCCGCCCTGAGATACCCAGCTGTCGACAACCTTTGCCCATGGATCCAGATCCATCAGTCAGAGCCAGAGAGGTGTCGATCGAGGCGGCGTGCGCCTTGGCTGGGACACCCCCGTGGGATTTCGAGGAGGAAGTGCTCGTCGAAGTTTATCGACAGGTGGCTGAATTCCGGGATGAGAGTGGCAGAAGGGAACTGAGTTCCGCCTGCCACCACTGCGACTTCAGTGAGGACACGGCCCAGAACAAGCTGGCGGTATGTCCGACGCGCGCGCTGTATGAGGCGCTCAAGCGGGGCCCTCACTACAGTCATCGGAGGAGATCTCTCGCTGCCGGCCGTCGTACACTTCATGGCCGGTGGCGAGAGCAGTTTAACCGCAGTCACGACCTTCTGCGAGGAAGTCATCTCGCGGAAGGAGGCGACGGAGAAGGCCCGGGAGGACCCGATCCGTCGCCGGCGAACCGGGCGGCGGAGGCGCGCCTACCAACGCCTCATGCCGCCCTGAGTGTGGCCGCGGATGGGCGGGACGGGTTTTCCCCTCCATCCGCTTCACAGACCAGCCACGAGGGGTGACGNGACCCGATCCGTCGCCGGCGAACCGGGCGGCGGAGGCGCGCCTACCAACGCCTCATGCCGCCCTGAGTGTGGCCGCGGATGGGCGGGACGGGTTTTCCCCTCCATCCGCTTCACAGACCAGCCACGAGGGGTGACGTTACGCATGTGCCGTACGTCGCCTAAATTGAGAGTTTCACCATCAGACGACGGAGCCCGCTTCAGTACGGGCATGCGCTGGGAGGGGCCCGGATGGAAGAAAGTGAGTAACGTCGCTAAATCCACAATTTCCACACACATTCTGCACAGGCCTACCAATTAAAAAACCTCAGTTATAAGATTGACTAATTTAAAATTTAAATAATGTCTATACACAGTCAGACACTACAAAACTCTTTTACCAGCTGTAATAACTCTTTTGTACGACTTTAGAAATCGGCTCCACAAACCGCTAGCTACGGATATTCCATTACTATATTTTCACATTGAAATAGTGATCTGCAATCGACCCGCAGATGCTTGCTAGACGTTTTAGAGAATTTAACGTTCCGATTAGACTTTCTACGCCTTAAGTTAGTAAAAATAATACGATATTCAAAATGTTGGTAGTACTTTCTCAGTAGATTAGGGTCCCGTACAATATTGTACGTTACTTTCCACACTGTACTCCGAAAAAGGTATTCTTGATCTTTGTTATTTTCAAATTAGCAACTTTTTATTTTCACTTATTTAGATAACAAAAGTGACATATTCTATCTGGATTGTGATACATAATTTTGCGAATTTCGCATAACAAGACCAATTGAAATAACATTAACTGAAGCTAAAAATATACTTCCTTTAGTCTTTTGAAAGCTTCTTATTACCGAACCTTCAAGGACTACGATCCTTTGACGCAAACTTGTCAAACAAATAAATGAGTATCGACTTGTTCCTGTTGCGTATACAGGGAGAAGAGCAACTGTGAATTGACTTTTACTTTTATTTATACAATGGCGTGTTTTCCTAGCCGATTACGGCCACGGCGGCCAGTCTCAACGGAAATTATAGGCACAATTGTTTATGCAGCCACAGGTGCACTCTCTATTCCCTCAGTCTCGTAGGACGGTTAACAGACACGATCGGAGAGAGAACAGGTGCAGTACCGAGAGCTTTACGTGCTCTTCGAGGCACGGGAGTTCAGATCTCAACTTCTAAATTTTGAGCTGTTATTAAGTATTTCCGTAACCAGAAAAAAATATTATCGCTTTTGGCCCGACCCGGGATTCGAACCCAAAACCTCTTGATCGGCAGTCGTCTAGGTCTATATAATCTATACAATACTTTGTTGCAAAGCAAATAAAATTAACTATCTTAGTTGTACTCATTTCAAATAAAATTCAACAAATGCAGTAACCTGACCTTAAGTGCATGAAACAATATCAAAAATGCTCATATTTCAAAAAAATGTATGAAATGAAAATAGCGACGTCAAGATAGACAGTTGACACATTTTATGTTGATACATCTGTTTCTAGTATATATTTTTAAACTGAAACATTAAGGTTCGAAATTCAACTTCATATTGAATTTTAGTTTTACTTAAATAATCTTTTGGTGTTTAAATAAAGAGACCGTTTTACTTACTTTTAATTTAAGAACCGCCACGCTTCGGCATGGAGGGACTTTTTTTTTTTTTACGTGGTGAAATGCCTTTACGCACTTCAGTCCCCCCCCCGCGGGGACTGGAGGTTAGCTTTGTGTGGGACTCCTGACTGACACCAGCCAGACTACCCACTAAACCACCACGGTGTGCCACTCTGCGCCTGAGACGGGAGAGATACGGGAACCGCTTTCTTACGCCATCCGGACCCCTCCCAGCGCCAGCCCGCACTGAGGCGGGCTCCGTCGTCTGATGGTAAACTCTGAAGTAAGGCGACGTACGGAACACGCGTAACGTCGCATCCCTCGCGGCTGGCCTGTGAAGCGGATGGGGGGGAAAACCCGTCCGCCCATCCGCGGCCACACTCAGGGCGGCTGGAGGCGCTGATGTGCGCGCCTCCGCCGCACGGCTCGCCGGCGGCGGATCGGGTCCGAGTGGAGATTGTCCTCCCGTGCCTTCTCCGCCGCCTCCTTCTGCGAGATGATTTCCTCGCAGAAGGTCGCGACCGCGGTAAAACTGCTCTCGCCGCCGGCCATGGAGCGTACGACGGCCGGCAGCGAGAGATCTACTCAGATGACTGCAGTGAGGGTCCGACGCTGCGTTGCATGGATGGACAGGCTCAACCGGAGTGATACATCGACTTCACAGAAAACTAGTGTAAAACAGCGCTTGCGCTGTGTTGGACTGAGTGAGTGAGGATCAACCCGGCAACGCACTCGTGACGCCTCTGGTGTTGCGGGTGCTCCTAGGTGCCGATAATATTATTTATTGTCGTCCTTTCGTTTGCTCGTTTGAACCTATTCCACAAAAAAATGTTTTTAAAACTTTTACACTGCATTAAATGAGCAAAATCTTAAATCCGAAGATAACATTTCGTTTCAACATTATTGTCAATAGCCAAATGTTCGAATTAATGAAGTATCCCTGTACAAGCTGTTGGCACCACTGCGCAACCAATCAGAAAATGATAGAAGGACGCGATAGTTTCACCAGCCAATGGGGACGCTTTTGCGGACCGCCATACTGTTCCCCCCTGCGCAACAAATCAGAAAGGGAAATAATGGCGCGATACTTTGGCAGCCAATTTTCTTTTCTTTTTTATATTTTTGATCTTTTTTTTATTTTGATGTACCTAGTGTCAGATTCACGAATAAGACAAATCTCTTGACATCACTCACATAAAAATACGACAAGCGGTTTAGGCTTTAGGGCGTGCCAAAAAATATACATGCAAACGTACATACACTCGGAAAACATAACCCTCCTTCTTTCGCTATCGAGTAATAAGTCAAACTTTATGGCAACAGGAAGTAACACTAACACTTCTGTGTATTCACCAACCAAAGTAACTTATTGGGTTTAACCGCCCAAGAAAACATACCTATCTAAATATGAGGAAAACAGACAGAACATTCCTCTGCCATAATGTTGGTAGCGTTACCTCATGTGTATAATTAATTGAGTTACATATATGTATATATATATGTGTGTATCCTGTGTTATATGTGTAAACAAGGATTTCCCCGCGGATCTTCAAATAAAAGGTACCTTTCAGTATTTGTCTTTAATCAAATATCTTTATCTTTTTTTGTTTCTCTCATAAAGCATATTGTATATTTCTTTATAATTTATTAAGTAGTTTACGTTTTCAAATGTATAAATTATTACAAGAAAATTAATTTAAAACATAAGTTATAATTATTATACTTGCGTTTGTTAGTTTTTGCAAGTAAACCTTGGTTAGATAGTAGAGTTTAATTTTTAACTCTTATAATAAATGTTTGCAATATAAGTGGATACACACCTTAACACTTTTTATGTTCGCCGATTCGGGAATCACAATGTGATCAGTAGGTAAATGAGTTAAATAAACAATAATCTATTCCCCTTTTTGATACAAGTATCAACAATAAATTACGCTGTAATTATATGATCCATATCCTTTTTGTATTGCAATACCAAATGTAATAACCTAATAACAATAATCTCATAAGGTTAATAAATAAATAAATAACTTACTTATTCGAAAAAACGCGTACAGGGAAACCTTTCCAATATTTAGAACTCCAGTATTTCTGAGCTGTGGGAGGGTTCAAGCGATTGGACGCACAGGTTGATGGATGGATGAATGCTACTTTGCTATTAGTGATATAATGTGGGAGGTTTCACAAACTTATATACACAGAAAACACTTGAAATAAATGTTTGCAAATGATACAAGCATTTCGGTCCGACCCGTGAATCGAACCTTAGAACTCAAGAACAGCATGTTGCGTACGCTACCGCTGCGCCTATGAAGCAGTCTCAGGGCAGTTAATTTAACATCTTTATTGCTTTAATTGTTAAAGATTGCTTTGATTGTTTGGGCCTGATAAGGGCCTTTTTAAAGGGTGCAACGGCTTATCGTATATTTCTTTGAGAATGATAAATCAACTATTTTCATTCCGCATTTTAAATAAGATAGTATTTGGACAACGTTTTCTGAATTTCATAATTATCTGGAAATTTTCACCGTAGTAGTAATTCTATGATCACTTTAGGCAATTTCTAGATAACATGAAGGAAATGAATAAAGTTTGCGCCAACTACTACAAAACACAAATTACCATTAATTTACCAGCATCCGATAAGAAGTTCCATTGTACAACACAAAATCTGAGACGCAGCACTGGCTAGTGCTTAGTAAGATATTTGTAACTAATTGTAATTACAAATTATTTAAGTACTTCTATTAGTATTGTTTATATCCTTAATTACAAGAACACAATTGTAGTAACGTGTTTCTGTTACGTAATGTTGAAAAGTACAAAGGTTTGAATACTCGATAATTAATAGTTTAACCAAACTATGCTTTATTCATACATAGTTTAATTTCGATTTTATGTAACATACAATATAATGTTCTTAATCATAGTTGAGATAACCATGTTGTAATTTATATGAAGACTTATTAATATCGAGTGGAGTCCAAGATAGTTTAAAGAGTTCGCCTGCACTGTTAGTTGAAACTGTCACCACATCGTTTTCTACTAGAGAGTTTCGCAACACTCTTGCGTAGAGACGCAAGAGTGTTGCGATTTGAAATCCCACATGAGATAACACTTTGTGTTAAGCACAAATTTTGTTTCTGAGCCTGGGTGTTTTTTATATCCATTTCATATGTTTTTAAAAGTAGGAGAATCATTACATTTATATATTTTTTATGTGGGAGTTTGTCTTATCTTGAGAAATATTTGATTTGTCTCAGTAGCTCATTTATGATAGATTTGGTCTCCTGATAATCTCTGACAAATCCTAAATAATTTACAATCCTATTGAAAATCCCAAAACGTCCCGAGACATTAAACGCGGGCAAAATCTGAATATAACACCAAAAGTTTCATTATCTACTGTCCGTGTTATAATATTGCATTCCTTTATGGTAAGATCGTAAGTCCCATTCAAGTTTCTAGTTAGGTTGTAAGCAGGTCCTTGGAGACGGCTGCGCAAACAATAGGAACTGTCCACAGACCCAAGTGGGCGTACTAGGTTCTAAGACACAGATGAAAGCGATTTATTTTCAAATTATGTAAAAAAAAATAGCCGCAAACAAAAGCAGAAACACTAATTAACTACAATTCAGACATACCTACGTTCAATAATTTTGAAGACCCATGTTTAATTCTGAAGACTTATAGTAAATCCTATTTTACCTCCAAACTGGTCATCAAGAATTTTTTTTATACTTCAGTATAAGTGCGAAAAACCATTTGTAAAGAAGAAATCTGATCTTAAATCACGAAGTATCTATTAAATATATTACTATAAGGTTATTAGCAATAATATTTTATCTATCCCAGAAACGAGTCCGAAAATATCTGCACAAACGATAGAGGAATATCTGATTGTTCATAGGCGTCATATTAAAGCGGCTTTAAAGTGATTCGATAAAGCACTTCATTATAATTGTGACATTAAGAAATTTGGAATAACAGTTCGGTGTTGGTACTCCTAGTTGTAGCTATCTTTAGGACTTTCTAAATTTCCTATCCTTACTAGAGAGTTTTTTATCCTAAATTAGCATAAAAATTTATGTTACTTCATAATATTTATAGCTATGTGAACATTTTATTCGTCAATGTCATTTTGATGGTATTTATTTTTTATTAGGTAACCCGGTGATGGAAGCGAAGCAAATCGTTGAAAAGTGCAACGAATACAACCGCCCATACTACCTGTCTTTCGTAGACTATAATAAGGCATTTGACTCTTTGAAACATAATTATATATGGGATTCTCTAAAAAACCAAGGAGTGGAAAGTAAATTCATTCAGGTCATCAAGAACATATACGTCAACAGCACAGCAAAAGTACAACTTGAAATCGTTGGAGATCAATTTATAATACAGAAGGGTGCAAGACAGGGCGACCCGCTGTCACCAAAAATATTCAATGCAGTCTTAAAAAATATATTTAGGCAACTCAATTGGGAAACTTTCGGTATTCAAATAAACGGGGAAAAACTACACCACCTGAGATTCGCAGATGACCTCGTCTTGTTTGCAGAAGATCCCGTTGCACTAAAAACAATGTTACAACAACTATCAGATGAAAGTAAAAAGGCAGGTTTAACGATAAATATCAAAAAAACAAAATTGATGACAAACAAGACTGAAGTCAAAATAGACGTGGACGATGAAGAGATCGAATACGTAAAATAGTATATTTACTTGGGTCAAGTCATATCTGTAAAAGACTTATCAATTAAAGAAGTAGAAAGACGAGTAAATAATACCTGGCAAAGATACTGGTCCCTTAAGGAAATCATGAAAAATAAATCTATACCCACCCCGGACAAGAAAAACGTCTTCAACACTTGTATACTTCCATATCTCACCTACGGCTGCCAGACCTGGCCACTAACACAGAAAATTGGGTGTGGCAAACAGGGTGTGTGCCAAAGATGAATGGAAAGGAGTATGTTGGGACTAAGGTTGAAAGATAAATGGAAAGCTACAACAATTAGGAGCATCACCAAAGTAGCAGATGCCACTCTAAAAATACGAACTGTATTTCATTTTATTTTTTAAACCGGTGATATTCGGGCCGCCTAACAGTCAATGTATTAACAGATCAAGTCTTTTATTGATATTTTTTAAGTAAAATTTTTTTACGCATGCTTAACTTGGGGAGTAATCTGGTGAATGCGTGACGTGAGTGTGGGTAAGAGAGAGGTGTGAGCCCATATTTTCTTTCCCTCTTTTTCTCAAAGAAATTTTACTTCAGTCATGTGGTCTAAATCACACTCGTTTTTTTCATTGCTGAATATCATATTTTTATACTTCAACCCTCCAGAGACACAAATATCATAAAATTGGTTCTGCCGTTCTTGATTTATAAATAGTGTAAATGAAACGACTTTGTCTAACATAATATATTTATTTCTTTAACTGTGGCCTCCCGAATAAAAACCTGAAGTCTTACATCGAATATTAATGTAAACCTACACAGCAAATATTTTTGATAGCATTCCGGTTTTAACTCATAAAAGTCGTTACCTGTATCAAAAGTTATAAAAGTACATGGGCGGAGCAAGCTATACTTTTTATTGCAAACGTTATTTTTGCCTATAAATTTCAGCTGAGAAACACGCAAAGCAGCAAATCTTTTATTTCATTTTTTTATTTAGCCGCCCGCGATGTGATTTGTAGCATATTATTTATTATTGTATCGCCGTATGTATTTTTCGTGGTTTATTATGTAGCTATTGTTCTCTTTCAAAATTATACTCTGGAATTGTCTCAAGTGAGTTAAGAGTGGTTTCTACTTTACCAAGTAAATCGGATTTCTAGATTCATTCATTTCTAGGTTATTTGTACATTATTTTGAGAAAAATTTTGCTACTTTTTCTATATAAAACTATAGTAAACTCCAATGCCGATAGCGTAAAGTATTGTTAACGTGCGTAAGTCACATGCCTAAAGAAAGTGTTTGGTTCGACACTTCGCGGATGCAAGAATGTAATTATAAACTAATTTGAAGTTGTTTTTTGTTTTCTTGAAAAACGGTACGCATTTCGTGTCATCCAATTTTTAAAAACTTTTATCAGTAACTTCATGACAATGAAGACTATAAGTACTTGAAATTGGTAAAAATAGCTGATCCAGCCGGTTGCCATCAAATCAAAAGAAGAAGAACTAAGCTGAAGGGCGATAGGCACCCTCTAAATTGATTTGATATATTTACTCTCCTGAAACGGACATTAATCTTCCTGAGTTTGTTTCATTCTTTTTTCTCAGGGCTAGTTAAATGAAAAAAACGTAGTCCTCATCTACTCAAAAAAGTCAAACATTTGGGAACTTTATTGCCAAATTTTAAATTTAATTTCATCTCCTGAATAGAATAAAAGGGCGCCTTCTTTGCACCTCATTTCTGATCGGTGTACAGTAACTTGAACAAGGTTATCTATATTTACACATACGTTTATTTTTAAATTAATATGCAGATGAATTCATAGTGTCAAAAACATGCGTGTGATACAAAGGTAATAAGCCTATTTTACCCAATCAAAAAACGTCTGCGTCAAATTAGATTCAGAAGGAACTATGACACAATGGAATATTAAATCTCAAATATTTAGCAGTATTTATTTTAAATTTTAAAACTGCATACATATCACACGCGATCGTTTGATTTTGAATTAAATTAGTACCCGACGTCTTATAAGAATACACGGCAATCTTTAAATAGATAGACGTATTAGTTGTATTGGTCCCTGATAAAGGCGATCGCTCAAATCCATCAAAGTATAAGCCGATAGCCATAACGTTCCTCTTTTCGAAAATAATGGAGTCCTTTATCAACTGTCAACTCCTGCGATACCCAGAAAGCTATCATCATCATCGTTCTAGAGTATACCTGACACATGGCTGGGCACAGGCGATTGAGACTAAGAGGGATGCCTTGACGGTTAGCCTGGACATTACAAAGGCGTTCGATCAGGTCTGGTATAAGGCGCTTCTTTCGAAGTTCCCTTCCTATGGGTTTCCCGTGAAATTATGCGAATGAGTCACTGGCTTTTTAACAGTTAGAAGCATAAAGGTGATAGTCGACGGTGAGTGCTCTGTAAATGCTGGTGTCCCGCAAGGCATGTCCCGCATGTGGAGTCAGACTTAGGCTACTAATATTTTTATTAATCATCTGCTTGGATTTTATCCCACCACTATAATGGCTGAGCGAGTATAAGGCATACACATGTGTTTCGTAAGTGCTTCAAAATCATATACATTTACGTAGTTACTCAATATTAAGAGTTCGACTAACAACTTTCTTCAAACCCGTTATAATAATACACAGTAAATTGACGAAAATATCAATACTTACATACATTATTTAGGAATTTTATAACACCATCCGTTTGGTGCCAAATATAATGATACCTTTTTAATAATCTGTTGATGACAACGTATTTTGTAACAAAAATAAAGACATGTACATAACTAGTTCCTTTTTCCTTTTTTTTAAAGATAACTCCCGCATTAGGAATATAAATTCCTGTGTCACGGGGATCTTTACAAACATACATGAAACGGACACAAAGCACACCCAGACTTAGAACAACAATTTATGGATCACACAAAGTGTTGTACCATGTAGGATTTGAACCCACAACACTTGGCGCAGTAGGAAGCGGTGCGGCGACCACTGAAACCACCAAAACAAATATGGTTTATTAATAAAATAGTGTGCACTTTATGATAGCTGGCTATTTTAGATTTTGCTACACAATACAACTGTGGGTAGTACAGCAGGAATAAAAATCTTCTAAGATCTAAGTAACAGTATGTATTGTCGGTTACACTAAGCACTTAGTCATATAAATTTACTTCCTTCAATTATTTACATGTTATTATATTGTTATTTTTAACGAGGATCTTGAAAAAATTGGATAATTTTAGCATCTTTGAAAACTATGCCCCTTGCAAGTATGCCAATATCAACTTGATTATACCCAATTAGATTCCCTTTTCAATAACTTAACTCTTAAATTAAATTAATAACTTCTATGATCAAAAGCCAAATAGTTTTGAATAGTGAAATAGTTCTAGGAATTCGTAGATTCTTAAACCTTTTAAATGCCAATTTTAGATATATTGTAACATTTATGTTTGAACAATTGAATTATCTCTATAATAAATAATGTAACTTTTCAGGTTTTCGTTGTAAGCCTCTTGAGTTTTAACTTATGAGACTTTGAATCTTGAGAGGATATCTATACATAAAAATAATTGGAGTGTCTGTTTGTAATATAAAAATAATCTCAGTTTCTAAACGCATAAGTATGTATTAACACGGTGCATATACCGAAATATCATTCTTTACAATTTTTGTCTGTCAGTCAGTCTGTTTGTCCCAGATTATCTCTGGAACGGCTGCACTGATTTTGATGGGGATCTCACTGGCAAATAGCTGATATAATAAGGAGTAACTTGAACTACAATTTTTTAGGCTAGCTTTGCCCAGCGTTGTTACCTGCGGTTGTGAATGTACAACAATAACCGCGGGTAACACCGCTACTCAGCTAGTGTTGAATAAATTGCACCTGGTGGTTTTGGTATGATGAAATAATATTATCTCATTTTTATTTTTTATCTAAATTAAACATAATACGATTTTCTTCTTTGTTTCAAAACCTAGTGAATATTGGAACCTACCAAAACTATTCACAAATCTATATAAATAAAAATGAGTCATTAAAATGTTTCTATATGTGTTTGTTATTATCAGAACAAGGTTTGTATATGAAAAAGAAGAAAATTCTAAGTCCGTGACTGTACACTACCTGTGTAAGAAGCTTGAGCGGACATAAACACTGGAAGTTTAAAAAAACATGGATTAACAAAGTTCATCTAGTTGAAATATATTTGCAATTAACTGAAATAACGTCTATTAACTTGGACCGCTGTAACTGAAACTTCGTACAAGCAGTATCGGACAGACCGTAGTTTAATTTAGCCCATCTTCAAACGCTTAGCTATTGATCTTACTTCCACCTTCCTGTAACTGCGAGGTGTTCAACCAGTGATAGCTATTATCAATAGATAAGTAAATTTAAAAAGTAGATAGCATTTCAGACGGTCTTATTCTCAGAGACTACGAAAGAATGAACAGTAAAAACAGTGTACTTTCGTAAGAGATGCAAAAATAAGGAAAATGAATGAACGACGAATTTTAATACTGGGTAGAGAAAAAATATTAAAAATTTAATTAGAGTATGATAAACAGGAACCAGATTATCAGAACAAAGGATAACCGCATTGTCAATATATTCCCCCACATCTTTTAGTATTAGGGACTATATCAAAGTAAAGCTTTCAACACGGTATTCTATTTTTATCCAACAGTTTTTTTTTGCACAATGTGTAATGTTTTTGCCGTTTTTGAAACAATTCTATTATTTTCTTTCTTTGAATTGATTAAACTCGAGGTTGATCTTTTTATACTTTAAAGAAAGAAAAAAACGGCCTACTGCGAGTTGAGCTTGCGCACCGATGATTCCGTATAAACCTGTAGGTATATGAGTAAACGTTATTGTATTTTTATTGCTAAATGACGTTCATGAGGAAAGGGGTAGTGTGTATGTAGATGATAAGACATCGCTTCCCATTAAATTTCAAGATTCTGAGTAACGGGAAATACCCTTTAGAATTTGATTTCCTTGCGAGTGTCGAAAATATGC
Source organism: Hyphantria cunea (assembly GCA_003709505.1). Classification (NCBI taxonomy): domain Eukaryota; kingdom Metazoa; phylum Arthropoda; class Insecta; order Lepidoptera; family Erebidae; genus Hyphantria; species Hyphantria cunea. Next base: position 537,138 of record PKRV01000249.1, read on the forward strand.
AGCATTAACGGTTGTTTCTTTTGATTGCGTTGGCTTAGAATTTAGAACTTTTCACAGCTCCAAAAGACTACTGACCTAAGGAAATACTCAGTATATTTAATATGAATTTCAGTTGATACCTTTATGCGTTCATGAAGAAAAGAGGAGACAAATGGCAACAAAGTGATCCTATAAGGGTTCCGATTATTTTCCTCTTTAGATACGGAACACTAAAAAGAAAATGCAGGGTTTTTTGAACAAGCAATGAATGCTAAACGCACAGTATTTTTGTTTATTCCCTAACACACTTAGGTGAACCCAGGTAACCATATATATTTATAACCGCTAAGAATATTGGATAAAATATTGTATAACATTTCTAATACTAAATTTATTCAAGTATATTAAAACGCAACGAAATATTCAAGTTTTTGCTCAAAAAGATGTTTAAAAAACGGACTATTCTTTATTCAGTTGAAAACTTAAACTGAAAGAGTCTAGCTTGGAGTTTCGAAGTGAAGAGCTCGCTTCAAAAGAAGCTGGTATCAAACTTGGGGCTCATTATTTTTTTATGATTTTAAACAAAATATATGTTTTCAATTATATCAACAAACATATAATATGTTAAATAATATTTTTAACGAATCGTTATTTACAAATACATCACCAGTAGTTGCATTTCAAGACCGTAAAAACGACAGACAATCACAAAATAATTAATGCGTTAGGCAAACATGCTAGATTTCTCAAGAAATTCCTTCCCTGGAGTGTTGTATGTTAACTTTAAAGTACATAATTGAAATTTTCTGTGAATAACTAGATTCGAATAACTCGGTTACATTATTTTGCTACGAGCTTTTGTCAGAGTAGAGAATTTATTTATAGCTAGGTATTAGAGTTTAAGTTCAATCAATATTCAGAAAATGAAAATTGCGTTGGACAGGACATTGACACATGAGAGAAAAGAAAGTGAACAGAATGATGACGGAATGTTACCCTAGAGAAAGCAGAAGAAGTAGAGGATCGCAATCAAAGCGATGGTAAGACGACTTGAAGCAAGTAGCTGGGCCAGATTGGTTACGCACAGCAAAGGACAGAAACAAATGGAAATCGTTAGAGGAGGCCTTTGTCGAAAGACAAGTTGATAAGAAAAGAGGTAAGCCGAATGCCAAGCGTTTGTTTTAGATTAAAATTATTTATAGTTTTCTGCCACAATTGTTATCATTTTCTTAAAAAGTAATGTTTAGTAAAGAAGTTAAAATCTAACAGCATAATAGGCTTATTTTACTTTTATTTATTTTTATTTGAGTTTAATTTGGAAATAGCAATGTGTTATGACCAGACTAAACTGTAGTCTGATGAGCACATCACTGTTAAGGATACAATGTAAAAGGCAATTTGTTTTATAGTATTTATTTCCTTATACCTGATAATTATGCCTGGCCTTTTATTGTATTGGTTAGTGACCTTGGATTCCATTCAGATCTATATAGAATTTAATCGAGAGAAAACAAGATCACTTTTTTTGTATTTGGATGTAATTTATCTGTAACTAACTGAGCCGGCAAAGTTTATACCGTCACTTTATTTTCAAGAATAATAAATTTACGAAATACTTGTTTTAGTATTTATACCCGCCTCAGCTTCCCACGGGTAGCGTATAACTCATAAAATATGTAACTTCCAATTTCTATGATTTTCTCCTATTGGCCTTGTCTGCACAATAACAAACACTTATAAAAAGAATTATCCAATTCGGTGCAGTCAATCGGGAGCTATGCGTGTACATACATTTTTGCGATTCATTCATATAAAATAAATATATAGATGTGTATGAATTTAGGACGATTTCATTGTGTTTACTTTGGGGTCACAATATTGTGTATTATATGTGGTCAGTTGTTATTATTCAACATGTTTATATTACTTGCTTAAACTTCTTGATTGTCTTAACTTAAAGCAGGATTAACATAAATTATTGGACTTACTCTTCAGCAAATCTTACATACTATACTACTAACGAATTTCTCAGTGATAGAGAAATATAATCACGTGTAGTCTAGACCTAAAACAAATATAATTACAATACTATTGTCTAGGCCTACGATTAGTTCATAGGATTTAAAATTTGTCAGCTAGAAGTGGTAGAATATAAGGAACATATTTGTAACGCACGAATAAACGACGTAGTCAAGACGGCGGCACAGCAACACATTATATTAGTACAAACTTATGATATTCTCCATTGTTCATCAAGAAGAACGGCTAGAATATGAATGTCCCCGCATTATTCCAACCGACGCCATTTATATCATCTGTGATTAACGATCATATTCATATTATATATGATTATGATCATGTCATATATATATTATCGATCACATTGTAGATCATAATTATACTAATGATTATCAACACACAATTATTATTTGATAATATTAGATTGTGTAACATTGAGGATTTGTTATGCCGGTTTATAAAATGGTACTCATTTTATAAAAAGAATACAACCGTCATTAGCAATATTTGTAAGAAGCGCCGGAAGCTGACAAGAGGAAGGCGCCACGACATTATTATTATTTAATATGAATCAACCATTTATTTGATTATTAAATTATAAGGTTATGATTAAATATATTATACGAGGTTGGAATCGTTACTCATAACATATTATATTGTGATAACATTTTTTGTAACAAATAAATCTTTCTTTCTTTATTTACTTTTGACAGCCTCGGTGACACAATGGTATCGTATACTGCTGTGCTTGAGGTCTCGGGTTAGATTTCCGTGTCGGACCAAATGCTTATATGATCTGCAAATATTTGTTTCGGAGTTTAGGTATTTTCTATATATAATATGTATATATTTATAAAAACAAGATATATATGTATTCATATCAGTTGTCTAGTACCCATAATACAAGCTCTGCTTAGTTTGGGTCTAGATAGCGTTGTGTGATAGATGTCCAAATGTTTATTGCGTTATCAAAGCTGCCATGAAAAATGCTCGTTAGTAGAAGTAGTATTGCTATATATTTAAATGTCCAGATCTTCTAATATTCTATCTAGCGAAAAAGTACGATTGAATTAAGAGCCAGGTGTTTTGCCAGCCCTTAGAAGATGACCTTTTGTCCTTTTCAAAGACATTTCTCGAATCTGGCTTAAGAAAACAACGCTATTCTTTTCTCAAAAGCAAAACAAAAGGCTAACAGATAAACAACTTAATTTAAAATGTACTCTTTGAAGTTTCTTAGAAATCCGATTAAAATAATTGTTTGTCTCAGTTAATTGAGTGATTGTTTTAGAAACACTAAATAGAAAAGTTGTCTTGAAAAGCCTAATAAATGAGTTGAAAAAATTTGTTAGATTTCTTATTTTTATTTAGTAATTTAGTTAAATAAGACACAGTAAATTTTGTTTTATTTTTGCAAGTAAATTATGCTTACACATTTTGCGATTTTAATTTTAACTTGCTAAGCCCCGCGTTGTTACTTGCGGTTGTTGCTGTGCAACAACAAACGCAGATAACACCACGAGGCAAAACTCGTCTAAAAAAGTAACCTAAGTTACTGCTTATATCATCGACAATCTCCCAGTGAAAGTTTTGCCAAAATTGGTACATCAATTCTAGAGATGAGACAGTCAGACACACAGAAAATTTAAAAAAAATGCTTTTTAATATAAATACCTTTTATATGCCTTAAGTGCAAAACTTTTAATCTGAAATTATAAACAGATGCTCAAATTTTAATTATTTATGTAGATAATGCGATTTCGTGAATAAATTCTCGTCTGTGATATTGTCAGAGCGATATCACCTTTGTCTCCAACCCGCACTCGGCCAGTATGGGGACGTATGGCCTTAACCCTATACTGAGAGGAGACCCGAGCCCAGCATTGGGACATTATGGGTTGTTGACGATATCACCTCCAATCCTTAAAAGTATAGCAAGACGCTTGTTGTTCTTAAGTTGCATTCGTTCATGCACGCTTAAGTGACGGTAGTCAGATTGCATTAGGTAAACTGGCTACTGGGCGATGACATGTCTATCTTTATATTACAATACATAATCTTTTACAAAATTCAATCAAATTTCATTTGCATCATTGATTTTAACATTCCCCTTTGAACAAAAATAACCACCCTTGTGGCCCTTCTATTGCCTTTCCTTTCAAAAAGGATCTATTTTTTTTTAATTACATTGAAATACACACAAAAAACATATCTGTCAAAAACTATAAATATCTTTTAATGTTTTTAAAACTTTACCGAGTAAGATTTTTACAATTCACTTTTAGCAAATAAAAAATAACAAATGGAGAACAATTGCAGGAAGAGTTGCCTTTCACATAGAAATTGCTTAGAGTACAACATAACAGAGTGATGTAAAAGTGAAATTCTTTATGCTCTAAACTTGTACATCGGCGGTCTTAATGCCCAGGGCATTATTTTCCAGTCACCCTTCGGGTGGTGTAGAAATGTTGTTAAGTAAGTGCACAGAGTTGTCATATTACACATATATAGATAAATAGAAAACTCTTTATTTGCACTATAATATTACAGTTAGAAGAGAGTACATAGAATGTGACACGGAGTGTACAAAGGCTGGCCTTATTGCTTTTTTTACTTGTGGAAACCCCCTCGGGCCTTCACCCCACCGGGATTCGCGGCGAGGCGGTGTGTCGGTGTGACACTCTGCGCCCGAGACGGGAGGGATCCGGGAACCGCTTTCTTACGCCGTCCGACCCGCGGTCTCTTCCAGGCTACCATAACATAAACACAATACTTAGACATATACATACATACACTTATACATCACATCGATACACTTTGAATACCAGATTATGGGGTGTGCAATGGATGAGATAGTTCTGACAGTTCATTTAGAAGGAGTTCGTGTACTTTTTTTTTGAAGGTAAAAAAGGTTGTGAGTTTCCTGATTTCGAGCGGCAGCGCATTCCAGGGTAGTACTGCTTAAATAAAGATTAAGCTGTTGTTTAAGTCGGAGTTGTGAGAGGGACAAGCGAGAAGCAGATTTTTAACTGAATGGATATTTCTATCGTGGTTAGAGCATAGATACCGAATGTACGGAGCAAGGTAAGTAGGTAAAAATTGAGATTTTAGAAATAAAAATAATAGAGGTAAGTGCACGCTGATTGCGAGTAAGCGAATAAGCAACTATTTTAACTGAGAACGAAAAACAGGTTACCTGTCACTTTCTGATTCACGCTGGTAACTTCAACTCACTAATCAAGGGTTGAGTCGGTAAGTAAACCCAGATCTTTGACTGCAGAGCTAAATGGAATATCTAAACCATTAAAAATAGCCGGTGAGATAGATGTGGTATCCAATTTACTCATTATACGTTTGCTGCCTGTTATCATTGTCTGACATTTTGTTGGATTGACTGACGGTCCAAATTTTTTCAACCAGGATTTTATGAGCTCCCTGTTCTTGCCTATGATATGATGATATCATCAGCATACAAGTGATACTCACACTGAAGATGTTGAGTTATGAGATTAATATATAATGAAAATTAAAGAGAAGATAAAATTCCGCCTTATGAGTGGTTTCAATAGATTCGTCTTAGTCGCGAGAGTGATAACTTTCTATATTTTCGGTTTTCCGATAAACTTAATAAAGATGGCAGATATTGACGCAATTGGTATTTTTTTTGTATAATTCGTTGTTTTATGATAGTACAAACATTTGTCGTTGTAGTCTGTAGTTTATCACAATAAAGAGTAGCTTATGTAATTTTACCCAAGATTCAAAGTATTTCCATGCCAAATTTCATTGAAATCGGTACAGCGATTTAGTCGTGACAGAGTTACTTTCGAATTTGTAATACTAGTCTGCTAGAGTTAAATAAGTAACTCGATAATTTAAAAGTTGCGATAGAAATGCTTCCCACACACGACAAATAATTAAGTAGCTATCATCAACATGTGACGTGCGATATATATTATTAACGAACAGTAATTTACTTAATCACAATACCGTGCTAAATTTATGTATTAAATGGCTATTTTGAGTACATCAACCTTGTATGGTATATTACCACACAACTTTGAATGCTCACGTGTTTTACTAATGATTTGATATGACAGAAAATATGATTATGTACTAATGTTAGTGATAGTTGAGAACACACGGTGCGTTCAATGACCGGTAGTGAACTAACTTTAAAACGGAATTCAATATGAATGCTCATGGATTTGCTGACGCGAGTTTTACAATTTCTAATCTGATCTGATCCGTATATTGCGATTCGACGATGCACAAATCTGATACCTTTAAATAAGCAATTCTTGTATGTAGCGGCCTAATCGATGGATGAATGATCGTATTGTCTCTATCCTGAGTAGATGGTACAGGGTCCATGTTTAAGCGGCGATGAATAATAAAAGACACTTGGTATAATTTCAGTTTATTTTCCGTAAACACGACTTTTAAAGTTAAAAGGCAAACCATCAGTTTCGCTTCGGACGAGTGACCGGATCGGCGTTCCAAATAAAAATGTGCCGTTTCAATCCCCACTTTCCAATACGACTCTGCCCACGTGCCGCAATCACAATATCAAGTGACGTCACGGTGTCTACCCCGTACCTAGTACTGTGTTAATCAATTGAACAACTTTGTACAAAACGATATCGCTTTTCACGACATATCTATATATTTAATCTGAATCTCGGACACAGCTCCAATGATTTTCATGGAATTTAGTATGCAGGGGGTTTCAGAGACAATAAAGCTATCTAACTAGGATTCAGTTTTAGAAAATTAAAAAAAAATATCATTGAGCTTACTTTTAATAAAAAAGTAAGTGCCTCAAAATTACAAGTTTTTGCTTTTATAATAGTCTTATATTTTAAACGCTATGGAAAAACGGACATCTTCTTAGTCATGCCTTCATTGGTGAGGATATTTACAGACCTGACCATCGCAGTTTGTAGTTTTAAATGGAAGCGTAATGGAACCAGGCGATTCGAGTCATGGATCGATACAATGACCCACGCTAGCGCCGGGGCTAATTTTTGGTGACTGCGCGGTGTACATCTAAAGCTAATTATGCTTGCCAAAACCGCCAAAATTTGTCTAACAAGCATTGCACGGGATGTTGCAACGGGGCTCACAAACGCAGTTAGTTGTTGCAAAATTCACACAACAATTTAATTTCACATATTTTATCACAACGCATCGGAGCACTGACTGCGCTTACAATATCAACAATCAACTCGAAGGACCCTTATTTATAGTAATTTTAATTAAATTCGATAGATCCCCAAGATACAATAGGGCGATTTTTTTAGAATTCAACATGGCCGAGCTCGGTTTTAATAGGAAGTATGTTGATCAAGTAACAGATCAAATGTGAAACGAAGGGAGTGACAGCTCAAACTGCAAACCATAGACAAACAAGATTATTACACGTCATCGATTCGGGACGATATAACTGGTCTACTGTGCGTCTCCATCTGTCGGGATCAGCCGCTTCGTGTTTACCCAGTTGGTCGGTTATCTGATCCGTTCAGCGATATGAGGATAGCTAACTATCATTATTTGTAAGCCAAATAAAAAACAAAGCTGTATGTTCAGTTGCGACTAAACCGTAACTACCAAAACTATGTCAAGTTATTTCACGTTAACAGACCTTGCTTGTAAAGAAACAAGGTCAATTAACGTAGAAATAACGAGACATCACGAGAAGCAGTAATAGTTTCGTGTCCTCATTAAAGCGAAGTATTATTTAACTAGGAGACGGGGATGGGTAAATATTTGACGAGTATTAAACACTGTTGCTCTAATGTGTTATAATGTACAGTTACGGAGCGGATCTCAGTCAGAGAATGTCAACGGCTAATGACGAGCCTTACTATATAACATACAGAGATTTTGCGTTAACACTATTTGCTTAGTTGAATGAATAAAAACATGAGAATAAGTTATACATTTTGAAACTGGCATTGTTTGATCCTTTTTTTTTAACCCCCGTTGTACAAACAGGGGTATTATAATTTGACGTCGATGTCTGGCTGTATATGTTTGTATCTATCTGTGCCATTGTAGCTCTCAAACGAATGGACCTATTTCGATGCGGTTTTTTTCATTTCAAAGCCAGTTTACTTGCGGTGGTTCTTACCTATATTTGATTAATATCGGTCCAGCAGTGTAAGAGTGTCAGCTTTTTTCCAAAATGAAGTAAGGCATTTTAATTTTAGCGTGCTAGAGATATCGCGCACATTAGGATTACAAGCTGTGTAGGATTTTAGAAATATAAATAAAGCGTACTCACAGAAGACCCCGGCTCAGAATACAAATTTCTGAAACACATTAAAGTGTTGTGTCTATCCGTGCAGTCGACTATAACGATAATAAGTTTAATCTTGATGACTTTTTTTAGAGTTTTGCTACTTTATTTAGAGTATATAGTATACTATATAGCTTTTGTTATATAGCGAGGCTTATTCATAATAAAATTTTTTAAAAAGAATTCTATACCTTCTATTTCCTAACGATTCGAACAATTTGTAAAGCTCGTGGTCACGAACCCACACTTAATCTTGATGATTTTGTACTGTCTATCTGTACATAGTTTTAACTGGTTCCATCAGTGACAAAAAAAAATTCGAGTATAAAAATTGTTTTTGCAAAGATTTGTTTAGTTAATATAAAATGAAGTCATGTATAACTAAAAAGCGTCACGCGACCCACATGTTGCCTGGCCGCTTTCCTAGAATATTTACTCGCCTCGTAGTATTCTATTCACTCTATTGTCCTACTTGAAAAGCGCCTGACGAATGAATTTCTCAACATAAATCTTAGTGGAGAGAAGATGGCTTTAAACTCACAGACGTTTGATATTTTCTGTTCGTCGAGAACGTCTTTAAGCCAAAATTATTTCACCTAATGCTTGGCGTCTGACGAATATTCTGAAGAATTCTTTTTATAGATAATACGGTTTTATGATGTAAATCTCCTTTGATAGGTTCGCTTGTTCATATACAGTAGTTTTAATTGAAACGCCGCTTTCCACTACGCTAAATGTTATAGGTTTAAATCCCACATGAGCCGACACTCTGCGTGGTTCACAAATTGTTGTTCTGAGTCTGGGTGTATTTTGTGTCCATTTCATGTATGTTTGTAAAGTTAAACTTTTTCTAAAGCAATAGATATTTAAAAAAAATGAAATCTAATTTGACCAGAGAGTTATAATTTTTATATTAAATATTTCTGACATCCAACACAGAACGCCATCTAATCCCAAGCTAAGCAGAGCTTGTGTAATGACTACTAGACGACTGATATAAATACATATATACTTTTTTTTGTAAATATATACACATTATGCTAATACCGTAGGGCATGATGGCATTAGTCGACGCATGATAGTAACCATCCTGGACCATATCCGGAAACTTTCTCATCTCATTGGCGTAAGGTTTACGTTATCCCTCTCCCAAAAAAAGTAGTCCCTGTTCAGTCAGTTTCGTCCTATTTCTTCCCTTCCAATCCAAAGTGTTTGAGGTTTGTGCATTTAAGCAGCTTTCTGAATTCACCTTCAGACATAAACTCCTTTACAATCTGGCGTTAGGCCCGGCCACAGCACAGATACCGCTTCCCTTTAAGTGACTGGTGACTTTAGGAGAGGTATGGAGGACACTAAGGTCACAGTACTGGTCTTGGTGGACTTCTCTAATGCCTTCGGCACCATTAATCAAGATTTCTACACCACCCTAAGGTTGACTGGTAGAGAATGCCCAGGGCATTAAAGTATACCGCCGATATACTTAAGTGCATAAAGTTATAAATAAATAAATAATTAAAAAAATATACGTAATAAACACCCCAACTTTGACACGAATATTTGCATATCATACAAACATTTGGTCCGACCCGGGAATCGAACCCGAGACCTCAAGCACAGTAGCCGCATACGCTACCGCTGCGCCACCGAGGCAGTTCATATTCTGTACTGAATCCAGTTTGTTGTTTAATTCATATAGAGTTTGTATTTGTAATGGACAGTGATATACACCTACCATAAGATCTGGTCAGTCTGACTTATTTTATATACAAATGAGAATGTTACTTAGTATTAATGAATGAACTTAGCATGAACTCTAAAAAAAGCATCCCAAGCACTTAATCGAGCTGATACTCTTAGACTACAAGACCGATACGCAAGGAAACTACCCTTTGAATGAAAAAAACGCATCAAAATAGGTCCATATGTTTCAGAGCTACGATGCTACAGTCAGACACATACCCACACAGATATAAACAGACTAACATAGAGGTCAAACTTGTAACCCCCGTTTTTTGAGCCGGGAGTGAATATGAAAACAAAATCAATAACAGAGAGCATATAAAGGTCAAATTTAGTTATAATTTAGTTATATATAAATAGCTCGGTCAAATACGTGCCTTGTATCTACTGCCGGCTTTATGATAATACCTTACACTTTATAAGTCGCAAGTTCAACCCCACAAAGTACAGTTGTCAACTCCGGGCAGTTAGAGCCTTTTGAGTCGATATAAAGGAGAGACTTGAGAATTGTCAACGATCCCAAACTCACAAACGGTATTGAACTTCTAAGCTTCTACAGAGATCTTGCCTCTCTGTACATGTTAAGTCGCCTGTATAATAGTCTGTGTTTTGAAGATATAATGGCGATTAATGCTTTATTTATACTATCAATTGGAATCAGATAGCTTCTTATTTGTAATATTTAATGAGTGAAAATTTTAATTTAGTGGTTGTGAAAATGCATGATGATATTCTTCTAGAAAATTTCGGATAAGACGCCAGAGCAAAAACAGGTTCACTCTCTGCTCGATTCTGTAAATACACATTTACATAACAACCATATATAAGCATATTTCGGCACAAATGCACCGGCAACACCAGAGTGATAGTACCGAAGACACATCTGACTATTATAGACATATTATAAATAGACAAATATCATATACAACTTCCCAATAGTAACTGCTGGGCTGCAGTCCGCCAGGAATGATCACCTCATCTAGTCAGAAAATCCTCTCTTTGTGTTGGATCTGTTACTCAATTCTCGTAATTTGTTCGTTACTATTCACTGAATAACTGCACTTATGGCCTAATGGATTAAGCTATCACCACGCCGCTTTCTACATCGCCAAGCGTTGTGGGTTCAAATTTTACATGGAACAAATTATCGTTCTAAATGTGGGAGTTCTTTATGCCCATTTCATGTATGTTTGTAAAATAACCATGATACAGGATTTATTCCTAGTGCGGGAGTTTTCTTTAAGAACTGAGGTTCGGGTTGATCTATCAACTCTCCCGCGCTTTAATTCTGAGGGAGAGGGGACTTAAAGAACGTCGACAGGTGTGCATATGAAGCGGTAGTCGTTTACGTGCAGGTGACCCAGCCGCTCGTTTACCGTTTTATTATCCTAAAAAAGAAAAAGATTTTAAAACCAAAACCTGTCGACGTATAGACAATGATAACACTTATTTAGTGTACGTAATCCGGGTCGTTATTGCTAGTCTGTTAATACCTCATTTGCTAATTTTTTTAGTAGTTGGTTTCCCTTCCTTTTTGGCTTCACCGTATTTTTTTATGTAACAGTGGGCAAACGAGCAGACGTACCGCCTGATGGTAAGTGTTTACCGCCGCCTGTGGACACCCACAACGCCAAAAGCGTCACTAGTTCGTTGCCGGTCTTTGGGGGATGAGGAAGGGCAGAGGTTGGGTATGGGCCTCCAGTATCCTCATTCAGTCGGTGAAAAATAGCCCGTAGTATCACTCCGGTCTAGCCGGCCATTCGTTCCGAAGTATTCCACGGTAAAAACGTAAATATGAAGGAAAACAAAACTGCAGTAGTTTTGAACACTTGTATTTAGAAATGACAGTAAATTTTGAAAAGTATGGTAAAATGGTACTAAAAATTGGTATGCAATAGTTGTATTATAACAGAGTTAATGTATGTGTTTCGCGTTTACATTTCCATGTGAGTCTATTTGTGAACGTATGTCTATTTAAAACACATGAAGCTATCACTGTCTACGAAAAGGAAATAACCCAACTACGTAAGAATGTTAATAAAATATCCATAGCTGAACTTCATTTTTAGGTTACATCTGACCTGTATATGGGCTATAACACATAAAAACTACCGGTGTAAATCGATTCACGCACGCTCGAAACTGCAAAAATGCTTAAATTAAACCGCACAGGGATGCTAATTGTTATGGATAATTGTTTCTATTACATTTAAAATGTGGAAACTCCCGTTAACTTTATATCTGAACGCTTCAATCAAGCGAGGTTTAGAAATTTATACTGCATTTTTTTTAAATATCAATATTTGTATTTCATTTCCTGACTATTACATTTCTTAAATACAGTACTTTAAAACGGCGAAATGTTTAATAATATCCAACTATTTGTATAATAATGTCAGGATGGGTTTTTGGAATAATTCCACCAATTTTCCGATCCCATTACTTATTTTTGTTCAATAAAATATTGTTTTCAATAAACTACTACTAATAATAGAACCTATCAATTGAATTATTAATGATCAGACTTTTAAAAAGAATGGCCACGAGTTTTCTTGCCAGTATTCTTTTCATAAGTCTCCACGCACCTTGGAAACTGGAAGTTTTAGATCGTTACAAGCAGTCAATAGATTTTGGCGTTTTTATCTAATTTACCCTGTCAATCCAGTACATGCTCTGGTGGCTGTTTGTGTCGATTTATGATTTTTAACAGTAGCTTCAACTTACCGTTTATAAATGTTACTTAGTGTCTTAAAGGATTAAATGACTGAGAATTTGAATTTGATAAGGAGTAGATGTAGCTTACGAAAATATTCATCGGAATCATTTATTGAAGAGCTACGGTCTTGTCGATGCACCTTTATCTAGCTCTCCCTATCAAGAGCCGTTTCCTTGACCTCCTAATACATTGCGACCACCAATTTTTTCCTAAATCTGGTCGATATAGCTATGTCTTGGTTTTCCTCCACCTCTCTTTACTTGAAAGTTCTCTTTACTTATATTTTTTTCATCTATGATGTTATTTATGGAGTTATCGCGGTATATAAGATAATCTACCATTTTGCCTCTCCTAATTTCTACAGTAGATTTCAGCAGCCTTTTTCTCTTCTTTAACTCTTTCTTGAAATTAATGTAGTACAAAATTATGTAATCTTTAACAGTCAATTTTCTTTTGAAGCTGAAAACAAAGAATTATAGCGAATAAAGAATCTCTATGAAACAATATTTAATTTGTAAATCATTCTTTTACATTTTTAAGGATTATAAATGTGTGTTCATTCACGTGAAGACATCGATATTTTCTAGCAAACACCCACACATTTCATTAAAATTTATCAAGAAATCACATACTTTATCCCTCTTTATATGTCTCCCTATCTCATTTATTCCCTCAGTGCTATTGTAAACTTCTGAATCCTCAAAGTAGTATAATGTATGTTTAATTTGCATTATTGAATGTAGTGATTCTAATAATAATGAAACTTAAAAAATAAACGAATTCAACGTTTGATTTAGAAAATTGAAAAACCTTATTAGCAAACTTCGAATATTCAATGTTTAAAATATATCATATATTTGCTTTAATCTGAGATCGACAGAGTTGATTTAAATCTCATTTAGATAAAAACAAATGAACCGAAATACATATAATAAAAATAACAAGTTCTAAAAAATGGGCACACTTTTATTGTATTTAGTTATATCATAGGAATATACTGAACATTGTTACAGAGTACGCCTACAAATAGGGTTAGTTATGATTTAATATTTTTTTATTTAGGGAAATAATACATCTTTTTTATTTTATCTTTATTTATTTATTTTTTTATCTCTGGAACTCAACACAGGGTATCCTAGTGTAACGATTCAGTGCTTATTATTTTTATAACAACGAAAAAGTTTTGAAACTCAATATATTATTATTATATCATGTGGCTTATTGTAATCCTGAACAAAGCTTTTTAATGAACCAACTGAAAAGCGAGTATTAAATAAGCTCAAATTTGTCTATGAATTCTATATTTTTTTATAAGTAAGTTATTCATTTCTAATGCAATAACCAGAGACAAACTTGAATATAATAACATTATACAGTCGGATTGAGCGTCTATCAAAACTATTGAATACAAAGGGGAATGTTCCGACACATTTTAGTTGTATTTATTTTCGTATTGGGAGCTTTTGTACTAATTTAATAATAGACTAATGTTAGTTATCTTAGCTAATATTGAACTCTTGTCCTAGTTACAAATACTAGACGGTTCGTCATTCAACAAAAAACAGGTTCTGTATTTTCATTGAATTTCTGGTAACTAGAGCGTATAGCTCATAAACTTCAACGACCTCATGAAAGTAATATCCCACGTCCGAAATATTTTGTGAAACTATAGTATGATATAATTAAAATTGCATACCGCTGCCTATTGGGTGGTTAATAAATTCTATAACTAATTTACTGATTAACCAGGAAAACTAATTTATTGCTTATAATCAACCAGTATAAAACACAAAATAAAACTGGTTAAGCGTGCATGCATACTTGTAGAGCTTATTTTTTGGCGTTTGACCTGAAAAACGAACGAATAACCTCGTTATACAAAGTACGAGTAAATAGGTGAAATTATAATTAAGATAAAAAAAAATATCTGCGTTCTCTAGACACTGGTAAACATGACATAATATACTATACTTAATAAGCAAAATTTCACATGGATCAACACTGTTCAGTTCACAAATTGTTATAAGTCCGAGTGCTCCTTTTGTTATGCAGGATTGGCTCACCAAGAATCACGGGATTCTCTCATTCCACCACTTCTGATTACTGGGAAGAATGCTCCGGATATCAACTGGGAGAGAGATTTCAAAGGAGCCTGTTTGCCACTAATGTGATGGCCATATCGTGAATATGCCTTTCCTCATACTGGCAGAGTGCTTAACGTGGGCGGAGCTGAGAAGTGACCTCGTGACTGCTATTAGAGACGGAAATCTCTCGAAAGCGCTAGGAACTCCATCATATTTTTCTGAGAGCAGGTTAATCTTGAAAAGGCTACCGACAAGTGGAATTAGGAGAGGTTTATAACTCTCCTAGTCTACCAGTACCGTAGAAGGTTCAGGCGTCGAAGGTCTTTCATAAGCGCAAGCCTGGGTTGACAGGCTATCTGTCGCCCTAGCAGAAACACGTCGAGGTGACAGTGCGACGCGCTTTTGTGAGTAAAAAGAGAACATCGGAGTACCCACACCGGAGGGGGTCATCTTTAAGTAGTATAATGGCCAGAGATAAGTCGTGGTTTCAGGGATTTCCCCTTTTGGGCGGACTTGGTTTCTGGGCTACTAATACTGAGACGGTATCCGGTTTTTGATAGGTTCGACATATTCACCAGCAGGTAGTATTCGTAGGGATTTCCATACAGACTAAAAAAATATAAAAAAGGCTAAATTAATAATCGAATATACAATAACAGACTGACAGAAACATTGCATGACGTTCAAGCGAGACCTTACATCAAACAGTTTTATAGGTCACAGTGGCCTGTCGTCAACCGACCTCGTATTACCCGATATTGAATGCGGTACACGTCTCGTAATTGTTACTCACCTTATTTATAACTACCCCCGGTAGTAACAATTTATTGGGCACCTTTCACCTTTTCAATTTATTCGTTTTATGCGGGGACCTTGGGGAGACAATGAATTATATTATAAAATTCATAAAAGGATATAAGTATAAAAAACTTTCGTGTATAGGCTGTTCGTGTGTGAACTATTAAGAGAACCTGTATAGTAGATAGTTAATATTGTTTTGTATGTGGCACATTTCGATATTATATCGTGGGAGAGCCACGCTTCGGCATGAATGGGCCGGCTCGACCGGAGTAATACCACGGCCTCACATAAAACCAGTGTGAAACAGCGCTTGTACTGTGTTTCATCGAGTGAGTGAGGATACCGTAGTCTCAAATCCCAATTCCTCCCCCTATCCCCATCGCCGGCCCTCAAAGGCCGGCAACATACTTGCGACACTCTGGTGTTACGGGTGTCCATGGGCAGCGGTAATTGTTTACCATCAGGCGATACGTTTGCTCGTTTCTCTCTTATACCATAAAAAAAGGTCTATCAACTCTGGTACTCATGTGGTCACCACACGGTGTGCCGCTCTGCGCCTGAGACGGGAGAGATCCGGGAACCGCTTTCTTACGCCATCCGGGTTCACACACCCCCCCATACCAACCTATATATACTATATGTATGGGCCTGACAAAGGGACTCTATTCTGCCTGATGGAAACCATAAGCAGAATTCTAGAGTGGTGGTCATCATACTCATTTCGAATGCAGACAATGCAACAATGCAGTATGGACCCACACCATGGTGGTCTAGTGATGCTTCTGTATCCTCAGGCCTCCGATCTCGAGCTGTCATTTTCGTTGTCCTTATTGAAGTCAATGTGGCTCTACTACCAATAAATGTATCTTACTAATATTATAAACGCGAAAGTTTGTAAGTATGGATGAATGTTTGTTACCCGTAAACGTAAAAACTACTCAATGGATTTTAATGAAACCTTACAACAATATTGCCTATACATCAAAATAACATACAGGCTACAATTCATAAAGATATTGCGTGAATTGTCAAAAATAAAAAATGCTCAGACGAAGTTGCGGGCACCAGCTAGCATATAATAGGTATAGTAAACCAAACCAAACCTCCTTTTAAGTAGTGGCCAATGCCAGAGTAGATTTTTAAAGGATGATACGAACTGACGCGTGTCCCAAATTTTTTTTTCTACTTATTGAAAGTATACAGCATTCGTTTATACTTGTTTTAACGTACACACCATAATATGATCGTTGCTTAAATGGTCGTGATCTGAAACGAAAAAATATTCATTCGATTTTTACAACATTTTCATATTTAGAACATAACTTAGGTGGATACTTACGTGTATCACAATGTATTATAGAACAAAGTCCCCGCCGAGTCTGTCTGTCTATCTGTTCGCGATAAACTCAAAAGGTACTGCAAGGACTTTGATGTGGTTTAGCAATAGATAACAGAGTGACTTTTGAGGAATGTTTTCGTATACAAATAATTTGTTAACTTTATAATATTATGCCTAAAATATAAGGATATTGGTTGAAGACATCGGAAGAATTAAGTTGCACATCTGAGATAGATACTGAATCCACGACTAACTGTCTGGATTGTAATCACACTAGACCAACAGCGTTGTTATCATGAACATGTCTATATATTCAAGTACATAAAAAAATACACACCATAAATTGACGCCTGTGCCACTTTCCCAACTACTTTAAAAGGACGTTCATATAAGCTGATACTAATGTACGTGCATTTACTAATGTACATGACTTGCATCAAAATATGCCATCCAATTTACAACTTTACGGCTTTCGAAATAGGACTATATACTTACAAAATATATTGTCTAATCATGCCTAACCGGAACTTTTGGCAGAAAAGCTTGGCAATCGGTTAGTGAGTGATATTGAGTGTTTGCGCCTAATGCTTACTTTTTATTCAAGGTCTAAGGGTTCAATAGCAATGAAGGTCTGTTATACGATACTTTAACGCCCAAGGGCAGACAGATAACTATGTACTTGCTTCTGTATTCTTCTAAAATGTTGTTTTTAGGAGCGTTTATATTCAGACGTCTTTATGAAAATTCTGGATTCTTCACAGTATTTTTTAAACCATTTAAAAAAATTAAAGTTTTTAATAGGACTTTTTTGTACAAGTTTCTTGCATGAAATCTTACCTATTATGTATCTGATTTCAGTATATTTTTAAGTTTTATAACTACTTTTCAAAGTCTGTTTACCTACACTCACAAGGAAACAATATTTACAACAACATTAAGAGATAAAGAACTAAAGTTATTACATTTTTTCGAAATTATTAAATATACTTACTTATTTAATTTACTTTTTCCAACACTTTACTTATCTAGATTTGAATACAAGTCACATCAATTCATATTACACTGGTTAAGTTAGGCAATTCGTAAAATTTTAACGAAATTCTCTTTTCAATATTTTTGGAGACTAAGAATAGGCTAGACAGACACACTTGTTGTTGGATAGTTGCCGACGTATAAATATACACCTTACTTACTAACACACACAAAACATTTTATTAATATATAATTATATTGTGTATTTGTTGTTAAATTAAATGTGTTTCTACTAATTTGTATGAAAAGTTTACACGGTTAAATTGTGTTTACTGCCAGTATAAAAATCGTCTAAGTTCTAAACATTTCCAGAAACTGTAGTCGCAATTATTTTCAAAGTTTTATCACGTATAGCGTTATTAAAGACTTTATTACTAAACTGGATGTGTTTCTCGGAGTGTACGTGTTAAATTTGTAGTTACTGCAACGTTGACATGGACCACATCATGACTATTACCGTCTGCAATAAACAGGAAATCTTTGTAAGAAATTTTTTGAAAGTTTTTCTGTAGATACAGAGACAACTATGCCTTCTAAAGTTAAAAATTTAATAAAATAATTTTATAATACATTTTATTTGTTTCATAATACATTTTTATGGATTGTAATTTGTGATTCAAATGACTACGTGCCGCCTATATTTAATAAATATTTCGGACAGCTACTTTTCTTTATTTACCTAAAAAATACCCTAATTCCGAATCAAATATTTGCGGATCATACAAACATTTGGTTCGACCCGAGAAACGCACCCAAGACCTCAATCATAGCAGTCACATACGCTCCCACTACGCCACCGATCTAAATTAATTACGGCTTATGGCTAGTGTATTGCTGTATTTTAATATCGACTCATTAAAAAAAGGGAGAGTGAGAGGGTAGAAAAAGTTTTGGGCTCCAACCAATAACCTCTCTTATTTTACAGATAAACAACGAAATATTGTTCAGCACCAACCGTAGTTCAATCATCCCCGACCCTTGACGAAACTTGCTTGCGCCACTGATAATGTAAAAGGTAAAAATACCTCTATTTCCGAATAAAACTTGCTTAATACGAAATATTTTTTCTCATTGACTGAAGACATTTGAATCGCTTGAAAGTTCGTGTTTATTGTGTTTCTCCTGTCGAGTCAAAATTTTTCGTTAATATCCCCTGCAAACATTTATCCGATCATGAGACACATATAATTTTATCTTGTATATTAATGATGTGAACATATAAGGGTGTCTGGAAATATGATTCTCGAGGAACTAACTGGAATAAAGCTAGTAAGCTATGTAATTGATTTTATTGACTTATATTATTTACATAAAGGCAAAACATCTTTAACAGTTTGAATACAATATTTTTGAGGACATTTTTTACTGCAGGCATAAGCATTTTCTAACAACTAGAATAATTGATTAGTAAACATACGTATAATATATGCATATATGTATTAAGCTATATTATTTCTGTTGATAAATATGGTATGTACTTTTGGTCACTTTTTGTATGATATCTGTAAGTTTTTCAGAATATTGGTGCCTATAGAACCATGAGGATTTGATTCTCTCATACATATATCTAATTGCATCGGTTTTCTATTTCCATACGTAGCATGTTTGCATAGATTATGCTCCAAGGCTGAAAACGTTTGTTGAATTCAATAACAGCTTACTACGCATTGTGGTCGCTGTGAAACAGACTCGTTCGGGATTAAATGTTTGTTTGAAGCTGGAATAGAAAAACGTTATTAAGCAGTCTAGAGGCTTACCTTTACTTAAGTAATCAGAACATGGCGAATACGAAACCTATTTACTACGCGTCACTCTGGGATGTGTTTTACGTACAGTGATACTAAACTTACTTTCTAATATCTAACGAAGAAATATCGAACTATGTAGTGACTACTAATCCCAAATCGCGATATACAAATTGAAATAATCTGTTCCTCTACATGAATTTTCTTTATTTCCTACAATGCGTTTTGATCCTACACAATCGTCGCAAAATATAGCTACTCAAATATATGTTAGGCTATTTTTCTTTGATTGAAAATTTATTAAGAACTAATATGAAGAATGAAACACTATCCGTATCCAAATTTTGTAAAGAATAGCTAGTCATGATTAATCCTCCACCACAAGTTAATCAAAATTTATGTAATTTACTGTCTTAATTTTGTCACTTCGTCTTACTTGAATATGGATGGGTGAACTTTACAGACTTATTGCTTGCAATAAAACAACAAACTATACATTACTTTAACTTAAAACTTTTACCAAACTTTTGTACTGTCCTGAAAACACCCAATTCTCTACCTAATAAAAATAAAGGCGTACATTTACAAGGTAAACTGTATGACCAAACATTGTAGATTATTAGTACTAATAGCGACCTATACAAAGATACCTTTCCTGAAACTTTCTACATTCAGAGCGGACAAGTTTTCGGCGTTATGTAGGACTGTACAACTGCTACCGCTTTTTTTAAAATATTGGATGCGTTTAGACAAACTTTCTTTCATGGAACATCAAAACGTTGCTTTAGCTTTATTACAGGTTTAATGATTAAACTTGCGCACTCAACGGAGATAGTCAAGTTCAAGTGATAAAGGTAAGGTTAAGTGGGCATCTTCGCGGCTTTTTGTTTTCATTGTTATCGCAAGGTGAAGTTTTCTCTGATCTGGTGTGTTTCTCTTATCAACACGTTGATATAAATCGATTTAAAATAAATTGGTAATTGTCTTGTATGAGAAGTGAAATGGTTGATTATGAATATATTTTCTTTGCATTAAAAAAGGGTAACTCCTCTTCTGCTTCATTTCTTTTTAAATACTTACATTTACTTTAATTTTACCCGACTGCGAAAGACGGAAGGTTATGTTTTTCGAGTGTATGTATGTTTATTTCTTTGGCATGCCCTAGAGCCTGAACGGCTTGTTGTATTTTTTGTGTGAGTGGTTTCAATATATACGTCTTAATCGTGAGAGTGACACTATGAAATGTACATCAAAATTGAAAGAAAGCCAAAGTAATCTCAAAAAATGTTTTCAAAATACATCGAGTGTGATATCAAAATAAATCATTTTAACGACGATAATGAATATATATGAAACTTATATGTTTTATTAAAAAAAAAAGAATTTAGTCAAGATGGCAGATGTGAGGACTCCCCCATATCGCGGCAGCATAAACATATGACAACGCCATCTACCGAAGATATACTGAACTACGGAGTAACAAAGTGTACGAAGAAGCTACCAATCCTGCATCGCGCAATAGAAGTTCTCGCGCCGATCAACATATATACAATTTCCCAACTTCAACCGTTAAGCAGTGGCGCGCCAGGCATGATCACCTCGCCTGATCGGGGGATTTTCCCTTTGTGTTGGAGGGATATGATACTCGTTCCTCCACAGCAGATATTAACGCAGACGGGTTTTATTTTTTTAATAATTTTGAATAATTTCACCTGAAAATAAATGACTACTTTAGTTATCCATGGTCTTCTGCAATTCCAATACTTTTAATAATCTGTAGTTAATGTGATGTGATGAATAGTAGAGAAACAAATGAAAGACCGAAAGAAATACGTAAGTTTACTAACGTTATATCAAGTGGTGCCTGCATGGTGAAGTTGTTTGTACCCGACTGCAAAGATGATACTTGTTTTTCGCCTGTACATTTGTATGTATGTGTGCATATTCTTTGGCATGGTGAAGTTGTTTGTACCCGACTGCAAAGATGATACTTGTTTTTCGCCTGTACATTTGTATGTATGTGTGCATATTCTTTGGCATGCCCTAGAGCATAAACGGCTGGTCGTAATTTTATGTGAGTGGCGTCAATAGATTCGTCTTAGTCGTAAGAGTTACACTTTGTTCATTAAAATAATAAAAAAAACAAAGTGTAAAAAATTATATGCAGTTGTAATCTTTTTATAAATAATTCATTACTTGTTTAAAACATATGAATCAGTTTCCGGTTTCATAATTTTATGAAAAGCGGGAGAGTAAAAAATCACAAAGCAGTCATAAGGAATGCCGATAGAAGTGAAAACTCAAAAGTATAAACAAACAGTTGATTAAGCTCACCTGAAATGAACACATTTTATTTAAAGAGTAAAGACTCTTTAAATAAAATATGCGATCAAAAAAAGTAAATAAATATAGCTCTTCAGCTCAGTATACTTAGTCTTGCCATATATATTGCTACAAAGAAAAACATTTTTTTATTGTACGTAACATTTATTACCATTGCAGGGTGTTTGTTTAATTCGTTAATATTGAACAACTAAAATGTATAAAGATGAGGCGATCATAGCCTAGTTGCACTCGCTGATTAGTTACCATAAGCGTCTCCGTGATTCGGAGGTCACGTTAAGCAGTCGGTTCTAGTTGTTATCCTATGATAACAACTAGAACCGACTGCTTAACTTAAGTAAGCTTCATGACTGTTATCCTATGATAACAGTCATGAAGCTTACTTGGAGGCCTTTGGGCGGATAAAACACCCAACGGCAAGATTACGTAGCCACAACGTAGTCTTGCCAGTCCCCAACCCGCACTTGGCCAGCGTGGGGACGTATGGCCATAACCCTCTCCTGAGAGGAGACCAGAGCCCAACAGTGGGACATTATGGATTGTTGATGAAAATATATTAATCTTATTCGAATGAGTTTCGATAGGCTACAATATAGTCCCTTAATCGTTGAGACCAGTTACCAATAGCGACACGCACTCCTTCTATGGCAAAATTTTTCACGGCCAATCGTAGGGATTGGTTTAGGGGCTCCAAATTATCATGGCATTTAGAGCAACTCTTACTATCTAAAACTGACCATAAATCATAATCCAGCACCAGATGACGGCCAGTCTTCAGCTCTGATGAAGTCCGGAACGTTCGCTTCCAACCAAAATTGGGTGGATCGAGCTTTATGTGCCGGCGCCGAATGTTGCTGAAAAGACTAATGTTAGTTGTGAACGTGGTGTTGTTAAGGGGCTTACCTTTTCAAAAATGGTATTTTGATACACTTGTGACGATGTTTTGACACCTTTTCTACAAAAATATGGCTCAGTCATTCCTTCATAGCTAACACTTCACCAAACCATCACTGAAGTTGGATAGTGCCACATTGTACTCTGTTAACTAATAAGGAATATTTTTAGAGCTTTTAGCTTAAATACGGTCATTCTGGTGGTTGAAATATTGCTCAATTGTAAAAAAAATCTCATCCATTAGAATGTTTTTTATGAGACCTCCCTTTTATTTTCTGCCGGATTACCTCGAAGATACTTCAGCTATAAATGATACAAAGTTTGTCTATCCATATAAATAAAATTGATGTGTCTGTTGGTAATATTAAAATAACCGCTTTTTACTAAATGCATTTGAACATATACCAAAATATTTTTTTTTGAATTTTTCTCTGTCTGTCTGTCTGTCCGTTTATTTGTGTATTTATTCCGACTAATCTCTAGAATGGCTGGTCCAATTTGGAGGGGACTTAGTTTTTAGACTAGTTTCAGCTAGTCTTACAATAAAATCAATTACATAGCTTAATAGATTTAAGCCAGTTTTCGTACTTTATCATATTTGAATTTTCCATTCACCCTTATAGTTCTATTGCATCCTTAAAATTGTATTATTGTGTGTCAGATCTCTTGATCGGATAAAAAATATGCAGAAAATAAAAATAACAAATTTTCGCTCCACCGAAGAAATACAATAAACACGAGCTTTCGAGCAAATGTCTTTGGTCAATCATAAAAAACTAATTGTGACAAAAACAAAAAACAGTAACATTACAAACTAAACATTTTTCCATATTTATTGAAAAGAGTCTTCATCTGTAAGTTTAATAAGGTTTCTCGTCTACATTGTGCCTTTGTGGACACGAGTTTATTATTGAAGGAAAACCTTTCATGAATCTGTAATATGCGAGAAGATAATAACCCATATGCCCTTTGTTGATACGCCTACGGGGTACTGAAACAAGGTTTTTTGTGGAATAGAGGGCAAATGAGCAGACACATTGCCTGACGGTAAGCGATTACCGCCGTCTATGGACACTTGCAGCACCAGAGGCGTTACGTGACTAAAAATTTATACGTTTCGCAATTTTTCCTTTATATGTGCCGTAAGACGTTGCGTGGTACCAAATTTTAAGATTTTGAGTTCACGGGATATAACCTGCAGGTGTAGATTCCCTTGCGAGTGTCGGAAATTGCATTATAAACGGCTGCATCTTTTCATTGCGTTAGCTTACTTTTTTTTTCACAACTCTATGGGACAGTAGACTTGAGTATTTGATATGAATTTCAGTTTGATACCTCCATGCTTAAATGAGGAAAAAAGGTCTTGACAGAGGGAGAACAAAGTAATCCCATAAGGGTTCTGTTTTTCTTTTTTGAGGTATACAGCCCTATAAATTAAAAAATATATATGTTATATACAGTTTTAACTAAAGAACTGCAAACAGCTAGGCTAGTTAGGTGGTCAGAATAGGAAGGCACAAAATGATTTGCTCCGATATAACAACACGATTAAAAACCAAATGGATCTACCCATTAACTATATCTACATATTTTAGAATATTACCAATCCAATTATTTAGCATGAATTGTGTATTACAAACAATTTAGTTGATTTACATATTCATATCCGCATTTCTGTTATCCGATACGGATTTGTAGTAAATTTGTGATTTGCAAATACTATACGGATTTGAGTTGACGATTAAATCTATACATTAATAAATAAAATCAAAGTGCTACTTTGTGATTGCATATTAACAGTTTTTCATTTAATGCAGATGAAAGTATATACTGTACTTACACAAAAAACAATTGTATTATTTTTTTGTATGTGCCCCTTCTCTGACGCACAGAAAAAAACTATTTATGTAAGAAGTTATTTAGGCTACTTTTTTATACTAGAATCAACCTATGACATTCACGTGGGAGACGTTGGAGAATCACGCTTCGGCACGAATAGGTCGGCTCGACCGGAGTGATGCCACGGCCTCACAGAAAACAGGTGTGAATCAGCGCTTGCGCTGTGTTTCGCCGAGTGAGTGAGGATACTGGAAGCCCATACCCCAACACTACCGCTCCCCATCCCCCAAAGGCTCGCAACGCACTTTTTACGCCTTTAATGTTGCGGATGTTCATAGGCGGCGGTAATAGCTTACCATTAGGTGATACGTCTGCGAATTTTGCCCTGTATTTCTTTGAAATTAACGTGGGGGGTTTAGAAAATTAATTAATAAAAATGACAATAGGGCATTTTTCATTACACAAATGCTCTGCTTGATAAACCAAATTGTTGAATACAATCGCAGTTAGGCAGCAAACAATCATTTAATTTGCTTTTTCAAGTTGAACGCGTTGAGAAAAATTTCTGTATTAAATTATTTTTACTTGACTTCAAAAGTTTTCTTTTTATGGAAACACATATTTTCCTTGTCGTATTTTTAGACAAGAAATTCAAAGACACCTAATAGAAGTTTTTTTGTGTTCGATATTGATTAAGTGGATGTCATAAATTTGAATCTATGAAAAATACATGTGTCACATTTGTTTTTCTGTTTGCGGTTATGATTTAGAAAAATAAAAATGATTAGAGTGTTTAGCTGTTCAATCTTGTTTGACTTTTACAAATACATAATTTTTGTTATACAATGGTACTTCTTCGCGATAAAAATATTAAAAATGTTACGAAAAAGAAGATATTGCCCGACCTTTAGAAATCGGCTGATTTAAGTCACCACCGGTATATGTTGTTTGAAACGATAATTTTATTGCGAATAAATTTCATTAATCAATATAAAATAACGAGGAAATCGTTGCTAACTTTATTGCACGGTTTACCTAATTGGTTGAGCAGTCGCTAAGCCTTTCTGCAACGACCAGTATTGTGGGTTCAAATGCCACATGGGACAACACTTTTTGCTATCCGTAAATTGGGGCTTTGAGGCTGGGTCTTCAGTGTGTCCTTTTCAAGTATATTTGTAAAGTTCTCGTCGACACACTATGCCTAATCCTAATGCAAGATACGCCTTTTAAAAAATAAGATGATTATCCTCAGATAAAACTTTAAAAGCCCTTCTGCTACTTATTCTTACTTAGTGGGTTACAAAAAATATATGAAAAAAAAAACTGAACAATAATTAGTTACGTCAACAAGCGATATCGATCGATATTCTTGTGAATAATGGTATGAGAGTAACATTGAATAGTTTTCGTACACAACGTATCTATATAGATAGAACCACTCCAATACGCATGACCTATATCGTTCTGATACCGTGAAAAAAGCCTGTATGTGTGTAATTTACAGCTCGCACGCTAAAAAAAAGGTTTTTTCTGGTTCCTGCACTCTCTATGAATCTAATGTGATGATTGAATACCCAAAGACGCCTTTTTTCTGCGAGTATATATATATATATATATATATATATATATATATATATATATATATATATATATATATATATATATATATATATATATATATATTGTATTTTGCTTACATCTAAGACACGCATATGGCAACGTAATATGTAAATTACTTTCAATGTTTTATAATTTTATTGT
This sequence comes from Hyphantria cunea, assembly GCA_003709505.1. Classification (NCBI taxonomy): domain Eukaryota; kingdom Metazoa; phylum Arthropoda; class Insecta; order Lepidoptera; family Erebidae; genus Hyphantria; species Hyphantria cunea. Next base: position 563,728 of record PKRV01000249.1, read on the forward strand.
ACCATAGAAGAGGTACTCACACCGGTTCAATATTAGTAGTATAAGATGTTATGAGATGCTACACAATATAATATTAGAATGCAGTATCAGTATTCGTCACCTTTAATTGAACTTGATAGGTATATAAATTTATATATTTCGTATCAAATTGTTGCTTAAGATGAATTCCGAAATTATCTACTAACCGCGCATTTCACGTATGGAGGATCGGACATTAGGTTCCTCCAACACAAAGGTAGGATCCTCCGACCAGGCGAGGTAATCAAGCTTGGTGGGCCACTGGCCTGCCGGGTCTCCTCTCAGGAGAGGGTTAAGACCATACGTCCCCACGCTAGCCAAGTGCGAGTTGGGGACTGGAAAGACAACGTTGTGGCTACGTAATCTTACCGTCGGATGTTTTCAACTTGCCCGAAGGCCTCCAACTAAGCTTCACGACTGTTATCCTATGATAACCACCGGGACCGACTGCTTAACGTGACCTCCGAATCACGGAGACGCTCATGATAAAATGCCACTAGCGGTCACCCGTCCAGGTACTGACCGCGCCGTAGTTGCTTACCCTCGGTGATTGTTTCTAAACACCGAGTGCAACTGGGCTATAAGCGCCTCAATGCCGCTAGTTCCAGTGAGTCGTGGTTAAAGTCCGCTGATCCCAGTGAGTCGAAATAGGGTGCAATGCGCGGTGCTGTGGTTTTGTCCCTAGTGAATCGGGGCGGATGCTGCGCAATGGCTGTCTGTTTCGTAGACGGGAGAGAGAGTTGCTCTGCTTGGACCGTAGGTGCAGTGTGCTGTACCTATACGCTGATAAGGTCGTAGGAGTAACCGAGGCCGAGGTTGCTGGCTGGCTGAGGCTTACTGTTGGAGTTAGCATAATGGATGTCACGTTGATGCTGCTGCTGTCAATCTGCCTCTTCAAGGGCTGCTTCCAGTCACGTTAGGATCACCACCAGGCAGAGGAGGATATTAAGTTCCTCCGACGCACAGGGAGCATCCTCCGACCAGGTGAGGTGATCATGCCTGATTTGCCACTGCCCAACGGTTGATATTGGGATGTTATATATTTGCTTGTATGCCGTGTGTATAGACAGGCCGTCTTTTCTGCAAAAAGCCACCCAAAATTTATATTTAAACTACACCTCTATTGCTTATAGGTGCCATCAGAATCACAGTCACTGATCACAGTATAAAAATATCTGTAAAAGATTTACTTACAAAATAAATAAATTTATCATTTAGTGTCTTCCTAAGAATAGTTACCTAACCTTTACAAGGGAATCTTATTGGTATTGTGAAAAAGTGGTTAGTATTCTCCGTTGCTCTGTGAATGTAAAGTAAAAGAGTACTCGTAGTTTCTTACTCTTGTTGAAAACTTCATTCGGCTTACTGAATTGGATATTTGGATTTCGTGTCATTCTTCCAATCACCTAAGTGTAAATCATTGGAATTAAGTTTTAGTAACGAGTACATTGGTTTATTTATTAAAGTGTCACTTTGTGGTAAGTATATATCTGTATGAATTATATGCCTGTTTATGTACTTACCATAAAAATATAACTACAAATTATCTTTTCATACTTTGCTTCTAGGATGTTTCTTGAATATTTTTTTAAAGGACAACTCCCGCGTTATGTATATAAATTCCTGTGTCGCGGGGACCTTTACAAACATACAAGAAACGGACACAAAGTACACCCAGACATAGAACAACAATTTATGGATCACACAAAGTGTTGTCCCATGTAGGATTTGAGCCCACAACACTTGGCGCAGTAGGAAGCGGTGTGGCGACCACTGAAACCACTAGGCCAACCGTGTAGTATTTTCCTATTGTTAAGTAACTTCATTTAAAACTACCAATATCTTCTATGCTATATATTTATTATTGTATTCTCATACATTAATAACGTATGTCTAGAGTATGATAAGCATTGCCACAGAGGCGCTGTCCAAATCATCTGAAAATATAGAAAAGTCTATTTACTTTATTAATTAAAACATAAATTTAAATAAAGTTAATGACACAATTACTAGCAGTACTAGTTCTAATGGTATATGATACTTTTTCACATCTATAATAGACTTATTCCACTGCTGTTAATAAGCCTTAGAAAGTATGTTTTGGCCAACTATACCATACCGACTAATTAAGTTACTTATAGCACAGTAATTGTCCAGCGTTATTAGTCGATTCTTATGATACCCAAAGGTTAAATCGAGATGGTCATACTTTGTATTCTTAATCCGTAACAACATGAGACGTTATTTCATTTCTAAATATAGTTCGCAGGTCTAAGAGGAGAATGATATCTTACCTAATTTTAACATCTATCCACATCATTTTCTAGATACAAAATTTAATGAAATCTTTCTACCAAGAATCTGAGCTCGCTTAAATTGCATTTTGCACACAGTTTAGTTTACCAATACCTGACCCGTTTTGCGGAATATTATCAACACAACATAAGCCTATGTTTTGCTATAACCTAACGCTATCTAACAAACAAGGCTCGGTCAAACAGCGAGCTTTAAGCGAGCTCTAGGCTGTATTATTGAAACACTTCCAGGAAGTATTAATTTTAGATGCATAATAATTATCATGTAATATGTTTTTCTATAATTGATTGTTATTTATACTTATATTAATAAATTGCTAAGGTAGTTGAGAATAGTGATAAAAAATAATATGGAGAAAAACAGAAGTGGACAATTAAAATTACCTGAAGTTAAGGTGTTAATAATACACAGCCTACGCAAAGAAGTTAAGTATTATATAAAAGTTTATAAGCAAATCTTAAAAATCTGAAACATCCTAGACTTATTTTTGATAATTTGTCATTAATTACATTTCGTAACTTACATAAACCAATTTCGATTAAATATATTAAAGATCTTGTATTTAATGTATACCAATTTACGTAATTACAGTACCTATTCGAATTGTAATTTAACATTGCCCTTCCTATGTTTAACAATTCCATTCGCGTATTTTGATTCACTCATGTGTTTTTATGTCTCTTTGAATATACTACTTTGGCAAATTACCTTACGTAATTATCATCTCAGGGTTCTGAACAATGAAAATAAATATTTAGTTATTCTGTTATACACAATGCCTTTAAAGATATTTCCTAATGGATATTATCAATGTAACTCGCTAGACTGAAAAAGAAAAACAAAATTAATATACCTGTAAAACAGTATCAGGTTAATGTGTAAGGAATACGCGAAATGAAGGTGGCACGAAGGACCATATGATAAACATTTAATATACATCTTACATACGGTTGTCTGATCAAATACTAAGCAAATTTTGTCTGTAACTAAACCACAGTTTGGTTACTATAGTACAATACCATAGGCACCCAGAAACCGAGCAATGTATAAGAATCGAAACCACGACCTGTAGCTTAGCAGTAACGATCACTCCTTTTTTTTTTAAGTGTCGAAATCCCCTCGGGCCTTCACCCCACCGAGACTTGCGGCGGGATGGTGTGTCGGAATGAAACTGACTAAAACCACACGGTGTGCCACTCTGCGCCTGAGACGGGTGAGATCCGGTAACCGCTTTCTTACGCCATCCGGATCCCTCCCAGCGCTTACTCGCACTAAAGCGGGCACCGTCTGCTGTCAAAAAGTCTCAAATTAGGCGACGTACGGCACACGCGTAACGTCCCCCCCTCGGCCTGTGAAGCGGATGGAGGGGAAAACCCGCCCTGCCCATCCACGCCCGATTCGCCGGCGGCGGGTCGGGTCCGAGTGGAGAACGTTCTCCCGGGCCTTTTTCGCCGCCTCCTTCTGCGAGATGACTTCCTCCCAAAAGGTCGCGACCGCGGTAAAACTGCTCTCGCCAACGGCCATCGAGCGTACGACGGCCGGCAGCGAGAGATCTCCTCCGATGACTGCAGTGAGGGCCTGACATTGCGGCGCCCAAGCGGGGCACACAGTCGCAACTAACAATCACCACTAGACCAACCAACCTCTGAAAAATATACGTGCACTTGTTTGCTAGTATTAACCTTTGTTTCTGATGGATAAATTATGTGCTTGATTTCTTAGTTAAACGTTTATAATATTATGACTAAGAGTGTGAAATGTGAGCTGTGCATAAATATTTGCGACTAATATCCTATGTTTACACATAGGATATTAGTAGGAGCTACATAAACTCTTACATATTTACATATGTAAGAGTTTATGTAGCTCCGTCTACTAGGAACAAGTTAAAATGGAACAAGAATTCAAAAAGTTCTCCTAGGCAAACAGTGTAGGCAAAAAATCGAGATGAATCCCCTAGGGGATATAAGCAGGGGATCCTAGTTAATGGAGCCGTTTATATCCAACAATTTACAATGTACAATGTAGAACAGAAATATTTATTTACAAACTGAAATCTTTCATATGAGGTTGAAATTTTTTAAAATTGTATATAATATATTGCGTAATACAGCAACGCCACTCACCTAATTGTGGACCAGATTTCTGAACCCGTGCGGAGTTCTCTTTTGTCACTGCTGAAAATTTGATACGTCAAGATTCACATATTTTTTCCAATATGTTCGGGTGCTTTCACGAAGCTTTGATGTAAAGACATCGATATCACAAAGAGCCCTCGTGGTACGATTTTACAACGAACAATGGTAGTTTTATGTAATATTTTGTGTGATGTAGGCTTATATGTAATTTAAAATATATATGTATATTAATGAGTTTATAAAAATAGACAAGACATAGTATTTACTTAGAATTACGACTTGATAAAGTATTTAGTTAAGAAAAACTTATATTTTAACTAAAGATCCAAACAGTATTCAAAGAATATGCTAAAAGATACAAAAAAGACCCCTGTGGCGCAAGAGGTAGGTATGTATGCGATTGCTGTACTTGGGGTCTCGGGTTCAATTACCGGAACGGACCGAATGGTTTGGCGTTTTCTACGTATTATATATTTGCTTTGCTTTGCTTAGCTTGGGACAGGGTAACGTCACCTTGTATGTCAGATGTAAAAAAATATACAAAAAATATGAATGAATGAAAGGGCTTAAAGTTATTTTTTTATAAACAACTCATAAAGCTTATTTAAAAAAACTGTGTACAATAAATTTTATTCTATTCTAAATGAAAGACTTGTTTTTGCGTAGTTAAATTATACTTTTATAATTTTTGGTGGTTTTATAAAATTTGTTTCAAAGTTGAGTACACATGAAGTTCTTTTAATTAATAGATAGACGTATATATTGTTCAGTTTTACAGCGATCATTCGTCAGCAATCCTATCTTCATCTCATCTCAAAGCTGAAATAACATTAAATAATTATCGACATCGGACAAGTCACGATCAGGAGACAGGTGGCATTGCCTTAATTGTGCATCGGAAGGTTACTCAGCTAAACAATTTAACGATTTCTGGTCACGTATTAAACGTCGTCCGCAATACTGCTGAGGTTTTGGATCTACGGACATGCTATAATCGTATTGTGTTTAGACATTTTGTATTGGATTTGATTACAATGGCACAGATGTGACCGCAAAATAACCATAACTGCAAAGTTTCCGTTTCGTGAGTAGAAATGAAAGTAGATAACGTAATATTATCAGGAAGTAGAACAAAAGAAAAAGATTGTCTTACTTAAATATTTTATAAGTTTCATAAAATGACTGCAATATAAAAATCACATTTCTGTAAAGCTGTGGTATCTATATGTGCTAAACTATGATTCTCCCGCTTTTAGAATAGTCTATGTCCATAACAGACAATGTTCTCTGTGACTCAAAGTATTCCGGTATATGAAAGGCACAAAAACAGTCTTGATCCATTACTTATCGCATAGGATGCCCAGGGAGAACCATATTTCAGTTCGAATAGATCGTGGACTTTTCCAAAAAAAACACTGTTAAGTAAAATTTCATGGTTGCTTTCCGTCGAATAAGTGAGATAGTCGGAGGCAAATCTCCTCCTATCCCTGATTCCAAGAGGGAGGGAATGCGGAGCGGGGGGGATAAGAGATACGTATGTCTGTTGTTCACTTCTGATTTTTTTTCATAGTACGAGCTTTAACATCAACTGAATCGGTTTAATGCATTTAAGGTTCGATAAATGTGAATGCCAGTTTATAGTTTAATATTTGTTAACAGCAAATATACTGAATCCATAAAAAAAACAGTATTTGTAAAATCGCTTTCAATATTATGTCTATCATCATCGACCTTTTATCATCCAGCGGAGAACATAGTGCGCTCTAAATTTAGACACGCGACAGCTTGTCAAGCCAAGTTCAAGCTAACAGAATTCGCAAGCAGCACCGTGTGTAATAAATACACGAACACGTGTGTTACACGAACCATTAGAAGCGACTTTTGACACTCTCATAACTCCAAAACTATTTGACATATACATGTTAAATTTGGCTCACATATTTCCTCTAAATTTCATAAACACAACTATTTACTAACAAATATTTAGATATTAACGTCCAAAAATTCTCATTTTATCACTGACACACTTATAGATCAAAGTTCAAATTTGATAACTAGACAGGTAGTTAAGTGAATATATATTGAAATAAATCAGAATAGATTTTAATAGATTATCTTAAAAGAGAAATTATATTTTAAGTTGTATTAAAATTTATGTTGTTTTTAATAAATTTCACGACTAACCATTAACTTGGCACCCATTTACATCTCACTTCTTTTGTCTTTGAAGTGAGCAACCAGGACATATATTATAAAATTGAACTTGGCTCTAATTTCACATTTGTTTTTTTTATGGGATTATGTATATTACTCGTTATTACCTAAGTTTGCTTGTATGAATGTTGTATATATTATGTTTCTTCCATGCAATGCTTCATCCTTTATTTTAATAGAATATTAACAGTTATATGGAGTTTCTTCATTTTCGTAGAAGTAACTGAGAGTGAATTTTCTTAGGGATGCAATTTTCGAAAAACAAAAAGTTCAAGTGTGTAAGTGAAAGTCCTCTAATGGCTCAGGCCCTGGATGTTGGTCTGCCTATCACAGCAAAAATTTTTCTGTACATTAAGATAAACTAAATAAAATAATTAACATTCTCGCCATACTTAACTGCCTCTGTAGCGCAGTAGTAGCGTATGCGACTGTTGAGCTTAATACCTCAGGTACGATTCCCGGTTCGGTTCGAACCAAACGACTGTATGATCTGCAAATATTTTTTTCGGAGTATGGGCATTTTCTAAGCAGAACATGTATGCATTTGCAAAAAAAAATGTTTGTATTTATATCGGTTGCCTAGTACCCATAACATAAGCCCAGCTTAGCTTGGGACTAGATGTCGTTGTGTGTAAGATGTCTGAAATATTTATTTATAGTAGTAAATGTTATTCCATAGTAATCAAACTACTATTGTGCAATAGCTTTAAGATCTGTATCGCTGAGAAAAACTCGTTTCGAAACGACGAATAACGCTAATGAAGAGTCATTAGCGCTATTCGTCCGATAACTTGTAAGTGCGTTACCAAAAAAAACGCTACTTAACACAAATTTTGTTTGATCTTAGTTCAAGTAAACAGAATGAAAGTTATTTATAGTTTAATTTCAGGCTACCGAATAGCAGGCTAAGAAGGACCTGAGGACCTCTAAAGTCTAAATGATATAAATATACTTCTATTATTTTAATATAAATAAACTTTTAGTCGATCATAACGTTAATAAACTATCTAATATATCAAGTTTTTATATTAACTTATTTTAGGTTCATATGATATATATTTCTAATAAATCACTGGAGTCCCTTCGGCAGGCCTTCAAAGTATATATAAAACATAATATTTTATCTTACTGGTTTTAAGCTAAGATAAGAACTACAGAATCTAAGTAATAGTAAAATAATATTTCTACTACATATAAAAGCATCAACGGCAATGAAAATATGTTTCCAATAGACCTAAACAAATACAGTATTATTATAAGAACGGGTTCAGTTTATTTAAAAAAGTTTCTTGGTCAGCTCCGACGCGCGACTGGAACTTACGTCAAACTTCTCAGCTTTATACGTTGTAAGTTGCGCACTTATGTATACTTTGAACGAAATGTGTAAGCGCCATGAAATTCTTAGCTCTTATGTCATTTTGGCTATGAAAAAACTCCCCCTGATAATAAAAGTTTAAGCGTTGTTTCTTTAATAGTTTATAAGTCAGCATAGCAAATGACAAAGCGCTGCAGCTAACTAAAATGAAAATAGTTTCATAAGGAGTAAACTCCAAAAATCAATGAATCTCAGCCGATTGATTCTCCAAGGCTCTCCACAGCGATTGGTCCAATGCCTGTTTCCAAATAATTGATATTTTATTTGGTATTAAATGAATAATATATATAGATGATGATATGATATTATTATGAATAATAATATATAAATTGACTTTTTGTACGGCTTTATAATTTCTCCAATCCAACACCATAGTAACAACGTAAAGTAACTTAAAATGTGTTTTGTGTTTTAGTAAAAATTAAATCACATGACAAAATGCTTAGCACCTATTGCTGCTTTTCAGCACCAGGGTTAAATAAATTTCGTTTAATTAAAGTGAGCAAATAAAAAAACAACATCAATTCGCTCACCCAATCACTATTCTTCCCGCGCTTTCTGAGACAAATTAACTGAGTTTGTTTAATCCAGTGTATCAACACCATTAAGTATTCTAGCTGCACCCTAAAAGCGATAATTTATTGAGGTAATTTCGTCACAGTTTGATAATTTCCCATTTTTATGGGTAAAACCGCTATAAAATTTATGTCGTCGTAATACTCGGCATTCTCACCAAGCGATCCTATAATTGATACGTTGCCATTCTGTTATATCCAGTCCAGCAATAAAGAGAAGTGAAACGCAAAGGATTTTTTTGAAGATACAAACCAGTGGGCTGACTAATTGCTTAGCTCTTATCGTCAAAGAAGTCTTTGAACAGAAAAGGTTATAACACATAGTTATGAAGCAATTGTTTTGTTTTGTATTATTTTATGGTGACTGAGACTTGACTTTTTGCCATTATTGATAATTTTTACTTGATGAACACAGGATGTGCTCATAATGTAAAAAGTATTTAGGAACAAAAAGGCATTTTTATTTAAATATATATTTGGTCTAAAAGTTCTGAACCCTGCCCTCAAAAACCAAATACAAAAACGATCTAGATTTACAATTTAATGTGGATTATTTAACATAGTTTAGTAAAACAAGACTTGGGATCTCGGCTAAAAATGTAAGTACATTATAAAAACATGTATGTTGAACTTAACTAGTTTGACAAATGAAATTATATTCAAATATCGACAATTGAAATACATCACGAGGAATCAAATACACTAATTCTCGGCAAAACCAAAACAAAAATGTATTTTCATTCAAACAATAAAATTTGTCAGATAATTTTATAATAAACACAGAAATAGCCACTAAGAGCAAATACACAGAGTTAATTATGATTGAGGAACATAATGGCATCGACATCGCACAATACAAGCAGTGCATTCCCATGTCTGCTGTAAGCCAGCGCACTCAGACAATTGCTATTCATCGGAGTGGATTTCATGTCGAATGTTTCAATGTCAGTCTGTAGCACTGCACCCTCTATCAATTGCTGTACGTGACTAGCCTCTTGTACGCATTCAATTGACTGGAATGGAATTTATTTTAAAATGGAAAGATTTTTTTGTAGAAGTTGATAATAAAAGTTCAAATAATTTACTGATTGTGTTTCTTCCATATTTTACATTGCAGCGTTTCTAATTGATTTTGATAAGAAATATTTTTATATTTAAAATTATATCCTAATAATGTCATCGGAAAACTTATAGTGTAAGATATATTTCTACGTACTCTGTTATCTTTTCCAGAAGCGTGTCTAGGAGTAATTTATTTATCGTGAGTGAATTGATTTAGAATTATGTAAGTATTTTTATCTCGACTCCAGTTATCTTGGTACAGACTCTTAAAATAAAAAGAAATTGTATGGCCTTTTATCCTCGTGTTTGATTTAGGACTCTTTAGACTGGTAAAATTTAGGTCATTATTGAAACACTAGGAAAAATCAGATTAAAATCCTTTTGAGATTTTGTTTTAACTTTAAATGAAGTATTTATTTAATTTATGAGATTCTTTTAGATTGTAAATTCATTTTAGCTAAGTGAACACAAAGCAGACTGTTGAAGGTAAATATTTTGTAGTAGAAGGGAAAAAAGTGTAATAATACTTATTAATCACGTAGAGTATTTACCATTACATGTATCACTCTTTTTCAGTATTTACCTCACCAAAACCCGTGTGAGTAAATTGATCTAGTCACACAGCTAGAGACCTATTGGTTTTTTAGTCACCTTGGGTATATTTTTTTATACTTTAGAGAAGTCATAATGATTTAGCAAAACTAACAGGCTGTTGATGTTTTACTCTATATTCACAACTTAATAATAATAATTATTATTAAGTGGCGTGCAATTAGTGATGCTTATGTCTAGCAGTGAACTGCGGTAGGCTGATGATGATGATGAAAATTTTGTATATAATTCTTTATTTTAAGATTTAGGACATTGCTTTTATTGCTAGCAACAAGGGTTTGGAAGGCGTCAAAAAGATATATAAAGTGCTAAAATCTTTTGAAGTCTATCAAAGAACTTCTTTCAATGAGACATTTTAAGAAACCCCCTAAACCAGAACATTTCAACACGATCAAAGAACCTCTCAGAGCATGTCAGTGAGTGGAATCGACGTAACCCTTACAAAAGACCCAGAAGAGGTAAACAACCGAAAGCTACTTCAAACTGTGTTTATAAACCCACTACAGTTGATGGAATATGTATAAAATACGAATGCATTCTCCAAAGCTCAATTGAAGGGTGTAATTCAGGAACTAAGCTTGGCACTTAATCATTATAAAAATGATAAAAACTTGACTTCTAGTTAAATTCGGGTCCGGCAAAATGAATATATAAGTTGCTGGACTAAATGCATATTGAACACATTTTTTGGGTTCGTCTCATTATATAGAGTGTACGGCAATATTAGTTTCTTTAGTAGGTTTCTTTTAAAAAATAGTTTCATTCCAGATTTCTTAGCCTCCGAATCTTATTTTCCGAATAAGGAATATGCAAGTTTTTTTTTCATAATCTGATTTTTTACGTCTCTGGTCTCTAGTCTAGTCAAATAAATTTTTAAAATGAAATTTACAAATGACTAAATTTGAGTTATTTAAACACCTTCATTTTGCGCGCGCTTTTGATATGGCCAATGGAGTTTGTTTACTATTTAGTGTTTTAGTTACTTCATACTTACTTACAGTAGGTATTAATTTAAAATTGGACTCGCTTTGTAAGTTTGAATTTACTGCTCTTATTTTTCACTTTTTATTTAATACATTCTGGGTACAAATAATTGAAAAATAAATTTAAGTATTTTGTAAAGACAATAAAGAATCTAGAACAATATATTTGAGAGAAATATTTTTTTTATTTAAATTCCCTATTGTATTGACGTCGACTTCAAGTCTGCGACTACATTAAGACTTCTCAAAAAGTCCATTGTCGCACTTTTTCAGACTACGACTAATCATTAACATAGAAATCCGTATGATAACCAGGACTGACTAGTTTACGTACTCTCTGAGACACCTTCGGCCTCAATATATAAAGAAAGTTGCCCATCCAAAACCTGATTTAACTTCGTGGCTTTTCTTTAAAATGTGTTAACTTACTTATTTTCACTGAGCCGTAAGCTCCTCACCAGCTAAAAATGTTCACCTAAGATTATGTATTTATGAAAATTAAATAATGAATATATATATATATATATATATATATATATATATATATATATATATACCAAATTAAAACATGTCAATCAAACCGTAAAATATTTCTATTGAAAAATGCCTCACGAGAACTAATTCATATTGTGTTTTATTTATGTTTTTACCTCCAATTTGTGTTTTGTTTTAAATATTTTATTAAATGAGAATATACCTGTTTCTCAATTATTATATTCTATTCTATTGTATGATTTTTTTCCAGTATTGAGATAGCACGTATAGAACGACAGCTTCGAAAACTTTCTGTAAGTTTTCTGTATGCAGAGCTTAGCACTTCTTTTGTTACTTTTTATCGAGGGAATTATATTAACTGCGGCGAAGGCCTCCACGTAAATTAATGTGAACGGCATTGCGGATAATCATAAACGGTGGTAGTTATTTAAAAGCAGATTTGGTCTATATTCCATTCTATAAGATACTGCAAAATATCTTTCAAATAAGTGATAGTAATATGCTCAAAATTAGCTGTTAATATCAAAATCTAATAGCAAAACTTCTTGCAAACTGACAAATATTTTTTCTGACCCATGCATATAAAACAGTAACATTGATAGATAAAAACCACGAGCTTAAGAATTAATTACGCTGAGCGTATTTGCTTTGACACAACTTTTTGTACTTTATTATTTATTGGAAATGTGCTGTAGTGATTTCCGTGAAATTATTTAAAAATATCAACACGGAAAGGCAAATATAACAAACAGTTTCGCATGCTTCATTTAACTAAGTAAATTCCACAAACAGCAGTTGCAAACACTTTATTTTATTTTAGTACCGTAAATGCGTTTCCATGTTGCAAATGTACATGCTCTTAATGAAACACATGCCTTTTTCTGTGCTATTTAGTTGATGGCGAAAGGAATTAAGGTACTTGTTGCAAACAGTCTCAATCATTATAGTAATAGAATCGTTACTGCCTCACTTAATGGTGCAATCGTTAATCACATACGGAAAGAAATACTATTGAAACGTTTCTTTTTTAACCGCCGAAGAAGAAAGAGGGGTGTTATTAGTTTGTCGTCATTGTCTCTCTGTGTATGTGTGTGTGTGTGTGTGTGTATGTGTGCCTCTTTGTGGCGTGGTGGTAGCTTTCAGATGGATAGAACGATATCGATGCAGTTTTCTCCATTTGAAAGCCAGTTACCTTGCGGTGGTTTTTAGCTATGTTTGGTTAATATCGGTTCATCAGTGTAAGAGTATCAGCTCTTTGATGTATTGTATGATGTTATGTTATGTATGATTTTTTTGCACATGATTACTCGATTAAGTGCTTGCGTATATGTTTTTTTTAAATTTTAGTCATTTGTCATAATAACATCATCTTAAAACGTATTGACAATGTTAAGCAAAAACTGTATTCCCCTAAAAGAAGGAGTATGAAATTTAACACAGTAAAGGTTTACATGTAAGAGGAGTTCAGAAAGCTAAAAAAAAAAAAACCGAACAAATGCGAGTCGGTCGGAGTCACCGAAGGCTCCGTACAAACCTGCTGGTATATTATATGATGTAACTTTTATGATATATATTAAATTATGTAACTAAAAATTTTTCATTTTTTCTTTATCTGTGCTATAAGACGTTGTTTTGCACGAAATTTCAAAATTCTGAGTTCACAGGAATACCCTGAAGGTTTTGATTCCCTTGCGAGTGTCGAAAACTCATAGTATAAACGTCTTATTATCATCATCATCAGCCTATCGCAGTCCACTGCTGGACATAGGCCTCTCCAATTTCACGCCACTTAGTTCGATCTATGGCTTCTCGCATCCAGCTCCTGCCAGCCGTCCCGCGCAAATCATCGCTCCACCTGGCTTGTGGACGTCCTACACTACGTTTGCCGAGACGCGGTCTCCACTCAAGAACTCGTTTACCCCAACGGTTATCGGTTCTTCGGCAAATGTGGCCAGCCCACTGCCACTTCAGCTTGCNTGGGATCGTTGGTCTCCCTCGCGGAAGTACATCAGGTGACCTGAGTCCAGGATTATGGTATCCTCCCCCTCTCTTCGGACTTCACATAACCCTAAGATATGCCACCTAATCTTCCCAAGTCTTATTATATGATATTACTAAAAATTTTTGCTTTTCGCAATTTTTCCAATACACATGTGCTTAAGTCTTGCATTGCTCCGTCACAAATTTCAAGATTCTGAGTTCACGCGTATTACCTTATAGGTTTTAATTCCTTTGCGAGTGTCGAAAATTTACAACATAAACGGTTGTATCTTTTGATTGCGTTTGTTTAGAAGCTAGATTTTAGATCACACTTCTAAGGGACAGTAGAGTTGAAATTTATAAAGTTATAAATTATGAGTAAGGAGAAGACTATGGTCCTTCCTCAAGAATCAAAGTACCTCCTGTAAAATTTTGATCGACATCGATGCAACTTTTTAGTCGTGAAAGTGTAACCGGTAGACAGAGTTTTATTTCAATTTATAGTATTAGTAGGTATGTAATATTTACCAATAAATAGTTTTACCAATACATAGTATGTCACAAGGCCCGTTACAAACTCACATAAAAGGGACACAAAGCATACCCAAGCACAGAAAAAAAAAATTCTGGACCATAAAAAGAGTTATACCATGTGGAGTTTGAACCCTTAGTGCAGCAAAAGGGCGACCGCTAAAACCACTAGCCCGACCGTCAAGTCTGAATAGAAACAGTATGACTAGATTACTACTATGGTATTTTAAGTGCCCACTTGCAGCAACAACGTGTTGTTAGAATTAGTAGATACAAGAATAAAAACACTTTCAGGAAGCAGTACATTTCGAATTCCATTAATGGACAACTGTGTTTGTTCAAGTTTCAAATAATTGTAGAATGGCCGGTTGTAATTGCGTTGCCACCCAGAAGCTTTGTGAATCGAATACAAATTAGCGCATTAGTGTCTAGTGTTCTATTTAAATCTCTTCACAAATCGAATTAAAGAACAAATAACGGATTCGATTCAAAGATTTTAATATTTTGTGATTTGCACGGATATTAAAAGTTTGTTCATTTCATTTATTATTTGACTTGCAAACACCTAAAGTTAAAGACTGTCAAAATTTAAAGTGACTTATACTAATTAAAAATATTTTAGAAAGAGCACTTAGCAAGCTGTATACTCGTATGTATCATCCCTCTTGCCATTATATCTGTATAGTTGGTTCACTCACATTTATTGTCCTCCATTTTGCCCCTGTTTTTAATTGTTGTACCAATTTAAAAAGCCAGTTGATTAATTTATCTTTGTGCTTTAATTTTAAAAAACTTTTTTGACTATTTAATGTCTTACTTAAGACTTTGTATGCGATTAAAAAGTAAAAAGATAATTAAAATATCCCCACAGGAGTACTTTCTGTCTTTCTAATTCTAAAATATGTTTGTTAACTTTTTCTTAGATAATTAATTTTCATTACGTGCTTAACAGTTAATGAAAACTTTAAGAGACTTATTAATTTCTATCCGTATTAAATTAATTTAATTTAATTAAAGTGTTTTAAGTATTTTAATATTCAGCTGGGAGTTCCGTGTTTTCATTCGAATGAATACGCAATAAATTTAGCACACGATTTTTAAGCATTTACATATAGCAGCATTTATAGAATTTTTATTGGGACGGGTCCAATACACAGAAAACTAATTAATAATTATTATTTATTTAAAAATGTATAATTTGAACAGTTTCTTATACACTCTGAACTACTTGTAGCACAACTCGTAATAAATTGTAAAAATTTTCACAGTTATGAGCACTCAAGCTAAGATTAAACTTGTGTTACGAGTGCTAGTGCTCCCTCTAATTGTCACAAAACTGCATTATTTAAAACAAGCTGAGCTTTAAAGTGCTTTTAAGATAAGATTTACTAAAAATAAAAATATCTAACTGGAAATAATGTGCTGCTGTGTTTCAAGTGCCATCGTGTGTGTGTAGTAATGTATGTTTTACATTGTCCTAAGAAAAAAAAGGCTGAAGCCATCATCATCCAATTACTAATAAGGCCTCCGTTTTCTCATACCATAGAGACTTCATCCCTGGCGTTATCACAGTTTTACATTTTGTTTTACAACAGATATAAATTTTGAATTTTTTGTCCTCAATTTTATACAGTCGACCTAATCGAACTATAAAGAAACCCCTTTCAACAGCAAAACTAAGAAGAGCGAAGGATGAAGTCTTACTTGTGTTTATTCTCATCTATATTTAAAAAATAAAGTCGTTTTAGTTATACTGTTTAAAACTCAAGAACGAAGAAAGAGAAAGTGCGATTCAGGGATCATGTTTTCTTTATCTATGAACCTGCCAACTGCCTCTCTACCTGATGGGAAGCATGAGAAGAATGCCAGAGTGGTGGCCCCCATAACCGCCACTTGAATTATTTTCTTAAAGTAAATATTCACGAATCAGAGGCTATCTTAACCCATTATAGGTAAGATAAATCTATTATACTGTGGTAAGCAGGGTCTTCACAAAAAATACTCGATGATGGAGTGGAAATACTTTTTGAGACATCTGTTCGTATTCGAGCAAAATACCTTGAGCTATAACTGTATAGGTTACGAAATGTGTAAGGAAAAAGAAATATATTAAAAATTAGCTAGAAGAAGCTTTCATAGCTCAGTTCCACTCGGTGATTAGAAACAGGCACTGAGGACAATCAAAGACAGCGCGGTCAGTACTTGGATGGGTGACCGCTAGTGGTATGCTACCATGAGCGTCTTCGTGATTCGGAGGTCACGTCAAACAATCGGTCCCGCCTATTATCATAGGATAACAGTCGTGATGGTTAGATGGAGACCTTTGGCCAGCTTAAAAACATCCAACGGCAACATTACGCAGCAACAACGTAGCCTCGCCAGTCCCCAACCCGCCCTCGGCCAGCGCGACTCCTGAGAGGAGACCCGAGCCCAGCAGGCTGGCCCAGGTGGCGATACCATTTTTATCTTCCTATACATTATTTTCATATCTCTAAAACATATTGTGTTACTTTTGAATTCCCTATGAATACGAATACAAAACCCTTTCTAATCAAAATATACGAAAGAAAAAAGTGTAGCTCAATATTGGAATTCCCTGGAAGAGGATACATTTAGGTTTTTTTTTAAATTTGCCTGCCAAAGTGACTCTACTCTGCCTAGCGGAAAATATAATTAAAATCCAAGTCATTCTGTGTATTATCAATGCGAATGCAGACAATACATAAATGTGAGTAATACTAGCATGTTGCAGGTTTGAGGATACGTTTTTAATTGTACAAGAAAATAATTAAACATTTGCATATGTATGCAAATCATATTTCAAGTAAATCAACACTAATTTTCAAATTATGAATCTCGATAGTAAGACTATTTCTTTTTATTAGTTTTAGTTGAAATTTGAAGTCGGATATAATTGACCTATCAGACGATTAAGTCTTAAAAACATTTCATGAAATTCAGTTCATTTTTCTATACTCGGATACACTATCATAATAATATCCTCTTTTGTGGCCTGAGTTCTCGCTGAGGCAAATTCCGCAGCGACATAAATTTGTCATCTCCGGAATTTCCACCGGTCTAGTCCACGTTACAATTCGCTGAAGAGCAAAAGAGAGCAAAAGTACAAGATCTTTAATACACTGGTCATAATGAAGTTCGTGTTAACATATATTTTGTTGAGTTCATAGTTCATATTTAAAAAAAAGACAATGTTCGTTTGTTTAGTATTATCTGGTCGGTGCGAATTCCTCTGCGTCCCTCTCTCTATTTAAATTTTTGTAGGAAATCTGTTTTTTTTGGGAAATTGCCTATCGAACTCTAAAAATTGTTTCTCCAATCGAACCAGTATCCCGAGATTAACACGTTTAACCAAATATACGGTACAGTTTTTTAAATAAATATATTAATGTATTATACTTTCAAAACCTTTAGTTTGCCTTTACATTGACAGTTAGTATCCACGCAGTCTTGGTACATAGTAGTGTTCTGTTTGTAATCCACATAGAAAATTTGCTATATCTAAAAACGTATCAAAGAAAGAATTCATTACATGTTGTCCACGGGCGATAAATTTATTTTGCTACTGGGCAGAACTTGCAGCAGCTCCCCGATTATTTGTTCCATGTCTAATTGCTCTTTGTTGATCAGTCCATTCGTCGGTCCGTACATCTATCCATTATTTTAATAAATAAATAAATAAATATTTTGGGACATTTTAACACACAACGTCATCTAGTCCCAAACTAAGCAGAGCTTGTACTATGGATACTAGACAACTGATATTATTACATATATACGCATTTTTTTTTGTAAATACATACATATTATACATAGAAAACACCCAAACTCCGAAACAAATATTTGCAGATCATACAAACATTTGGTCCGACCCAGGATTCGAACCCGAGACCTCATGGACAGCAGTCGCGTACGCTACCACTGCGCCACCGAGGCAGTTAGTTTAATGTTTGTACGTTCTTCGAATACTTTCTTTATATACGACTGCCTCGTTGGTCTAGCGGTTGAAATATGCGACTGCCAATCAAGAGGTCTCGGTTGGAGTCTGAACCCCCGTGCCTCAGTGAGCATGTAAAACTGTCGGGCCTGCGCCTGATCTCTCCCTAATCGTAGTGGTTAACCGTCTTATCGGATTATAAGAGTGGGGGAGCAGAGAGTGCACCTGTGTTTGCGCACACACTTGTGCACTATAATATCTCCGGCGTGGTTGGCTGGTCTCCGTTGAGACTGACCGCCGTGGCCGTAATCGGCTAGGAGAATATTATTAACTTATGTACACGAGCCTGGCAATGTGACTCTATTGTGCCCAATGGAAAACAGAAACTGAGAGTAGTAATAGCTATACCCGTTGCAAATGCAGACCCCGGTCGAGCCTACCTGTTCCTGCTGAAACCAGCGTGGCTCTACTACCTAGTAATTTGACCTATTCGAAGTGCCGGGTTGTCTTTAAAAAGCAGGCGTTCTTTGCAAACTGCAACGCCGTCCTGTATATTATGACATTTTTCATGCATAAGGTCGAAATAAGATAGTGCCAAGTACTAATTAACATTGAAGGATAGAAACGCGATTCCAAGATTTTTCTTAAATTATTTTTAAATTTATTTGTGTTTAACTATTGTTTAAGTAATTTATTTTACATGTGGCCACCTGATCACAAACTAAGGCCCTGACTTCAAAGCGTATATACATACTTCAATAATAACACGTCATAAATACATTCTTAATATAGAAATAGCTATGAAATAGTTCTAGCTCAGTTGTAAAAAATTAATCACAAAACCAAAAGGCTACTCAAATTTCTCAAAACAAGTATAACTCGAAAGCACACAAAAATAAAAAAAGCTCTAAATAATTTTGTATATTTTTCGTATAAATATTGCTTCTAAATTGAATTTAGTTAGGAACATCTGGCGACAAAATTTTAATTTATATAAAATTGTATACCGGAACAATATTAAAGATTATATTTTAATCACGGCTTATGGTCGCTGTAATAACTCACGGTGCTTTAGTTAAGTTTTATTATTTTTGGTTATGAAGTGTTAAAATTAATATGATTGTTCTGATAGGATTGTTACATTTGTGCCCTATCCAGCAGCCTATCGACGGTAGTGCACTCGACGAGCTGACGCTGCATAATGTAACAGTTGCCGAACAGACGACGCGGTGACCTACCGTTCTAAAAGATGCTTTACTTGGACATTGTTACTGGATCACCGAATCAAATCCAATCATTACTTATGTAATAATTGTATACAGCGGTTGATGTCGATCACTTTGAGTGTAATTTCAATTTCATTTTATTAGGACTTGGACTTTTATTCTTAACTTACCAAATAAAAAAATATCTTACGTTCATCGCTATTTTCGACAGGCTCGGTAGCGCAGAGGTATCATACACAACTGCTGTTCATGAGGTTTCAGGTTATAATCTTGGGTCGGACCAAATATTTGTATGATTTGTAAATAGTTAGGTTGCCTGGAAGATATTACTTTTGGCAATAAGGCCGCCCTTTGTACACTCCGTCTCACATTTTATGTACTCTCTTCTAACTGTAATATTATCGTGTGCAAATAAAGAGTTTTCTATCTATCTATAATTGTTTTAGAGTTTGGGTGTTTTTTAAGAGTAATTTGTAAGTATTCACAAAAAAAGTATTTATGTATTCATATCAGTTGTATAGTAACCATAATACAAGCTCTGCTTAGTTTGGGTCCAGATGGCGTGTTTTAGATGTCCAAAAAATGACCGAAATATTTGTCGTTGAAATTTCTCATGAAAACATTTCTTTTCTATAAATACGACGATATCGCGATAATTGCAGGCACTTGATAACAGAGTAGACACATTGTTCTTACATCACAAAGCCGAACAATATGGTAACGACTCACCGGGATTTTCAAAGGCTCACGATTAAAATTATGGGTCTATTCATAGAATGGTGTCTGTAAATTATGATCGCTGGAATAATGTTTGGTTACTATTCTATAAAAATAAATAAAATTACACTATCCGATTGTAATATTAAAATAAACCCTTGTTACTAAATGCAAATGATGACAATTTTTATTCTGTCTGTTCGTTTCGGATAATCTTAGGAACGGCTGGACTGATTTCGAGGGGACTAGACTACTGGCAGACAGCTAATGATATAAAGAGTTACTCAGGCTACTTTTTTTAGACTAGCTTCACCCCGCGGCGTTGCTCGCGATTACAACAACAAACGCAGTCAACACCGCGGGGTTCAGCTACTATGTAATAGAATTGAAGAGTTTTCGTATGATTTTTAGTTTTAAAAATTCTCACTCTATTATAAAAATATGTCCTCATACATCTCAAACGTACCTAACCCAAACTAGGTTCATAGTCCTAAATTTACAGGTTTTGTAAATAAATGATCCTGCTCATCGCATACTATTTGTACTGGATAGGAATCAAACCCACGATCTCTATCATAGCAAAAAGGGTCACTACCCACTAGTACACCAAATACGAGTCTCTGGAACAGTTGATGAACTTCCTTAGCATTGGATAGAGATATTATTAGAATGAATTATATTTGTATCACTATAGAGCTGGTATATATTAAATAAATGTTATCAAAAGAATAACAACTTTTTTTGTTCTTAACATTTCTAAGTGGGCTTTTAATATAATCTATTCTAGATATTAATTCCATTAAACTTCTATTCCAAACATAAATAATGGCGTACTTAGCAGAAAGTAGCAATTTTGTTTTACTAGGATCAACTGTGATTAATATTGTAATTAGTAATTTGGCTTCTAAAACATAATTTTATTTAACACCTTGATTTAAGGATTACAAAAGATATTCTAATCTTCAAGCTTTGTTTTTGAAAGTCACGCTGTTAGAAAACAGTAATATTAGTAGTCTTTTTTGTTTACAGGGTGGAAAACCTCTTCGGATCTCCGGCTTCTGGGGGACTGCCAGATATGTGGTGATTCCACTAAAAACCACCTCGGCGGCCTTTCAGGCGCCCCGCTTTGAGCAGAACCCGGACTATGTTATTTCAGGTACCTCTCAGGATTGACACCGTGCCCATATACATTCTGCAAAGGGAAAGCCTTAGCTTCCCTCTGCCTATCGGCCCAATCATATCCTATCGAAGGCTGAAATCGCCGCCGACGTTGTCCTTCGCTCGGGATCGGCCATCTCCCGATCCCGTTCAGCGATCTTTTTCTGAAGCATTACGGATTCACAGAAAGAGAACACTGCACCACAGCGCTCCTCACCCACCAGCATGGCAGCAATGATTACTGGCAGGGACAGGTCTCGTCCGATTTGGTCGACTAGAACTTCGCGTTTAGATGCCCACGCGGGGCAGTCATCCAGGGTATGCCACCTGCCAGTGAGCGTTCCGCCGCATTTCGTCCTGGTCTTCCCCGCTCTCACCCCGGCGGATGGTATGAATCTGGTCATAGACCTTCGCGTCCATATCCGCCAGGATGTTAAAAGGCGGGAAATGAGCCAGGACTGTGGCTGCCTCCAACGAGATGGTGCGGTATCCTCGTAAGATCCAAATGGCCGCTACACGCTGCGCTTGATTGAGCTTGGCTCGGTAGCGGGAGTAGGCGGTAGGCGCTTGGCCCATACCGGCGCTACATATAGCGCCATGGATCGTATCAACGCACCGTGGAGGTAGCGAACTTAGTATTAGTAGAGCCTACATAATTACTAATTACTAACTATTTATTAACTTATCAGTAAAATTGTAACTTTGTTATAGATAAATCTGATGTTCTACTAGCCGATTTCGCTCAGTGGAGACCAGCCAATGGAGATATTATAGTGAACAAGTTCGCAAACACAGGTGCTCTCTCTATTCCTTCACTCTCATGATTCGATGAGACGGTTATCTGACACGAGCGAGATGAAGCGCAAGACTGACGGCCTTACGTGTTTTCCGAGGCAATATGTGTAAATGTTGTTACCGCGATTGTTGTTGTAAAAGTGCAACAACAACAACAAACCTATAAAATTACACTGATTGGATTAATCACAAGAAAACACCCAATTATTTTTGCAAGTTCGTTATATTTTTTTCTTTATAATATTATATATCACCAGTTCTCATTAAAGTAGCTAATTTACGTACAAGTACACGTATTTTTTGAATAAAAAAAAACGAAGTAAAAGAAAAGTGTTTAAGAAATAAATGAAATTGTCTCGGGTGCAATTATCGGTTATTGGTTTCTTGTTGATTGGATTTTCGCAGACAAAAGTGGTAAAAACTGTAACTTATAGTGTTTCTTACACTCTCTAGATAATTGGTTATTAACCGAATTGAAATAACCCGGTTCTTCTTCTCATTCCAGTCGTACTTTTTACTGGATTGCGAAAGTATGAGTGATAAGCTTTTCGAGCATATGTATGTATGTATATTTCTTTATTACGCTCTAGAACCTAAACGGCTCGTCATTTTTTTATATAAGTGGTGCCAATAATTACATCTTAATCGTGTGAGTGACAAAAATTCAACAAAATAAAATATGAAAAAGACCTAAAATTAATTAAGTTGGTAGATATTGACGTCACTTTTCTTTTATTTTTTTTCTTTTTGTAATTTCAATCACTTATGAACGGGTTTGTTTTTTTTTTATTTAGTTGTAATAGGTAGAATATAGTTGCCGTTCAGGAAAAAAACACAATATCTTGTACCTAATGATTGGTGCCTTTATATGCTAGCTAATGTCTGCGCCTTCGCTCACGTTTATATCAGTTATCGCGATAAAAAGTGGTGGTAGCCAGACATTTTATTTATTTGATTTTTTTCATAAAGGGCAACCCCGCACGAATAAGAAATCCTGTGTGGCGGGGGACTTTACAAACATATATATAATAGCCATAAAGAATATCCAGACTTAAAACAAGTATTTATGGATGACACAAAGTGTTGTCCCATGACTATAACAGGATTTTAACCCACAACTCTTGGCGAAGTAGGAAGCGTCGTGGCGACTGCAACTTACTTCGCTGCTTGATTATTAAATTAAATTAATGAAAAACAGTGAAAAAATAACTTAACACGCTTTTGCTGTAAGGTCATGCTGTCACTCTGGTCGAAGCAATCTATGTGTGCCAAAACATTGTTCAAACTAAATAACAACAATTCTATTTCTTTAACTGGGCTTACATTTTGGAGTGCTTCATTTATACTTTGTATTTAAACTAAAAAGACATAGGCTCTGTGGCATTTTACATTTTATTATCATTATTTGATTCTGCAGCACTAGCTCAAAGAACCCGATTCACATACTCGTTTATATGTCCTCTGATTAGAGACGTGGCGAGACAAGGATATCAGTTGGCTATCAAAATGTATTTGTGTGAAATAATGAAATAATATTCCTAAATATATTAATAATAAGTTATAAATAATAAGCAATAACACTAGTAGTCATACTTTAATTATTACTATTTTATCACATTTCACTACACAACTATAATAATTTATACTAAAAAAGTCCCGGTTAAGCGAGACAGCAATTTCTATAAAAGGTCCATAATTTCGGTAGCTTTCATTTTGGACATTAATAACGCGTGAGATCATCCTCAGCGACTAGAATAGACTTATCTTTATGGTTGTTGAACTTGTACAATAGAGTGAGATAACATTCAGCTTTGGCATGATTTTATCTTGAATTTTAAACGAGGTTTGTAATTCTGTGGCACACATATTTTTGATAGTGCTCAATTTGTAGAGATTATTTATCAATTTTACTAGTTATGTGATGAGTATTAGATATTGACAAGGATCTACTTCAGCCTACTGCTAATAGAAGTCTCTTATAAAGAGCGCCAACCATCCCGGTTTTGGGCAGTCCGCATCTAGCCGCTGCCAGATTTTTAGTAAGTCGTCGAACCATCGCGCCGCATTCAATAATAGTACCAACTGGGAAACACTGATTGACTACAATGTTAATTATTTGACATTATTTAGAATTTCGTTGTCAAAGTTTTCTAATATTTACTGCGAATTGAAACTAAAGTAAATACAAACGTACGCATCAAACGAGCATTCCAAAACTTAAACGTAAAACGGTCGATGTAAAGAAAACCAATCAACGAACCGCACTCGAGGCCGCAAATAGGCGATTTATTGCCGAATTGAGGCCACAATAGGCCGGAAGAAAGGCCAGATGAAAGGATAGTTTATCAAAGAGTCCATTATTGTAGGACCTCTATTGTCGGTCCGGTCGGGTTGTTTTGTTACTTAATTTAATTTGATTTCGAAGGAGTTTGTATTCTTTTTTTGTTCTCTCTTTACAGTGTATTATCTTTCTATAGCTGAAAAGGATTGTGGAAATTTGGAATTGTTCTCTCTCGACATTGGGGTTCATTCGCATGAAAAATACACTGAAACGCACTATTTCATTGTTTGCTGATACAGCTATCATTCTTTTTATTGTTAGATTTACTACAATTTATTATATTACAAACATTACAAGGACATCTTTAATATTAATCACCGAAAATCATTATCATCATCAACATCATCAGACTATCGCAGTCCACTGCTGGACATAAGCCTCTCCAATTTCACGCCACTTAGTAAAATAAATAAAAATACTAATACGGAAATTGAAAAAATACATAGTCGAGGATTATAATTCATTTATTATAATTCATTAAAAATTATGAAATTATGACAGTCGTTTTTATGCTTTTAACAGATTATAAATGTCATTCAATATTAAAAAGCTTTTATTTTCAACCTTTTTTCATTTATGATTAAATTACTAGGCACATAAGTGTTAAAAAAATCCTCCGCATCAATCGCCTACTGGTAGCGTTTCCAACAGACTGGTAGCATAGCCACGTTGAATGGCAATGCTAATTCTCTGTGATAAAAAAATAAAGGTCTTAATCTGGTCACGAGAAGCGTCAATCAGTTGCTTAACTAGTTGTTTGAACATTGCGCAAGCACTCGGACCCCATGAACCAAGCGTCTCGACCCCAAACAGTTCAAAAATGTAATTACGTATTACATTTTGGTATTTACACTATTTGAGGCTGTCCGCAGACAGTAAAATAATACAGTTTTATGTTACTTGTAGCCAAAAAATATAGATTCAGTTTCAAAATAAATGGCTTAATAATGTAAGCCCTTTTTTATGAAATGTAATTTTCCTCCTAGGTATGACTTCATAAAGAAATGAGTTTTGGTATCAATTCCAACAATTATGTATTTTTTTACGTTCATGATTCTTGTAATTCTAGATTATTATCTTGTTATTAAATAACCGTACTTTCAAATGAATAGTTTTCTTGCAGCGGTTCTTAATTATCTTTTGGTGAATATCGGTCCATCAGTGTAAAAGTAACAGCTCGTTTCCAAAATAATCACACGATTAAGTTCTAGCGTAGGGATTTTTAGAATTTCACTTGATTTTTTTATACGAATGTATATATGTGGTTATAGAACCACAAAGTGGCCATGAAATAACGTATTACAAACACAGAGTGTAAGTACCCCTAATGATTCTGTGAGCAAGAGGCAACCAAGGAGATAAGCTAAGCAAGACAAGATATAACGAACTTATAGGTCAGATGGAATAACAGCTACGGTGAGCACGATGAGATTAATATTTATTATGCAGGAACTCGTGCTTTTCACTCCTCTAATACTTCATGGTAACGTGTGGCTAATGACACTGACAGCTACATTATATGTCCTAAAACCTATCGCTACAATGCATATAATCACGTCTTAATCTTAATGACATATAGAGTGTCCGAATAGTTCGTGATCGATAATAGACTCTTGTCTGAAATATACTGAGACAGCTGGTCAGGCTTATCTATGTATTAATTCTATCAATCACTTAAAACAATATATGATGTAGGAATACAAGATCACTGTAAAGAGAAGGAAAATCTTAAACGAATCTTATGCTAGCCCGTCTGGCTATGGCGTTATAGTATTCCAAAACATCTTTTCTAAGGAGATTGTCCATGTCCAGTAGTCGACCGTAAAAAGCTGGTGATGATGATAAGCTACAATTTTCTTAAAAAAAAGCTTGCCAAAAAAGGGAGTGTACAGTACCATAGCATGCAATATTGAAAATAATCGAAAATAATTCAGCAAACAGTTAGAAGATACTTGTGTGAGTTCTGATTAGCCTCACTAAAATGTAAAGTAGAATGAAATTGTAGTTGGATCATTTATTATTCAAGTCATGATACATCCATTAAAAGCTCCGTTGGCTTTTAAATGGATGTGTCTTGTTTTGGGTCAAAATTAATGTAGAATGAAACAAAGACAAAAATCTTAATGCTCATTAAACTTGCTTTTAATAAGACGATTATGTAAAAGGAAAGCAAACATATATGTTTTTTTTTTTGTACATTGTGACGACTTCTACATACAGTGCAATAGTAACCTACAGTGCCATGTACCGAAGGTACATCGAACTACAGAGTGATATTACTAAACGGAACACACAATACTGCTTATCTTGAATCACGCAATAGAAGTTCTCGCGCTGATTAGCATATATACAACACCCTAAACATCAACCGTAGGGCAGTGGCCCGCCAGGTATGATCCTCGCCTAGTCGGAGTCTTTTGTGTTGAAGGGACATGACATTCGTTCCTCTTCAATGTATATATCTATGAATTTCATATTAAATATAGCAAACAAATATTAAAGGCAGAGGTATATAAAACGCCGGCAACGTAGTTGTGATGCCTTAGGTGTTGCGGGTGTCCATGCGCGGCGTTAACCCCTCACCTTCAGAGAATACGTCTGCTCTTTTGCCCTCATTCCATAAAAAAACTGACTAACGCTTAATGGGAATACAAAAATGTTATTGGCTTAAGCAATAGATGTTTATTATTCAAATACTACTATCAAGCTATAAAACAACCAATGATGTGAACTGAAAGGCTTAAATTTTTCAACTTAAGTGGTCTAGTAGCCTGATTTATGATTCAATTCAGTTTTTGATAAACCGCTGTCCAGTTGCAGTGATATATAGCAGGAACTTGTACTGAGCTCCCAGTGAATTTGGCAACCACTCTTTTTGTGGAAACTTACTTCCAATGATAAATTGATTTAAAGTTGAACATTTTTGTCTTCAATTTATTCAGCACCATAAGACTTTTTTATTATTGATTTACAATTGTAATTGTCAGATTATTTCATTTAATCTGACATTACTCTTCTGAATGAATTCTTCAATTGTGTTGAACATATATGACTACATCAATGTAAACAATTTATGGAAGTCAATCTCAAGCATCTTTATAAATTTTCATCTTACAATGAAAATTTATAAATATTTGTTTTATATTTTTTTTTCATAGAATAAAAGGCAAGCGAGCAGACGTATCGCCTGATAGTAAGCGATTACTGCCTCCCATATACGCCCGCAACATCAGAGGTGTCACAAGTGCGTTACTGGCCTTTGGGGGATGGGAAGAGAGATGGGAGATATACATTGAAACAACAATTTGTGGATCACAAATGATTTTTCCCATGTGAAAATCGAATCGACGCGCTGCAAGAAGTAGCGAAATACGGTTATCAATGCAGATATCACTTCCTGACCATTAGACAGCTTATCTGCTCGTTTGTGGACTACACATGATTGAATAATACTTAAAAAGATAAAAAAGCCTATAGAGTCTCGCTTATTTCAACACGAACGGGGCTCGAGCGAGGCGGTACTACCCTCTCACAGAAAAATAATTTAGAATGACAATATTCGTGAGTTGAACCGAAGGCCCAACGAAGAATAATACAAAAAGCAACAAAACAAAACTGACTCCAAGAAGTGGACCAAATTGAAATGGGTCCCCACGGAAGCACCACCTTTCGAAGGAAAAATAATCACCTCACCTCCTATTTTTTAAAGATATTGTGGGTCACCATGCTGTCTTGATACATTGTCCCCATTCGCAATAAGTATGGTGACCACAACTCTTCGATTGTGCTCAAGCTTTCCAGTAGACAGATGAGAGTTATATGTATAAGTAAAAAATATATTTGTTGATCAATAATTATAGTTTATTATATGTAATAAAATAACTATAAGCCGGCACTCAAGCAGTATTCTACAATAATCAAGAAACCTACAGAGTTAAAACTCAAAACTAACTAAAACTGGTAAAACTTGTCCACTCAAGTAGGGTGCTAAAATTTAACCTTCATCTGAAATTAATTTAAAGTGGTCCTTGAATCTTGAGTAACGTTTCGTAGTACGGTCCTTCAATAACAAATGGTTAATAAAGCCCAGGTTCTATCATTTTCAAGTGTTGATATTATTTTATTATTAAAATTTCCAATTCTATCGCTAATATCGCCTAAATTCAAAATTATTTTATATAAAAGTAAGTTATTACCTAGACTTATTTAAGCTAATATTTTAACTTACTTCAGACTTATCAGAGAAAATGCTCATGATATAAAAAGAAAATAATGTATTTATGAATCGATTTTTTGATTAATTAAAAATGTTTTTTTTCGGAAATAAAAACTCTCATACCATGTGTCATAGATATATATTACTTTAAGAAAAAAATATACAGTGAAAACTTATGCTACAAGTGACTGCATGTGCATATGTCTTGTGACATATTTGTGTGTTTATACTGGCAAAAATGGCAGGTAACATCATGTCAGGAAACATTAAAGGTTAGTGATAGCAAAGGGAATTTAGAGAATGCAAAGAATTTTTGCTCAGCCGTAAATAGACAGGATTCCTAGAGGTACACTCATGATAACCAAACATCTTAGTTACTTACTTACATTGTTAGAAGAGGTCTATATCTCTGTTCTATATACCTGGGTCATTACGACGCTGTGCTCAGGCTCTGCAGGCAATACAATATGTTGTCTAAAACTAAAAACTAAAACCTCAGTGCTTCACTTTCATAATATAAGTCTTCTTTGAAAAACACTTTGCTGAAGTATTGATAATTCTGTTTATCTACACGTTAATTTTATCCATAATTATGTCGAACTGTGTTTGTTATTTTGACTTACATATAATTTCTATATTTACTGTTTGATATATTATTAATTGTTACTAACGTTTACATGCTGTAGTCTCTCGTAATAAAGGGAGGACGCCGAGAAATTACGGCAATTTTTATAAGATATGGTTGTATAAAAGCCTTTGTTGGAGATCCTTGGGCTGTGTAAATATATAAATAAATATATATATTAAAACTTGAAACAAAACAAAAACAGTACCCTTTTTACGAAAAGTATGCAAACGGAGGAGTATGAAATTCGGCATTTTTAAAGTTTTTAGTGGAATCTGGAATCATGGAGTCCCTGAGGTGCCGGAGATACGAAGAGAATTTCCACCATGATAACAGAAAATTAGCAATAGATGTTATATATGTAATAATTATGTTGTGTATATATATAAGTGTGTTGCAAATAAAAGAAATAAAGGAAGAAATTCTACATTTTCTTGTTAAATTACCGTAACACATTTTACTACACTTTTCGTTTCTTTTATTTTCTATTAGCACATTGTTATTCGCTTTAATAAAATATAACTTTATGCTGTAGAAGCGGAAAATTGAGCACAATGTTGAATTAAGTAAATAAAGTAATATCAGGTTCCTCTAAATGCCGATAATGAACCTATTTTACGAAAAATCACAATTGTTTGATCGTACGTGCTTGAAGCAGGAGCGAGTATTTGCCGTTATCATTAATATAACCATTCCACGAAATAATCGAACATTCTAAGGATCGACCGAGACATTCTTTAATAAATCACGCACTCATAAAACCCACCACTAATAAATAAATGATACATACAACAAAAGTATTCTTAGAAATAGTATTAATTTGATCACACGTTTATAAAAACACTAGGGATAATTAATAGTACTTGGGTGACCAAGCTTTGCACGGTAGTGTTTTTTTTACTTTCTAGAAATTAATCATTCCGAGATTCAGATTAGATATACATATATACAAGGATTCTTCATTAATAGGCATTCTTGGCAGTTGTCGGATCCACATTTTCACGTACTAAGCACCAACGCAGCGTGAAATATCACTTCAATGACTGGTGCACCATTGTAAGTTCAGTCTCTTTTCAGTGCTATTACACAAATACTTTTTAAAATAAATAGACATTACTTTAAAATTCTATAAAATCTTACCAATATATTTCTCTCATACTGTAAGGTCAAATAAAGAATAGGCCATGTGAGAGCCAAGTGAGCCAAGTATAGAGGCGCCTGATGGACAGCGAATATTGCCCTGTACCATTCAGGATTCACAAGTGCGTTAAAAATAAAATTATATCTATTAAGTTAATGTTATGAACTTCAAACTTCAGTTTCGTGTTAGAATGTACATTAAAATTCATTACGGCGTTGATTTTTTGGAACGAAGTTCCTTACGGCAGGCTTGGAGGGGATAGGGATTTTGCTGCGCGACCGAACTGAAAAAAATGTGCTAGTAAACCCGTAAGAAAAAATCCGTGGAAAAAAGTGCGTGGAATAAAACCGTTAGATGAGACGTACGCAAGGCGCGGCAGTCGCAAACACAAGCGAGTAGTGTATAATACCTTTCTCTTTCTCCTTAAGCCAATAGTTTCAGCTATAGAATTTGATGACGAGACTGATTAATAAGAATTACTTATAATAATATTAATAATAATAATAATAAACTTTTTTTGTCATTATTTTTATTTCTATTTTTCTATTTCTATGTAATTTCTATGTAATTTTATGTTGTCAAACAAAAATAAAGAGACATATTTTGTTATTTTAGTTGTTAATTTACATTACGATGTTTTTTTATTTTAAGTAATTTATTATTTCCTAAAATACTGAATTTCCTAAATACTTTCTTGTACTTAAATAAAAACTAATCAGCAAAATTTAAGAGAAAAATCAAGAAAACCTACATAAAATTGAGCACGATTTTTTTGCAATTTGTGTCGATTCTACATTAGCCGAAGGAACTTCGTTCGTACCTGGTGTCCCACGACACCATTTTTTTTATTTTTATCAACCTATTTCTTTGAACAAAAAGTAGCTATATGATATACAATGGTCGACGTTTCGAACGTCTACTCGTGATCACGAACGTTAAAATCCCTTCGAAACGTAGGGAAATACAAAGTATCGCAACCTTTTAAATAATTTCCGCTGTATAATGAAAATTGTATTGTATGCAATAGTCGTGAAAGTCTAAAACATACCTATGTAGAATAGCTACTACTTTCATGTACCTCTTCATTTTCTTTCTTTGTAATAACTTTCGTCCAATTTCGTGCAATAGCTGTGGCATGACTGACTACTGAGTAATGAACGTCGGTCCATCCATACTTGTACATTAATAATATATATAAAAATTACGCTTCTGGATGTATTTCATTTTATTGTTTAAAGTAACTTTTGCCATTTTCAGTTTCACAATTTAAAATCCTAATAGATTTATTTTTAATATCAAACTATAGCCTTTTGGTATCGTACCCTGTCTCATAAAAAGAGAGAGAAGAAGACAGATAACCTTACGAAAAGGTACTTCCACCATCTTAAAACAAGCAATTTTTTTTTATGGAGTCGCGGGCAAACTAGCTGACATATCGCCTGATGGTAAGCAATTGCCGCTGCCTATGGTCATCTACTACACCAGAGGCGTCACAAGTACGTTACCGGCCTTTATATGATGGGGAGGAGGATGGGGGGAGGGGTTAGTGTATGGGCCTCCGGTATCCTCACTCACTAAGTGAAACACAGTGCAAGCGCTGTATCACACCGATTTTCTGTAAGGCCGTGGTATCACTCCGTTTGAGCCGGCCCATTCGTGCCGAAACGTGACTCTCCCACGGTTAAGCGTATATTATTATTGATACATAATTAAACACATAAAACGTATATACAAATTATTTTGAAATACGTGGGACCAAAAACTTCCAACAAATTTTTAGTGTTCCTTTTTCTCGGCTTAAAAAGATTAAGTATGCGAATAAATTTATTTTTGCGGCTTCAGGTGGAAGGAGGACGGATCTAAAATTCTGATTTCGAAATGGTCACACGTTTGCTTCTGCAGCAAATATGCTAATACTTTTGTCAGACAAATGTTTTATTAGACGGACGTCCAACCGAAAAATTAAATTATTACAAAAAAAATTGTGATGTTTTACTAATATATTCTTGCCACTATCTTTCTGTATCATAATTATTTTAGTACTGCTATCTCACAGTCACTTTTGATATTTTGTTGTATAGCAAAATTCATAGTCTTATTAAAGCTATTCAACAAAATTCAAGTTGTCAATATCAGCACTATACTTACCACCAGATGTTGTACAACAAATATATGAGCTCCACATTTCATTCCCTTGCTATTGAAATATTTATGTCATGAATGGCAGTTCATAATTCAAGTGAGACAAGAGGCTTAAGCGTGCATTTGATTGGTTCCGAGCTGAAGCAGGCTTACAATACACTGTACTTATTATTGACAAAGTAATTATCTGAAGTCGGCCAGGTAAGTCGCTACTTGACTAAATCTGGAGATTACGATTGATTTATTGACGGTCAAATATCATAATT
Source organism: Hyphantria cunea (assembly GCA_003709505.1). Classification (NCBI taxonomy): domain Eukaryota; kingdom Metazoa; phylum Arthropoda; class Insecta; order Lepidoptera; family Erebidae; genus Hyphantria; species Hyphantria cunea. Next base: position 596,609 of record PKRV01000249.1, read on the forward strand.
TGAAAAGAGACATCTTCGTGGTGTATAGAAAAGTACGACTCAGCTAACAGGCCAGGTAATCCAGATATTATTGGTGATAGTGATGTGTCATACCACAGACATACAAACATATGTACACAAATTGAGTTTTAGAGCTTTAATTACGCGACTCGGGACCATCGTTTCATCAAGATTTAAATACCGTTAATACGTTTTAAATAAAATTTCGTCATCAGAATACTTGTTTTTAAGTTGCATAAAAACTACTGTTTAATGAAAATGTATGCATGTAAATATATTTAAATTTATTCCGAAACAAAGAAACCACTTTTTGTAATTAAGTTCGATACAAAGATTCAATTAAACGAGATTGACCGGTATCATTGGATAGCTGGTGTAACGTAATCCATTTTAGTAGTAGTCGAGAACAGCAGATGGTTACATTTTAATTAGTAGCAGTTTATTTTAGAATAGGAAAATCTCTGTAAATTGTAAAAACAGTGAGATTGTGAAGTCAAACGTTATTTGAAAATACGATGAGGGATGGAAGTTAATTAACTGAAAAGTAACTAACAAAAATTCCGTAATATAAATAAATCATAGTGTCTTCTTTTTCGTTTGCTGAGATGGCAACCAGCTAATCAGTTATTTTTCAAGTGTTTAAAGTCTTCAAATCTTCTTCGAGTCTTTAAGTTTTCGTTGTGATGAAATTAAAAGTATAAAAATGTGTAAGAGTGTGAAATGAAAACCGCCTTTCGAAAAAACAAAACACGATCCCATATGATGATAAAAGAAAATAAATAAATATTTTTAGTTTACTTTAACTCCCGACGGAAAAAGGCTGTCTCTGTGTGTGTGTCTGTCTGTGGCATCATAGCTCACAACGTTTGGATCGATTTCAATGCGATGTTATTCCTATGAAAGCCAGTTTCCTTGCAGTGGTTTGTCTATGTTTGGCTAATATCGGTCCAGAAGTGTAAGAGTATCAGTTCTTTTCTGAAATAATGTAAGGCATTTTGGCGTGTGATTACTCGATTAAGTGCTAACTTGGGTTATTAACTTTTTTATTTTCAGTTATAAATCTTTTGATATGTTTTCGATACGATTTTTTTTATTTACTTCCTTACCTCTTTACTCGTTTTAATTGTGACGTTTTTGCAAGCTTATCGCCTTAAAGCCTTTTGTTAGCTTCATTTGTATGTTTAATTGTTGGTGACAGATTTTAGTCAGCGTGTTTTTTTTTTATATTTTAAATGTCCATTATCCTTATCTACACTTAAATTGATGCTCAATATCACTTTTTAAATTTATTTGTCGACTGCACTTTATTTAACATTGACAAAGTGCAAACTACTAATAAAATGAGTTTGGAATAAGATCTCGTTTCATAAATACTGTGTAAACAGTTTTGTTGCTTTAATCCTGAGATTTTTCTTCACCAGTAAAGTGTTAGTGTGTTAGTACGAGCACACTTTTAATTATTTGTTCGCTTTAGAGAATACATTTTTTTAAGTGACTCATATTATAATTTTTTTACCGTTACCGTGGTAGAGCTACGCTTTGGCATACACGGGCCGGCTCGACCGGAGTGATACCACGACCTCACAGAAAACCGGAGTGAAACAGCGCCTGCGCTGCGTTTCACCGAGTGAGTGAGAATACCGGAGGCCCGTAATCCAACCCTTCCCCTCATCCCCCTCCCCATACCCCAAGGCCGGCAACGCACTTGTGACGCCTCTGGTGTTATGTCCATGGGCGGCGGTAATCGCTTACCATCAAGCGATACATCTGTCCGTTTGCCCCCTTTTCCATAAAAAATGACACTCTTTTAAAGACAGAAATTATTACTCTTCAACTTATATGAACTATCACTGTTTAAACTTATTTTAATATCAAAAGTCCGAATGAATGGCAGTTATTTATTCAGTTTCTTTATGCAATGGCTCTGCCAGGAAATGAAAAGACTTTAGTCTACTGTATTTAGTTTGAAAATATTTCATATGGGAGACGCATATGATAATATTTTGAAAAGAAACAATTTGATTTAGAAAAATACTCTCAGAAAGTCTTTAAATTGGCTATATTTAACTATGGAGCATATTCATTTTACTGTAATTTTTATATTTTATTTATAATTATTCTATAAACATGTTGAGAAACTGTTGTTATCGAAGATTTTTAACTGTTTGTTGGCGTAGGAGTCCCGTACGCGACTGTTGTACTTTGAGTCTCGAGAAATTTAAAATAATCTCCAAATATTTGTTTCGGAGTTTGGGTATTTTCTGTGTATTATATATATACACGAAATACCAAGATACCGTAACTCCACCACAAATTTCAAACTGACAAAACATAACACAAATAGTGTGCGAAAGGGACAATGCTTTACAAAGCCGGAATTAGCCGAATGTCTCTTTCTAGAGGTCAATGTGCATTATTTTTTGCTCAGTAGTGTAAATATGGCGGTCCCAAGTTCGCCGGGTGAGCTACTGTATTATAAGACTGCTTCATATTATTCAGAAGATTTTTCAACGTTTTTTCAGAAAATTACACCTACAGCTTAAAAATGTATGTTAATACAGCTACTAATTCGCATATAGACGCCAATGAAACAGTATCATCTATGTATCTCTGAATAATGTCGACAATTTTGTTAAGTGCAGTCTGATTACAGGATTTGGCCGCGGTTAATTCCACTAATGTCATCGTTGATTAATATGGACTCGATGAAACCGCGAATACCAATATATTGATACCAAAAATGTCTCTTCTATATTACTAACGTTTTTTTGTCTGAAATTAGCTACAAATTAATCGGAACAAACAACTAGACAGACGTACAGACAGACAAAAATTATAACAATTGCTATTTTGATGTAAGTACCGTATATTATTTTCACATTCATTCAGTGAAAAACTATTAATTTAAAATTATAAACAGACACTTATATTTTATTTATTTGTATAGATAAACCTATGAAATACCTAAAGTTTAGTAGTCTAAACTTTAGGTATTTCTTACCATAATAATCATACTCTTGGTAACATGCTGTCTTTCAATTAACTATAATTTAATTGAAATATTCAAACTCAAGTCTTGAGTTTAAAAAACAAACGGTAAGTTCGCAAAATAGTTGCAGAAGTGACATAAAAAAACGAAAAAAAACGCATACAATTTTTATGGTAGTGGAACATAACACTTTCTTCTTTTATGAAGTTAGTTATAGAGTGGGATCTAGACTGCCAATATTCCTCATTCTAAGGCGACTTTTGGAGAAAACATACTGTGAATGAAAAAATATAATTTTGTTGTTTAAAAGGAGTCCCGTCACCAGAATGAAAGGTTGTCAAAAATAATACATGTATTTACTGATAAACTACAGTCTTCGCTACAGACACTACTGTTTTTCGAGATATTTTTTCTCTTAAAAATGTTTGCAACAATTTACACTACCGCAGATTTTACGTAGTGTTTTTATAAGATTTATCTATATTGCTGATACAGTCACTCCATCAAGCAATTATAGAGGAAATGTCTAAGTGGTCTCTTCATGGCTTCTCATTCCATTCAATTACAGATTTTCGGTTACATAAGAATTTTGTGCTCAATTGTGCATCGAATTCGAGTTCGGTCAATCTAACTAATGTGTTCTTATCTTTCACCGCTAACTAACCCTGCGGTGTTGTTTGCGATATGGTGGTAATTATTGGGGCGGGGTTCTAAAAAGTAGCCTTAGATACTCCTTATATCAACAGCTATCTGGCAGTGAAAATCTCCTCAAAATCGGTCCAGACAGATAGATAAACTGAAAGACAGGCAAGAATTTTTAAAAATGTTTATAGATGTAAGTACTGAATATATTTTTTATGGATTAGGAGGCAAACAAGCAGATGTATCGCGTGATGGTAAGCGATTACCGCCACCCATGGACACCCATGACACCAGAGGCGTCACAATTGCGTGGCCAGCCTTGGGGGATGGAGTGGTCGAGCCGGCCCATTCTTTCATACGCATTTAGTGTAAAGCTGTTAATTTGAAATTACAGCAGACACTTATTTATTTGTATAGCTTAAGGCTTCTATTTTATATCGGCAGTCTTCTCCTATGCCGAATACTCTTCTTCTGTATAAAAAGAAGTGTTACGTAAAAGTGAAATTGAAAATTTTGATAGATATATCATGAAAACTGATATTTCATTTTATTGTCAAACCTATGACAACGTAGTTTTATGCGTTTGTGTAATACCACAGCTTCCGGCTCCACAAACCAGAACTCCAGTCATGCGGTTTATATTTGCAATTGGCAATTAAATTTGAGGTCGTTGTAAATCGGGAACAGTCATCCTGCTGTGGCGTGTAATAACTCTAAGATTCATTACCATCCAAGTAGCAAATAAGTTAGTAAAAGAACTTAGAATGATAAAAATAACATTAATAGTAGATTTTATAATTAAACTCACTTGCACAAATTCCACTATTTTATTTATTTATTTTTACACATGACCGATTTCGCCTTATGGCATCATCAACGGCTAATGGCTATATAAAATGAAATATTCACATTCAAAACCCAACAAATGCGGGTACATAGAAGTATCAGTGTATAAGTATAAGAAATTTTTCCTGAAATTAGGGAAATTGTATTTTTCATCTACCAACGCAATTTGTTAAATTAGATACTGGCAAGTGAGTTTTATTCTAGAATGTATAGCAACAAGTTCCGTCAAGTGCCGACAATCGAGAGTATAAATTATATTAATAGTAGAACTCACCAAAAAACCATAGATTTTCAGGTATATATTTTATTCAAAAGCAAAATAGTTAAGGTCATTAAAATTTTTCAGTGTCATTCGCTTATTTTAGTTAAGTTACGTGTTATATGCATTATCTTATCAAAGTATTTTTTGTAATTGATTTTTAAATGGCAGTCTATATCAAATTTTTCTTTTTGTTACACTAATAATTATTTTTTTACAATTCAACGTTTAATAGATTTGGTACCTTCTTGAACTCTTTTTGATAGCGTTTTTGACCTCCATTTTTAATAATAAGTAAATAAAAATATTACGGAAATTTAACACACAACGTCTTCTAGTCTCAAACTCAGCAGAACTAAACTGTTTGAAGTTAGTAATTTATAGCTACTGACTATTTATATGATCTTTGAGCTAACTTACTGTTTTTCCGTCACACCTGCACAAAAATGTATCTCGTTCACACGTTTTTAATCAAATTAATTATAATTCCGACATAGATATCTCAATTTGAAGCTCTTCACGGTTTAATTTAGCCTTTCTGAATGTCAATTGGAAATTCTCAAACACCTTCAGTGTCGCTATTCACCTGAATCCCTAGGGAATATTAACACAATCAGAATCAATTTATCTTGGCACAGCGAATGAATGAACAGACATAAATTATTCATGTTCAATTATTAGAGACCGCGGACGCTTGCTAAATTTATGATATTGTAATGTTGGTTCAGTAGAATCATATTTTTTTTTCAACTTGACTGATAGTAGTCTGGTTATCTTTAAGGCTATTATGTGATTTAAAAAAATATATAAGAGTTCAATAATGTGATTTTTCTTTTTGGAACCTTAAGTTCATTATAATATATATTCAAATAAGCAGTTTATCATGATGTAAGATGTATTTTGACTGCAAGATTGGATTTAAGCAGTTGCCACATCACTTCCTACAGCACCTAGTGTTTTGAGTTCAAATCAAAAATGAGACAACGTTTTGTGTGATCCGCATACTTTTTACTCTTAGTCGGGGCGTTTTTGTTTCCGTTTCATATAATGTTAAAAAGTTCTTCGTGACATAGCTTGTATATTCTTAATGCGGCGGTTGATTTTAATATAAAAAGATGTATTTATTGAGCAACGCCGTTCTAAAGTCTATTTTTCCCAAAATGAAAATAACAAAATTATACAAAACGAACTAAGCTTAACTTTTAAGCCCAAAAACTTTTTATTAGATTAAAAATTACGACTTAAAATATAAAAGTATATCCTATAAATAACAAAACACATTAGTGAAATGTAAAAAACAGGAAAAAACTCTCTGACAAAACATTTTGCACCTCAAAAACTACAGCAGAAACACATATAGTGCCAATAAAAATAAACGACTATCACAACAGAAATAATGTAAGAGCACTTTACTAAAATTCAGACGTGAAATGGAACTGAGGCGTCGATACGTAACTTGGAACGGGCACTTTATCAAGTAAACAAAAAACGGCTTACGACACTTTTCATAGAATTTCATTCTAACAGACGGCCGGTAGTTTTAGGGTACCGTGGGACTAGAAATAATTTTTAAAATTGACAAGAGTATTTTTATTAGTTGTTCATTCTTTTAGTTTTGCAAATAAATTGATTTCAGTTAAAACCGAATTTAGAACCGAATCATTTAAGGCAAATATCGAAAAACTAAAAATGCCCTACAGGTTACGAAATTGGGGATAGAATACCAATTCCATACAGTATATTGTAATCATCATCATCATCATCATCATCATCATCATCAGCCTATCGCAATCTACTGCTGGACATAGGCCTCTCCAATTTCACGCCACTTAGTTCGATCTATGGCTTCTTGCATCCAGCTCCTGCCAGCCGTCCCGTGCAAATCATCGCTCCACCTGGCCTGTGGACGTCCTACACTACGTTTGCCGAGACGCTATACTTTACTATGCCAGTAATAAAAACTAAAATGAATTTTCCCAAAGTAATTATCGAATTTATTCTAAGCATTTTGCGTACTAGATTTGTTTTAAAGTTGCATGCATTATAATAGTTAGCAGTTGTAATAGTTCAAAAGTGTATGGTTGTACATGTTCCCCAATTACTAGAAATATTTATGTACTTATAGGTTTATAATTAATTATAGATAATAGATCTTTAATACTCATATCTGTCTTAAGAGATAGTTCTTATTTTATGAATGGGCTTACCAAAGTTACTCTGCTCTACTTAGTGGACAGCATAAACAGAATCCAAGAGTGGTGGTCACCACACTCATTGCGAATGCACACAATACAACACGGCTACCCATGCACCATCACTACATGAATGCTGTTTTTAGGTTGAACTTCTGTTCGAGAGTAATATCGCCCCGGTTGAGCTGGCTCGCTCGTGCTGCGTCTTTTAATTAAAGATTGCCTCGTTGGCGAAGTGATAGCGTACACGACTGCTTTGAATGAGATATCAGGTTCAATTCTCGGTTCGGACTAAATGCTTGAGTGATCTGCAAAACTTGTTTTTTTTTTTTTTTTATATTTAAGCTGCCAAAATGACTCTGCCCTGCCTGATGGAAAGCATGAGCAGAATCCAAGAGTGTTGGTCATCATCCTCAATGCGAAAAAGAACAATGCAGCATGGTGACCCAGGGGAAGGGGGATGGTGAGGGGGATAGGGGGCGTTGGATTGGGGTATGGGCCTCCGGTATCCTCACTCACTCGATGAAACACAGCGTAAGCGCTGTTTCACACCGGTTTTCTGTGAGGCCGTGGTATCACTCCGGTCGAGCCCGCCCATTCATGCCGAAGCGTGGCTCTCCCACGGTCATGTTTCAGAGTCGGGGTGTTTTCTATGTATAATATGTATTTATTTACAAAAAAAAGATAAAAATGTATTTATATCAGTTGTCTAGTACCCATAATACAAGCTCTGCTTAGCTTGGGACTTGATGGCGTTTTGTGTTAGATATCCGAAATATTTATTTATATGTTTATATTTAAATGCCCTAGTTAGTTACCCTTGTTATTTGTACTTTTAATTCTTTCAATCTAAACAATCTTCAAGGGATTAATCGAATACATCAAATGCTCTAATTGAATCGATAATTTCAACAGTAGATGTTTTGTCATATAGTGGCAGATGGGACATATGTATAATTCGATTTAGTATTACTTTAGAGCTCCAACATATATATTAATCTGTTTTTATATAAATACGGATCTTAATATAGACTAGAGTTACAATTCACAATACTACCAACTATAATATAAAAATAATAGTACTAACATAAACGCCCAGTTTTTTTTATGTAAAACTATTTGAAATATAAAATATATTACCAGACTAAAGGCCTTTAAATTATTTCAATAATCTAAAATAGTTATAAAGCTACTGATACTTCGACTTCAAGAGTAGCAGTGATTTAAGCGTTAATTCGCTTTCTACTAGGCTGACAGTTGTAAGTTCAAACCCCACATGCGATGACACATTTTGTGATCCACAAAGCGATGTCCTGAGTCTGGGTGTTCCTTGTGTCCGTTGTGTATGCATATAAAGTCCCCGACGCCACAGGAATATTCTTAGTGCAAGAGTCGACTTAAACAACTAACGAATAATTTTAAAAAAACCGACTGCATCAACATCTGCCATCTTTATTAAATTGATGATAAAAAAAGGTTTATTTGATTTTTTTATTTTGTTTCTTTTAATTTATATGTACCGTGTCACTCTCGTGATTGATGACATATCTCAGATGAATGTATTACCACTACTCATAAAAAATATGAAAAACCGTTTAGGCTCTATGGCAAACCAAAATAATATACATACATATATACACTCGAAAAAAATAACCCTCCTTCTTTCGAAGCTGGATAAAAAAAATGTTACATTTAAATTATTGTAATTCTGTCATAGAATGTCCATAGGTAAAATGTTCTTTAGAACCCTTTTCATGAGAGTGGACTAGCTTTTATGAAGTTTTCAATATCCGTAATCCTGAACTCGATGTCACTCTATTACAAAATATGAGCATCAAGCCTTGCTCATTGTGGATGGTAGAGCAAAGAAAATGTCATTTAAGCGCAAGTCTACTACGTGTTTATACGATCCTTTGTAGCTTCAATTTTATCTGTCAGGTTAAAATTTACTTTACTTTGTCGTAATTGACATATAAAGTTTGAAGCAGGGATGTTGCTAAAGCTTAATTGGCTTTAGTCAAGACTGACGAGGGAAACGAAAATATTTTATATTTGGCTTTTAAGTTTTGCTTCACTTCATAATTTTCTTATATTAACGGTATGATTTTTTTTCACACACGGTTCACATACGTCGACCCCACGGCTAACAAAGTGGCTTAGCGGTCGCCACGCCACTATCTACTGTATTGAGTGTTATAGGTTAAAACCCCATAAGGAACAACATTTTTTACATACATACATACATACAATCACGCCTTTTTGCCAAAGAGGGTAGGAAGAGACAATTGATCTCTACTTACTACGATCCTGACACACTTTTTTTGTTTCGTTCATATTCATCAATCGCTGCATGCATGCTCGTCGGTTCCTGGTGCTCTTCACATTGCCCTTTTCGAGAACATCACCAATTTCATCGGTAAATGTTCGCCGTGAACGATCTCTTCCAACCCTTCCACAAACATTATTTACATAGTAATTACATTACATGACAATATTTTGTGTGATTTACAAATTGTAACTCTGAATATAATTGTTGTTTGTGTTCGTACATACACTTTTAAAGGACCCCGGTATAGGATGTATATTCTTAATGCGGGAGACGTATTTTTATACAAGAAAATAAAATAGTAATGGAGGTCAAATTTAAAGTATAATATGCTACGGAACCACGATAGTTTTTGCACTTTTTCTGCCATTTTTTTCCTTCAGAAATGTTACAGATTCAATACAAAGAAATGTAAACGAAATACAGTAGTACCTTGACGTCAAAAGATACAGAAAGGTTTGTTCTATAAGATAATGTTTTCAACCATTTGGTAGAATGATATGGATTTTGAATAAATCACGCGTACCCGCCGGGACTATTCTTAAGGAATACGTTTATGTACGAATGTATTATTCGCTTCTGAGGATTGTAGAATAAAATTTAACATCAAAGTATAGAGAAATATATTGAATTGAGTCTGATTACCATTAAATAGATGATGAGATATTTTGACTTTTTTCTTCCCAAACAAAAGTAACAATTCGCTTAAAAACAACGTTTCAGTATTTCATCAATATATTTGTATCTTATTAATTCCAGTTTCGTTCGTAGATTTTTTTATGATAAAGCTTGTTTGCCAAAAATATTCAACAAGTAAATGAAAGAGGGTAAAAATATGCCGGTTAAGCCTTGCTTTCATACTTTTAAGGAGATATTAAGTGGTAAAAAATGTTTGACCCTTCTTATTTTAAAAGAACATTCGACATCTTTTAAAATATTCTTTAATAGACGACTTTACTTCCTGCAGTTTAGTACGCAAGTAGTTTCTTTTTATGAGGACACACACACACAGACACACACCTTCATTCGAAAATGTACTCTCTCATACACTCACACTAGCGGCTGGTAATCTGTAATACCGGACATCTCAGTGCAGATACCAGTCTCCCGCACAGATTATATATATATATAT